>OX421434.1:1817500-2267500 GCA_949126915.1 Musotima nitidalis | reverse complement strand
AAATTTTTTTTGCTCCATGGCTGTTATATTAGGTCGGGGAAAAAGTCTTTTCGCATAACGTAGGTATAAACTTATTATAAATTTTTTTGACTGTACTATTTGTGTCTGGCTGGTTTTGGTAACATTAAAAAGGTTCCATTATAAAGAAAAGAAAAAAATAAAAAAAAGTTGTTTCCCGCTATTTTTCATTTGTTTTTCTCTCCGTAAAAATGAGTGAATCTAATAAAGAAATTCGATACATTTTAAAATTTTATTATAAAAAAGGCAAAAATGCAACTCAAGCAGTGAAAAAAATTTGTGATGTTTATGGACCTGATGCAGTGTCAGTAAGAGTAGCACAAATTTGGTTCAAACGTTTTCAGTCCGGAAATTTTGATGTTAAAGATGCACCTCGCTCTGGTCGCCCTGTTACGAATAAAATGAACGCCATTTTTGAAAGAGTGGAGCAAGATCGGCATATTAGTAGTTACGATGTAGCTGAAGAACTGGGAATTGACCACAAAACAGTTTTGACCCATTTGAAGAAAGCTGGTTATACAAAAAAGCTCGATATTTGGGTGACACACGAGCTCACTCAAAGAAACTTAATGAACCGTGTACTCATTTGCGATTCATTATTGAGACGTAATGAAACCGAGCCGTTTTTGAAGAGATTGATAACTGGCGATGAAAAGTGGATCACGTACGACAAGAACGTGCGAAAAAGGTCGTGGTCGAAAGTTGGCCAGGCTTCACAGACTGTGGCCAAACCTGGCCTAACACGAAATAAGGTGATGCTGTGTGTATGGTATGGTGGGATTGGAAGGGCATTGTTTATTATGAGCTTTTACCGCCCGGCAAAACCATCGATTCTGATCTTTACTGCCAGCAACTGATGAGATTAAAGGAAGCAGTCGAGAGAAAACGGCCGGAATTGATCAACAGGAAGGGTGTGGTCTTTCATCACGATAACGCTAGACCACACACATCTTTAGCCACTCAGCAAAAATTAAGAGAGTTCGACTGGGAGGTCCTAGTGCATCCACCATATAGCCCTGACCTTGCGCCTTCAGATTTTCACCTGTTTCGGTCTCTGCAGAATTCTTTAGGTTCTGTAAGGTTGACCTCAAGAGAGGACTGCCAAAACTATTTGCCCCGTTTTTTTGATCAGAAGTCCCAAAGTTTCTACAGTAACGGGATAATGTCTCTGCCCACAAAATGGCAGAAAGTTATTCAACAAAACGGTACATATATATTGTAAATAAATGTAAATAAACTTTGAAAAAAATGTCTTGACTTTTCATACAAAAATACGAAAAGACTTTTTCCCCAACCTATTATATTGTCATCATCTCAGCCCATTAACGTCCCACTACTGAGCACGAGCCTCCTCTTACATACCAAGGTGTGAGGGTATTGGGTCATACTCCACCACGCAGACCCAGTGCAGAATGGCGGAGGCAGGTGTATGGCGTCCTGCTGTTACATTTTTTCAAGCCGCCCAATTGGGCCTCTAACATGGCTTAACGACAACCGCATTTAGTGACGTGCCTTCCAAAGCACGGAAGCGCTCGATATCAAATGCAACGCAAACGGTCACCCATCTAAGGACTGACCTCTGTGAACTTTGTTTTACTTGCTTGCCGTTCTATATAATTAACTAATAATGATTTGCTTTACCCACAGGCCAACCCTCCCCAACTGGAACGTTGTGAGGACATAGCCTCGCTCCGCTGCCTGAACGAGTGCGGCGCCCTCCACGTGCTCCGCAGCCGGTTCGCAGCTGGTCTTCACCACTCTCGAGCTGGTCATGCGCTCATCGTGCTGGGCCCGCCGAGGCGCACAGCCCCTATTTACACTGATAAGGTTAGAAGACAAATTGAATCTAAGTGCCAGTTCCGAGCCACTGCTCTGTAAGAAGAACTAGAAGAAACTAAAATAAAAAATAAACCATATAAATAAAAGATAAGATCACGCGAGCGGAGCTGTGGTCAATAGCTAGTCAGTCCTAAAGCATACCTACGATTAATGAGGGGTTACCGAATGAGGCTATCACAATTTTGGCTTCATTGAAGATACGACTATGTCTTCATGGAAAAGTTAAAATAAAACGATAGACGGTATGCACGATTTAAGCCCGATTGCGACATTTGAACCTATTAAAAGGCTTGTACACGGTTTAACACGTTAAACAGTTACCATAAAACTGTAATGCCGGATGGTCTGCAATTAATGCCATTCCACGGCCCGATTAAAAGACCCATAATAATAAGATTTTCAGGATAAGTGAGGAAGGGAATTCCAAAATCGGTTCGTCTGACTGAGATTTACGAAACTGTGCCAATGCTTATAAATCTTATAATAATATAATAATCCTTTATTGCACATAAAACATAAATAGATTACAAAAGGTATTTAAAAACTTAAAGTACAAAGGTGGACTTATCTCTAGAAGAGATCTCTATCAGCCAACCCTAGAAGTTGTGTATTAATTTGTAGTTACGGGATTAAATTTGGTTAAAGATCTTTGTTAAAAAAAGAAATAAAAAAAATCTTCAAACTTGACTATGTGATATAGCATGCCTTCTTGGTTTGTCTACGACTAATATGTGTCGCTACGTCGCCAGTGATGACCTACCTAGGGCACTGAGACATGGTGCCTGAAACTGACGGACAATCCCCTCCCCCCTTAGAATGACGACAGGCTGACTGACAGATCCCCCCGATAAGAGTCACCGACAGACTGACAAATCTTGAGAAAACCACAACAGATAGATAAACTGACAAACCTTGACAAATTCTGATAAAGAACCCATTTGCTTTTATTTCTTTATTATGATACCGCTCATATCTCTTTCATTGTTGTTAAAAAAAATATATCGAATTTAAATTTTGTGTGTAAATATTTGACGAATCTAAATGATCGTGTTGATCTTAAAGACAATAAAGTATATTTTATTTTAAGAAACAGGGCTTATAAGAAAGCTCTTGTTCAACTCTAAACATCTTGTGCCTGAAATGGTAATGACAGCTATTCATAGTCGAGTTAGTCAACTAACACAATCTCTAGTGGACGATATCGACCTCGTGACTTTCATCATCATCATCTCAGCCATCTGACGTCCACTGCCTGAACATAGGCCTCCCCAATAGATTTCCACATAGAGCGATCCTGAGTTGCCTGCATCCATCGTGACTTTCATACGGGACTATAATGTTCACCTAAACACATGTCCTAATTATCCTGTTCCAGGTGGCGGCCATGTTCCGCGGTTGTCGCGCTGACGACATGCCACCGCACGTGTTCGCGCCTGCACAATCGGCGCATCGCTCCATGCTAGCTTCGCGAAGAGACCGCGCCCTTGTCTTCCTTGGAAGGTAAGAAATACATATTAGCGCACCCTATAACTTACCACGTCCAAGCAAATACACTCCTTTTGAGGCTAAAGGGTCTAAAAGTAATTTGGGTCATTATGCTACTTTAAACCGGCTTCAGTTTGGGTACAATGATCTAGTCAAAAAAAAATTTGACATTGATATTTTCTCTGATGGCTTGCCGAGATTTCGGAAAACCATCATTGACTCCTTTAATAATAGAATATGAGGTCAATCGGTCATGTCATACGAGTATAGCTTTGGTGTTTTTTTATTTGTGTTTATATAAGTAAAATTTTTTGTATGTATCTTCTTATTTTTGTGTCAATGCATGCCGTGGTGACTTGTAAGTAAAACAGCACTTAGATTTTAAGTATTTACTGTCTTTGTTATGTTCATTTTTGGTGTATGTGTTGTTAGTCGCCCTAAATGTAATAAATAAATAAATAAACATATCTCCTAGAAAGACTGCTTTTTGGCGACGCAAATTATGGATGCCAAAGTCTATCCTTGAAGATAAAATGTCTGCTTAACAATCTTTATAGCTAGATTCTTTGTTGACGACATATGATGCGAAATTCCATAAGTCGGGCTTGCTATAGAGACCTCGCCATCTTCTTCCTGTGAAGGTGAAAAAACAGAGCTTTAAACAATCATTATAATACATCTTCAGTCATGCTTGCTACCCTAGTCACAGATATTGTCTTCTATGGAAAATAAATAAACGAATCAACAATCTGTATAGTGACCTTCCTATTTGTTGACTTAAATGGCGTGGTAGATAGATAAAACGTTTATTTCCTTAAAATAATGCAATTTACATAAAAACATATTTTACAAAACCGTGTGACTGGTTTGTCTGTATATTCGTACTCTACTGATACTTGCTTTCCGAAGAGAACTGCCGTTTTATTTCTCGAATGGTAAACAAACAGAATCTATAGGATAGTTCAATCCACGATGACGCATGAATTGAGCAATATTGAACTCTATAGAATAGGTGTTAAGAGCGTCGCCATGCGTCATCGTGGATTGAACTATCTATATTTGACAACAGATATGGCGCTAAAGCCAATGCTCGCTTTTCATAGAAACTACGTCACCATCTGTCTTGTATGGAAACATTGGTTCTTAATAATCCTTGTTGGAAATCTATATGACTCGAAAGTCAGTATGCTTGTTCTTCGCTTCATACTTCACTGGCTTACTTAGAAGAAAACAGTCATGACTCCTAAACGATCTTAAGGATAAAGGTGCCATCTAAATGTAAACATTTGACTAAAATTTGATGGTCTGATTTGTAAACCTTTGTAATCGAAGGACCATAATCGTGTCTCTATCGAAGTTTTGTCTCCTCAACGATCTGAAAGATAAACGTGCCATCTAAATGTAAAAATAATACATTTGACTATAATTTGATGGTCTGATTCGTACACCTTTGTAATCGAAGGACCATAATCGGGTCGTCAAAGTTTTTGTTGAATATTCGCTATTTTTATACTTTAAAATTAAGACTTGCAATGATCGGATGTGTAGGGTTCCAATCAAGATCTTCGAGTCTTGAGTTGAGAAGTAAGTAACCTTACCTGCAAGTGGTGCACCTGCCGATCAACTGGCGAGGCTCTGGCGAGCATAAAAGTTCACATATAGTTCACATAAGTTCACATATATAAGCGGCAATAGGCTCGCCACCTATTACGTGGAACCAAAATTATGAGTGGCGAAATGTAGGAGTGTAATATGCCCCTGCCTACCCCTTCGGGGAAATAGGCGTAATTTCGATAACAATTCAGTAAGTAATTTTTGGCAGCCCTAACGACAATAACGACACTGAAACAACGCTGCCTTTCTCGTCCTACTGTTATCGATCATTTAAATAAAATAATATTTTCTATTAAAGAAGTAAATAAAAAATCACGAAAGAACATGCTCAACAACACTAGCTCCTATATATGGAAATGTTCTATATCACAGTTCCGTATAAGCTTATCTAAAATTACAATTTATTGTATTACGCCGGCAAATTGATAGTTAATTGCTAAGATGATCGCTATCTGCCGCGAGCTGCGTTCCGATTTTGATTAATTTCACGAGCATGTACGGAAGTACGTAAGTATTAATTTTCTATAGATTAAATTTGCGATTTAACGCGCCATTATATAAATACTGATAGCGGCGATGGCCCAGTGGCGAGACCCCTTGCCTTTAAATTCAGAGGGTCTCGAGTTCAAACCCTGGTTACGCATGGCTTTTCGAAGTCAAGTGCGTAATTATTGCTTGCTCCGTGCCTCGGAAAGCACGTTAAGCCGTTGGTTCCAGCTGTCATGAACATCTATGGCAGTCGTTAAAAAAGTCAGTGCCTTCTAACAGACTGACAGCTGGTTTAACCATAGAATGATGTTTCCCTCTGGGTTGCGAAGGTCAGACGGCAGTCGCTCCACGTAATAACTGAAATTCAGTCAAATCTGGTTGAACCAGTGAGCAGACCCTGGGCCCCAAGCTTAAGTCTAGGGCAACCGGGATAATGCTAGGATATATGATTATATAGATTGATAGATAGATAAAAAATTATTTATTGTACACCAAATTAAAAATAAAACAAGAAAACAATTGCAAAAGAAAAGCGATACAATTGGCGGCCTTATCGCTTACAGCGATTTCTTCCAGGCAACCTTAGGATGGAGAGTGATTAAAATATATAAAGTGATGTCGCATTGTAACGTATAAATTGTGATCATTCGCGCTTGTATTTCATCTTAAATCATAACTAATGCTGGTTCTATCCTACATTGTCTTCCTTATAAGAATAACAGAATATCAATATTTTTTCTGACTAAATAATATTACACAAACAATTAGATCAAACAGTATCACATAACTAACAAGTAATGTACGGAGTTTTGTTTTATTTTCTAAAATTTGTGATATTTCGGACGTTATTGTGTAATAACGTTGAATTATTAACTGTTAAGTGTTGGTAAATGAAACAAAAGAGGCAACATCACTTTTCAAATTCCCTCAAGAAGTCCATGTGAGATCTCAGTATAGTCCCACATCTTTAGGTCGGCAGGTGAACCACTTGCAGATAAGCGAATAAAAATAAAAATTGAAGGCAACTCTTAAGGATTTTATTACCAATCTATTTTGAACCATAGCAAGACACATTGTTATTAATTCTATTGCTATGCAAATTGATATTCTTGTTTGTAGTGAATCGTGTTAGTACATGGACTCTAGCTACTTGTGCATTATAAATTATGTATGCTGGATGCAATTACATTTCAATGAGACGACTACGGCCCCTTTTATTTATAAGATTTAATGGGTCATATAATTTTGTTTCATTTATTTTTATTTTTTATTTTATTTTATTACAAAACAAACAATTCAAACCCGATATGCCTTAAACACCAATTTGTTTTACCAGCGTGTTCATTTCCTTTATAAAGCCTTTAATTATACTATATAGAATAGTATGTAGTTAAGAAAATTGCTTCTTTAAGTAATCTGTGTAGTTCTGGAAGTAATTATACTTCCAGAAGGATATTTATTCTGTTAATAAATAAGATGCCGTGTAGTACCGGACTAGAATAGTGCCAACTCCTCACATCCCACGGGTAGTCGTGAGAGACGACGATGAGAAATCCTGCCGGATGATGGGCAGCAGCGTCGTTCTGCGTACTGACTTGAATAAAATAAAATAAAAAATCATTTATTGCTTTTAAGGAATACATTAACATGACAAAATATAAAATTAAAAATAGTTATAATCCTAAAAGCAACTGGAGTAAGCTCAGCTTATGCTACACAGAGTAGGATACTCTACGCAGCGCTGGTTTTCAGCCCCCCCGTTTGATTAGGTTCGCAACATAGTAGTGACTACGTAGAAAAAAAAAAAAAAAAAAAAACAGAAATTACAAGTTAACACTTCAGCCAAAACGAAACAGTAAACAAGCAAAACGAAACAGTAAACTTGAACTGCGATCTTCATTCCGCCTGCCCAGTGACACCAGGCAAATATCTTCAAAAGAATATTATTTTTAGAGGATGCCAATGTTCAGCAGAGGGCAGTTTTGATCTTGTTAGTGATTTCTTGTCAGATAAAAATGCTTGAACTCAAAATTCTTTGTAGTGTGTATCTGTAAAATGTGGATGGTAATACTGTCAAGTTATTATGTATTGTTAAAACATTATTTCAGTTCAATGTTAATTTCCTGACTTAGGAACTGATGTAGGGTTTCTGTAGTCCTACTTTATTCGTTATATTTCTAATAGTCTATTGGCACACACATTCACACTCAGAAGGAGTGAGTACAATAGAAAAATGTAAATTTTTATAATTGCTATATTTTTTTTCTTAATTTTCAAGTTTTTGTAACATATGTATGTATTTTTTTTGTGATGTTATGTCGCTTGCATTAAGTTACCCCTTATTGTTATAGGAGAGCGGAATCTCCTGACATAAGTGATCTTTTCACTTAAAAGGGTAATCCAAACTGTTAATAAAGAACTTTGTATACGCTATAAACATTTTTCATTGGCGGGAGTCAAACTTGCCGAGTTTCTCGCCAACTTCTACTCGTAGGAAGCTAGTCTGGTGGCGCTCCTAGATTTATGTGGAGTTTACAAGTGCTTCAGAATGAATGAAGCCTAGCACGAATAAATTAATTTAAACTGATATATAGACTCGTGTTTCGCCCTTATAAAGGGCATCTTCAGATAAGATAGGAACCTCAGAACAACGATGTCTTCACGACCAACGCTGAAACGAGAGACTCTCGCCTTGACGTGTCGTGTTGAATAGTTTCTCGATTTTTCAGGAGATGATATTTGTCTTAGTCGCGCGTATATAAAACAAATATTACCGTGCATACTTCGGTTTTATATCTCCATAGGTTGTCCATCTGCAAATGTCCATAGCAAGAGGTGATCACTTTTCAGCTGAGGGGAACAATGCTAATGGTACACAAAAAAATTCACCCAGGGTTTTAGACTGTACTTTTTTATTGACATTTACATGAGCATTAAATTTTATTTACACAAGGTTAAATCAATATTCTAGCTAAATAACAAAAAAGTTTTAAAGTCAAAAATGTTTACTCCTACAGGTCCGGCTCAGGCAAAACGTCAGCGATGCGGTATTGCGTGTGGTACCTCGCCAGCGCCTACCCGGCGCAGGGCTCCAAGCTCACCCCGGAACGATTCGAAGCTGCTTTTGAAGTCCTACATACATTTGGATCATGTCGGTAAGTTGAGTTTGTCAATTGACTAGTAAGTGTGTTAAATAAATAAGTTTCTCAAATAACCGCTGAAAATTTTTATATTTCGTTTTATTATTTCTATAAAACTAATGAATTATAAGTTAATGTTATATATAATAATAATATTGTATAAATATTGCAATTTGTTGTTTTTTATATTTGTGTATTAGTAAGAGTTAATTCGTTTATAGAATAATTAAGTACGTAGTTTTGTAATATGTTTAAGTTCCCTCTTAAATTGCAGTGCCCCTACGGGGTATCAGTATTCATTGTATCACTTAGGTACCTACTTGTTTACTTGATGCAATAAAGATTTATGAAACCCATATAGCCTAAACAGAATTGTTTTAATACTATGAAACAAGACCTATATTTTAGAAATCTTAAGTATGAAAGCAGGAATATATCTAAATTTATATTTTTCTTTTTTTTTGTGGCTAGATGGCGTGCTTTGAGAAATGTCAAAATAAAAATATCTTCAATAAAAAAACGAGAGATTCTCAAAACGAATTGTTGTATATAACCTGTAGACTACAGGCTGTGGTTCTCTTTTCAGAACCAGTTCAAACCAGTTCGCGTCCCGGTTCGTTTCCCTGACCTCCTTGGACTTCGACGGCGGCGGCGCGCTGGTCTCCGCATCCTTGCAGACCCTGCTGCCGGACCTGCGGCCGGGACAGGCGCCACTAAGGGCTATTAACATGTCAGTATCTATGCACTTGCGGTGCTAAAACGTGACCTTTGCATTTTCTGTCAAAAATTCGTTTGAGCATGAAAATTTTAATTATGGTACCAAATTCATCATCATCATCACAGCCCATTAACGTCCCACTACTGAGCACGAGCCTCCTATCACATATCAAGGTGTGAGGGTATTGGGTTATACTTCACCACGCAGACCCAGTGCGGATTGGCGGAGGCAGGTGTGTGGCGTCCTGCTGTTAGAATTTTTCAAGCCGCTCATTAGGCCTCTAACATGGCTTAACGACTACCACATTTAGTGATAACCGGGACCAACGGCTTAACGTGCCTTCCGAAGCACGGAAGCGCTCGATATCAAATGCCACACAAACGGTCACCCATCCAAGGACTGACCTCTGTAAACTCTGCTGTACTTCGGCGATCGTTTACGACCACCGAGCACCGCAGAGCTACGAGCGCTCCAAATACCAAATTGCAAGATGTTTATTTCTACTTTGACATGCATATATTTAGTTTAGAGTGGTCTTGTTCTTTATGTCGTTGCCCGATCTTCACTTCGTAATCACTTAAAAAATCCTTGCCAGAGAGCTCAATGCACAATTCAATGGTACACGACTGAACGTTTTTATCAAAACGTGCCTTACAGAATGCTTTTATGCCGATTCGATGCCAATGGCGAGCTGTGCGATAAACGGTAAATAAATAAATAATTTCTAAAAAGTACACTAATTATTTAAGTCCAAGATAAGTACTTACTATCAAGAACTTGTGTTATGGATACTAAATAACTGATAAACATACTTAAATATTTTTTTGTAATTGTGTACTTAATAAATACGATACTCCCAGACCAGAACAAAATATGATCATATTAATTTACACAAAGATCTTTGTCCTGTCTGGGAATCGAACCAAAGACCTTAGGAGCTGAGTGCAGGTATACTGACCTCCACGGTCGTCAACGGTATAGGTAGATATTTATTGAAAATTCAAAATTAGCTCAAAAGAGCTCTTATGAAGATCAAACTTAAAATTAACATTTGAAAATTAATTGTACCAAATTAACCTCATAATCAACATTCCACTACTATTACTTTTCAGTCTATTCCACGGCTCGGACGGGCGCCTGAGACGCGAGTTGCTGCTAGACCAGGCGCCAGTGAACGCGCCCAATCCGTTCATAAATAGCGCCGAGAAAGCAGACGCTCCCACCGAGTTTGCTGCCTTGAAGGATGCATTGCAACTCATCAGCGTTACCGAACCGGAGCAGCTTGCTCTGTGGAAGATTTTGGCCGCAGTCTGTCATTTGGGATGGGCGGGCGCTGTCAAAGGTAATATGACATCCTACTTATATCTTATATGTACTAATGTGTCTTTGTTTGTTATTTGTATTTAATATCATATTTCATACATTTCTGTTATATTTAATTTTAATGTTGTGTTCACCTGTAATTGGGTTCCATGCTAGGTAAACTCTTATAACGTATATTACTAAATGTAAACATGTAATCTGTTTGTGTACCAAATAAATAAATAGGTACTTTTAGGCCGTGGTCTGGCATTTGGAATGGACAAGCGCTGTCAAAGGCAAACACAGTATTCGGAATAAGAAAATTAGTCAGAAGTCGTGTAATAATTTTGGATGTCCATCCAAACTAGATCGGGTAACTTTAGCCAATTTCGATTGAGCGAAGTGCGGCATGGGGAACGGTGCGTAATTTTTTCATTTCTACAAGGTGGCGCTCAAACATGATGGCAGTTGATGGCCCATTAGATGAATAGGAAGTAGATGCAGCCATGGATGAAAACCGTATTACGTCCTATTTGTAGAGCCCCATGCTGTCATGTAGTGGGAAAAATTGCTATGGATATCAATAAACAATGCGGGGGTACGCGGCAGAACGTTTCTTTTGAAGCAACGTACGCGCACCTGTTATTCCTAAGGTCTGAGGATGAAATCTCATAGTAAAAGAGTTAATTCATTTTAAACGTGTGCTATTTTATCACATTCTTTACTTCCTTGATTGTACCTGCGCGATTAACCGCCATTTTGTCCAACTTATGTGCCGCCGATAATATCACGGAGAGATAAATAAATAAAACGTTTATTTCCTTTAAATAATGCAAGGTACATAAAAACACATCCCACAAAACCGTGTGACTTGTTTGTCTGTGGGTCACAGTCTCTTTTAGATATCAGTAATGACTTAGATTTATGTTGAAAATCCTCATAAAAAAATTTTTTATGACGGCCATGGATTATTAAATAATGTTTCAATTTACGGTCTTAATTGAATTTGACTCGTATTTGTTACAGCCACCACAGCATCAGGACTGAAGTACCAGTTCGCAAGTACCGGATGCGGGCAGCGCGCGGCCAAGTTGCTCGGAGTCGCCGCCGAAGACTTGGCCAGGGCAGTCTTCTCGGCAGCCACTCCTGCCTCGCCGCAATCCGCCACTAACCTACGGTAACCTTTACTGTATATACTCAAATACTCATTTGTAATACAACATTACACACGACACAGAAAAGTGAACATACATTATAAGAATTATTAAAATTAAATTAAATCACAATGTTATTAGGAATTGATAATGACAAAATAAAAATAAAAATTTCAATAACAGTTGAATCAAGAAATATAAATGCAATTAATAAAAATAAACAGTCAATAATTATTATGAAAAGTAAAAATATAAATCTTAAGAATTCATTACTTCATAAAGTCATTAATGTCATAGAACGTTTGCTCAAGAATATATTTTTAACCTCCCTTTGAAGGCGGGCAGGCTAGGAGCCGCCAACACGGCCCGGGGCAATTTATTATACACAGACGGTCCCATGATAGACAGGAGCAGTTGTAATGCTTAGAATAGATGAAATTTTTGATTGAGCTAGAGTCACCGGTAGATTAGGAACTGAAAGTATAGGGCTTGCAAGTACGGTTGCGCAGGAAAGAGGACATTTCAGGTGCATACTTTATACAAAATCTCACAAAAATTACCAATGAACACATACAAAATATTAACATGAAACATATGAAATATAAGAAAAAAAAATTAAACTTACAAAAACTAATTAATTATGTGTACGTGTGCTGTATTCATGCCAAAAGGTCATAGCTCAACGTAGTATTGCTCAGCGAGCAAAATGTTGATTTTCAGCTACAACCTGGAGAGCCGCGATCACGGTTACCAATCAACTGACTTGAACTTAAAATACAACATCATTTACAACTTAATGTACAACATAAAATACAACTTAATTTACAACATAAAATACAACTTAATGTACAACATAAAATAGAACTTAATTTACAACATAAAATACAACTTAATTTACAACATAAAATACAACTTAATTTACAACATAAAATACAACTTAATTTACAACTTAATGTACAACATAAAATACAACTTAATTTACAACTTAATGTACAACATAAAATACAACTTAATTTACAACTGAATGTACAACATAAAATACAACTTAATTTACAACTTAATGTACAACATAAAATACAACTTAATTTACAACATAAAATACAACTTAATTTACAACATAAAATACAACTTAATTTACAACATAAAATACAACTTAATTTACAACTTAAAATATAACTTAATTTACAACTTAAAATAACCAACAACTACTATTATATTCACAACTAGAAGGCTTTTAGAGCAGGCTTATAGTAGGCTTATAGAGCCAGGCCTGATATCTACCAAAGCAACCGCGACCCAAGTTTTATAGTCGGTGATCGTTCGAGATACACACATACATTTGTAGCCTTTATAATATGACAAATCGGCTGTCCAAAACCAAAACCAAGCAAGAGACATTTTTTTTAAACACATTTTGTAAATTACTACTCGTAATCATTTCGGAAATATTGATTTCAGAAAACGTGTCTTAAAAAATATGTCTTTTGCTAAGTTTTGGTTTTGGACAGCCGAAAGTCTGTAAGGCCTGGGCTCTTGGGCTTTTAAGCCCGGGATGCTATGGGCATGATTGAACATGGTCCCGTCTTTTTTTTACCATGTGCTGAGCCAGTCGGTTATTTATGTTAAATATAGCCGTTAAGCAAGTTAGATGACCTACTGGGCGTCTGGTTTTAACCCTTAAACAGGCAGAGCCTGTTGAAACTTTCATCGGTTTTCTACCTTAAGTTAACTGCATAAGGTTCATTTGATAGTGGCCATATAACCACTGCTTGGTAAAGGGTTAACAGCAATATCTGCATGAGGTTTTCGTGGTGGCTTCTCTTAATATTGCAAAAGGAACCACGTGCTATGTAGGACTACATTTTATGTAATGTTTTTACCTATACCAACTGTTATAATATTGTTAATATCTACTGACATTTGATACATAATCAATAAATAATAGTAATTAAATGGTGATAATTTAATAACAAAAAATAAAGCGAATAAACGGAATATTAATAACCACTCCCAGGCGTGCAATATAACAATAGGTAATTTAATACACATTTACATGTAGGTACACGCTTGACACTTTATCAAGAGAATACTCCTTATAGAAAAAAAATATTTTTCATTGAATTATACAGTGCCCTTCCTCCTCTCTCCTACACTATGCTGTGCCCGACAGGGTCCACAATTGTACAAAAGTGTAATATTCACCACCTTATAAAACCATTGTGGAACGCAATAAAGTATTGAGTATTGAGACTTTAAATGTGTTTTATGTTTACTTTTTTGTTGTAACTGAAATTCAGCCAAATCTAATTACACCAGCAAGCAGACCCGGCGCCCTAAGTTAAGCCGCGGCCAACCGAGATGATATGAGATATTATTAAGTTTATTTTATTGTTGTACCCACAGGACCCCATCCCCGTCTAATGAGAGAGAAATCTCCGGCACCGAGGCACTCGACTCTTTCGTCACCAGTCTTTACAACGAAACCTTCAACATTGTTGCCGCACTTGTTAACAGGTATATGCTTTACTTAGCATTTATGTATAGACTAACTAAACATTATAATATATTCGACGGTAGCAATTAACAATGTCGTAAAAGTGAAAAGCCTTTACATTAAACAATGTCGTAAGTGTAAAGTAACGACTGATCACTTATGATATTATTGACAGAAACGACTTCTCACTTACGACATTATTAAATGCTACCATAAATATTTTCTCAAGCTTTGTATTAATGTTCATACATACATATAATCACGCCTGTTTCTCCGAAGGGGTAGGCAGAGGCATATTATATGCCCAAATTTTGCCAATTATAAAGTTGGTCCCACGTAATTGATGGCGAGCTTATTGCCGCTTACCGGGAACTTTTATGTTCGCCAGAGCCTCGTCAGTTGTTCGGCAGGTGCACCACTTGCACGTGAGGTTGGCTCGGTCTCCTCAGATCTTGGTAGAAGCCCTATACACCCTATATTGTTTTGATGTCACGACTTTTTATGCTAACTCTAACTTTTTAGAAATTTTCTGTCGAGTGTGTGGTGTTGGTGAGAGACGGTGTCACTCTTTGGGAAGCTTCAAACTAAGAATAACTCAAACTGACTGCAATACCCACCGGGAACCTAATATAAGATTCAGTGTCTATATTTAATTGTGAAAGTATTAATAAATTATAATTATTATTACTTTAGTTACAAAACTTTAACATTCATAAGCATGGGCGTAGCCAGCCATGGGGCAGCAGTCTAAAAAAATATGTAACTAGAAAACTACACACGCGCTCTTACCCCGATTATTTTTTTTATTAATGAAGGTTACACCCCATAGCACTCTGTATCTGTATGTATAATTTGAATTATCCAAAACACTTTCTTATTCTGCTCCTACGTGATGCCGTCATAAACATGATACAATTTGGTTCATAGTATCTTTAGTCCTATACAAGGTTTATCTACATACTAGGTTAGTTCTCAATAATTTAATACTACAATAATCTATTATTATATAAAATAAAACACTCCAAAATCAACAATAAAAGACACAAACAATCGACATGCACCGCTCAAGGTGGCTCAAGCTCCCATTAGTGCCCAAAGAAAAAAATTGGTTGCCTGTAAAGTCGGTATACGGGCGAAAGTTTTACGTGACAACGACTTTGAGTGGTAAAATAATTTTAATGTGAATATTCATTCGTATAGTAGGAAGAAGGATGAAATAATAGTAACAATTTAAAACATTTATTTATACAAAGAATTATATTTATGTCTGTCTCTCCATGCCCGAGTGGAAGGGACGCGTGCCTCTCACTCGCTCTCATTGTGACCGCATAACGTGAGCGGAGCGTAACGCAGTTTCTTGAAGTGTCACCCGGAAAACCAATTTATAAGACGTTGTCACGTCAAAAATACAAAATGAATTAGTGTCATTCAATTATAAGCGTTATGTCTAAACACATAGACATTCGCTCGGTGAAGCGGGATTCGGCAGTTGTCAACCGCTTTAGTTCTTTCCCCATGTAAAAAATATTTATGTATGCAATATTTCAGGAGCTTATCAAGTGGATCCCGCACGGCAGCGTCGGTTTTGTTGCTCGACGCCCCAGGAGCTGATAACCCGATGTGTGCTGGTCAGCAAAGCGGTGCCCCTCTCTCTAAACTACTGTCCAACTATCTTCAGGTATGCCTTTTATTATAAGGATTAGATTAAGGTGATGGCATAACATACATTTATGATTATAGGCCTTTCGCGATACGCGATTTGGGTGGACAGAATACTTTATACAACCATTTTAATCTCTTAATGCCAAGCTTAAATCCAATTTTAAAAAATAATTTTGCCCATATAACGTTGAATTAAGGTTGAATTATGGAAAGTTAGTGAACTAAATTTCTATACTTAGTTAAAAAAAGAACCTTAACTTATTGAGTAACATTATTAATTGACATTAACTTAATGGAGTGGATGGCATTATAAGATACGGCTTTTAAAAGGGAACTACAGAGTTATGGCAAAGTTTACTTTCAGCACGAAGATGTCGATATAAATATGACCATATTAAGTTGACCGTTAGCCTCGCCGAACATAACAAAGGCCTTAGGGCCTGCGCTTTGTGTCTTCTGTTTATACCACTAAATAATAATATATTATTACATTTTATTAGATATGTAATAACGAATAACGAAGCGCTCGTAGTTCCGCGATGCTCGGTGGTCGGAAACGATAACCGAAGTAAAGCAGAGTTTACAGAGGTCAGTCCTTGGATGGGTGACCGTTTGTGTGGCATTTGATATCGAGCGCTTCCGTGCTTCGGAAGGCACGTTGCACAAGCTGTTGGTCCCGGTTATCACCAAATGTGGTAGTCATTAAGCCATGTTAGAGGCCTAATTTGGCGGCTTGAAAAATTCTAACAGCAGGACGCCATACACCTGCCTCCGCCAATCCGCACTGGGTCAGCGTGGTGGTGGAGTATGACCTAATACCATCACACCTTGGTATGTGAGAGGAGGCTCGTGCTCACTAGTGGGACGTTAATGGGCTGAGATGATGATGATGAGATTTGTAATATTCAAATTATTGAAAGGAGATGACAATTTCACGATTTCTGTGCTTACGAGGGTGTAGTTTTCCTTGGAGAGGGCCTATATTGGGGCGTGTTTGTTTAATATCCGACGTCCGTTCCATATGTTGTGTGTATCTACCAATCTATTATGTTACTGTACATAAACCTATTCACTATAATACACCTTATTTTTTATTTTTCTATGTAAATCTCTTACATAAATAAGTAACTTTTTTCGTACAGGAGCGCCTTCAAGCTGTGTTCCATGATGCTATGCTAGTGGCCCCGCGGGAGAGATATTCCCAAGAAGGGATCACTTTGGATGATGGCTCCGAAGAAGGTAATTAATAAACATACATCAAAAATAAACATTTCTGACACCTACGTAAACAATATAATAAACATTTCTGACACTTAGGTAAATAAAATAATAAATAAGTAGGCATAGGATTATATGCACTATCAAAACGCCAAAATGTGCATGCAAATATGCACTAAAGAAATATGCACAAAATATGCACAATCAAAGATCCATTATTAGAATTAACGTTTATTTTCACAATTTATATATAGAGGTACTATTAGTTCAAATTTTTGTGACAATATACATGAACATATTTTTCGAGGTTATTTCTGACACTTACACCAATTATTTAGTCCCAAGATAAGTATTATTAAGAACTTGTGTTATGGATACCAAACAACGCATAAACATACATAAATCCTTTTTTTAATGTAAATACATACTTAATACACAGGAAAACAACTAAATTTACTAAGTAGGCAAGGTCTGTATTATAAATGTGCAAGTATCTTTGTCTGCCTGCGTGGTTAAACATAATTGTTTACATGACTAGTTCGGTATTGATGAAATTTAATGATATATTGCATCAATCAACGAGGCATTTACGAAAAATGTTAGCGTAAGCTGGTGAAATTGCCAGAGTGTACGACTAGAAAAACGTTAGCAAGCTAAACTGTACTTTTTATATTTTTGTACCTAATCAGATAATTACATACATATACTGACAAAATAAAAAAAAAATATTCAAAATTGTTCATTGACGGTACAGAAGCTTTATTTGTGTTGTTTTTAAAGTGTTATTTGACATGTTTGAATCATGAACAACTTCGAGAAGAACACGGTTTTATTTAAATGGTTCCGCTTGTATGTTTTGCGTTAAACATGTCTATTGTTTTTTCCAAGTTTATACGGAGACTGATACGCGCAATCGGCCAGGATAGTCGGCATAAATTTCCAGACCGGTTTTAGCTACGATAACGATATCATCCAAAATCTCAAATGTAAGATGTATATGCAATTAATGTTGATGTCATTCCTTCAAGTGCAGAGTAACATATCTTTTAATGCATAAAAGATATTAGATATTATATTATATTACTATTTATTAACATAATAGGGAACCATTTGAAGAAATTACCCCTTGTCTCACTGTCTGCAGAGACATATGGTTTTTATTTAGTTTTGCAGTTTATTTTTTTTACTTGGATCTGTAACTAAATTTAATCCCGTACCTAACTTAATTTACAACTACTAGGGTTGGCTGGTAGAAATCTCTTCTAGAGATAAGTCCGCCTCTGTACTTTTAGTTATACTATACTACTATTATAATACTTTTTTTAATGTGATGAATGAAGCTACAAGTTTGCCAAGATCGTAGCAAGTGAAAGGATGTGATCACTTTTTAAAAGGCGTGACATTATATTTGTATGTATGATATTGTTTTTATGTGCAATAAAGCAATAGTTAAAGGATTAATCAATTAAATAATACATTATGGTCTATAATTATTGGTACTGAAAGTGGACAATTTATAATAAAGTTACGTTGCTGTTCAGATTGGGTGTCAGAGACGGTGAACCCCGGGCCGATGGTGGAGTTGCTGGATAAGTCTCCGCAGAACTCCATCGTGCGCAGCTCGCAGGCTGATCTCCGGGAGTGCGACCGGCGCGGGCTGCTTTGGTATGTACTTGCCTTCATATTTTCTCGATTATACTGTCTTTACTATCATCATATACCAGCGTACATCAGCAGCCATCAGAATGCCAAAGACCATGCAAAGTGGTGCCTTGATAAAAATAAATAAAATATACTTTATTGCCTTTTAGATCAACATGATCATTTAGATTCGTCAAACATTCACACACAAAATGAAAATTCGATATATTTTTTTAACAACAATGAAAGAGATATAAGCGGTACCATAATGATGAAATAAAAGCAAATAGGTTCTTTGTCAGAATTTGTCAAGGTGTGTCAGTTTTTCTGTCTGTTGTGGTTTTTCTCAAGATTTGTCAGTCTGTCGGTGACTCCTATCGGGGGTATCTGTCAGTCAGCCTGTCGTGATTTTAAAGGAGGGAGGGGATTGTCCGTCACTCAGTCAGTCAGTCTGTTTGTCAGATTGAGAAGAATGCCTCAAGTAGAAGAAGTTAATAATATATTATGTTATTATGAGAAATAATTTTTTAAAAAAATATAGGAAACCGGATTCCGGATCTGTAAGGTCGACGCCGGGATAACGTGTAGACGGCCCATTAATATCTAGTTAATCGACTCAGTCATCAGCCAAGAATAGTTCCGCCTCCCCTCATCTCACCACTCTGGGCAGGCGGGCTGGTGATCGCAGTTCAAGCCAGTATAGTAGGCGGCACGAAAGTCTAGCGCTGACCGCTTATGCGCAGTAGTCGAAAATAAGGTATCGCAAGGGAGAGAAAGGGCGTGCGTAAGCGCTCATTCCCTCTCTAGTCGTACTCTCTCACTCACTCTATGCGCAGCTAGCCCTTCCAAATTTGTTCATTGCTAGACTTACGTGCCGCTACCTAAACGCATGATGAAGTTGCCCGGTGGGATTTCCCCTCGTCGGCTTTTACGACTCCACGTGAGATGAGAAGGAGTGGCACGGTTCTCGGCTGGTACCACACGGCACAAAACACACGGAACAGCTCAAAGCTTGAAGCAACTCCATGTATTACATTTTTTACATACATACATACAGTCACGCCTGTTTCCCCAAAGGGGTAGGCAGAGGCATATTATAAGCCCTCACTTCGCCAATTATATAGTTGGTCCCACGTAATAGGTGGCGAGCCTATTGCCGCTAACCGGGCACTTTTATGTTCGCCAGAGCCTCGTCCGTTGATCGGCAGATGCACCACTTGCAGGTGAGGTTGGTTTGGGCTCCTTAGGTCTTGGTAGGATCCCTATACATACTTTTTTTTTTTTAATATTAAATAAACAGCTTTTTTTGGTTTCCTGGTTTATTTTAAGGATATAAGGTCCGCTATATTATATATGTATATAAGAGTTAAGCTTATCTGATTTTCCTTTTCCAGGCTTCTAGACGAAGAGTCGATGTACCCCGGTTCCTCAGACGACACATTCCTCGAGCGTGTCATGACGCACTATGGCCCGCCCCATCACACGCACTACCTACTAAAGAAGGCGCCTCATGCCAGGCAGTTTGTCTTGCAGCATTTGCAGGTAATATACTCTACTAACAACTTCAACCTCATGACACTAGGGTTCAATTTACACCAGCGCGGAATGAATCGGAAACGACCTTTTGCAAAAAAAAATAACACAGCATTATGAACTTAACGTTAATTGTATAAAGTACGAACTAAATACGCTGACAGTAGCTAGGAAATTCTCGAGAGGATTCTGGATAGACGTGCAGACTTTTTGCCCTTATTTAGTTTGTAGCTTAGAAAAATAACGAAGTTTATTATATATGGCCTACCACATTACACACACTACCTAAAGAAAGCGCCTCATGCCAGTCAGTTTTCATTTACTGTTAATATACTCTACTATCAACTGCAACCTCATAATAAAAAATAAATAAATAAATATTTTCAGACAATTACACCAATTATTTAGTTCCAAGATAAGTATCATTAAGAACTTGTGTTATGGATACTAAACAACGGCTAAACATACTTAAATACTTTTTTTTTTAAATACATACTTAATATACATAGGAAAACACCCAGACCAGTACAAATATTCATGTTCATGCACACAAAGATTTGTCCTGTGTGGGAATCGAACCCACGACCTCTGGAGTGAAGTGCAGGTATACTGACCTCAACGCCATATCGGTCGTCAAATGACGTCATGACACTAGGGCTCAATTCACACCACTGCGGAATGGAATGGATGCAAAGCTTTTGCAACAAAATTAGATAGCATAATGAACTTAACATCCTTCAGTCAATTTAACATTTTACTTGGTGTTCTAAGCTGATGCCATAAGGTTCATTCTGTGGCGGCTGTTTCCTCGTATTGACCGTTGTTTTGTAATGGGTCTATAAAAGAAAGAAAGTGCTTTTAAAGGCGTTTTTCTTTGCATGTGACTAGCTTTTTAATGATTTAGTACTCAATCACATTACAATATAATTTTTATTCCTTTATTGAGTGTCCGTATGAAAATCGTTTATTTAGTGCGTAATACTAAAATTTGTTTATAAATCTGTATGTGGTTGGGTGTAGAAGGTCCTACCAAGAGCTTTGGAATCTAAGCTGACCTCACCTGCAAGTGGTGCAACGGACGAGGCTCTGGTGGAAATACAAGTTAGATAGATAGATAGATAAACTTTTTATTGCAACGAAAGACACACATACATATAAAACAATAAAAACAAAATTACAATAATTAAAAAATATATATAACAACAAAAAAACTAAAAGTAAAGCATTCACATAGTGTGCATGTGTGTCGCAGCGCTGCAAAATGGCTACGGCTCAGTGGGTTTTTTTGCTCTGAGAGAGCAAAACACTGATTTTCAGCTTTTGCCGAAACAGTAACACGAGACGCCCCCAAAATACCGTGTATAATTTATAATATAACGTACAAGTTTATAAATAGGTATAGAGTTATATAGAAGTAAAAACATTTAATAGAAAGACCTATCATGACAGTTAATTAAAATATATCTTACCTTACGTATATAATAAACAAATTCAATAAATAATAGAATATAAGGTCAATCGGCCATGTCATACGAGTATAGCTTAGGTGTTTTTTTATTTGTGTTTTTATAAGTAAAATTTTTTGTATGTATCTTCTTATTTTTGTGTCAATGCATGCCGTGGTGACTTGTAAGTAAAACAGCACTTAGCTTTTAAGTATGAACTGTTTTTGTTATGTTCATTTTTGGTGTATGTTTTGTTAGTCGCCCTAAATGTAATAAATAAATACATATTACCAAGTTGCCAAGTTCCCGATAAGCGGCAATAGGCTCGCCACCTATTACGTGAGACTAACAATTTTTTTTCGCAAAATCTGGGCATTTATCATAATAAATGTCCCTGTAAACCTTTCCTTCCTTTCTTCCTATCCCTTCGGGGACACAGGCGTTATTTTATGTATGTTTGTATGTATGCATTTTATTTAAGGGCACCAACCCGGTGTTATACGACGTGAGCGGCTGGGTGAAAGCGAGCCGCGAGAGTCCCGTCACGAAAAAGGCTCTGACGCTGCTGCAAGAGAGCCAAAAGTGAGTGATGATTCCGTTTGTTTACCCCATTAAACCCCCCTTATTCGTAATTTTTCGCTCTGGCAAACATAAAAGTGCCCGGAAAGTGGCAAGAGGCTCGCCACCTATTACGTGGGACCAACAATATAAATGGCGAAGTTTGGGCGTATAGTATGCCTCTGCCTACCCCTTTGGGAAACAGGTATGTATGTATGTAATTCGTAATTTTTTGTTTAATAATCTTTCGTTTCCGAATCAAATAAGGGCATAGAACTCCCTCTTTTGAAAAAAAAACCAAAGATCGTTAATAGATATCAAACCTTACAATTTGACCGAACATTTTCAATAGGATTGGATGCTATTTTTAGTAGTGGTTCGTGCTAGTTTAATATCTTCTTACTTGTTACCAGTTAAAAAATCAACAGAGTAGAATAGCTTTGAACATGTTAAAAAAGGTGTAGAAAGGAAATTTGTAATTTCTTTTTTTATAAATTAACAATGTTGGAAGACACTATGTTAAGTCCCGTTAACTGTTGAGTTTACGTCTGTGGGTTTGTAGTTATTGTCAACTAATTTTTAAACCGATAGGCTCAACCGCATTTTTATTATTTAGGAATATTAAATGTTATTTTTTTTGTGTAAACAGTGAAGACATTGTCCGTCTATGGTGCTGGGCACGCGGCTCGTGCGGAGTCGGAACATGGTCCGCCGCGATCGGAGACGCGTCTACGTTACATCGCGCGTCCTCCATCCGCCGCACTCTTACTACAGGTAAATGACGCAGCAATGTATATATAGCGATGGATCCTCACGTTCGTATATGCGGCCGCAATAGATCATTACCTGCGGCGTCTGATAAAGTGTATGGGCGTTGCGTCGACACTTCATCGTGCGCCTTCTATCTGTCGCACTATGCGCACCATAAACTAAATATTAAAAAGACTCAATTAAATTCAATGTTCTCTGAATGAATTCACAAGAACAGCGCTTTATTTATCGTGTTTTTGTGTCTAGCATTAGTAGTTAAGTATCTGTTAAAATAGATTAAAGCTTTAATCGATATATATTAAAGAAAGTCGTGTTAGTTCGACCATTTATAACTCAATAACGGCTGCATAAATATTTATGATTTTTGATTTATTGGATTTGTCTCTGCCTCGAATAGCAGAAGAACAATAAAAACATAGGAAAAAATCGCAAAGAAAATTCATTTACTCATTTATTTTGCATGGAAATTGAAATCTATATACAACGCCATCTCTGATACATGACAGGGATACAACTTGGACCAAAACTAACATTGCATGCTGGTTCCGGTAATGGCGTTATTCTTTGACAGTTGATTAAGTTGCACGGTCACGTTTTTATAGCATTATGTCGAGATTTGAACCGATTTTGAACAATTTCTTAGAAGTTATTACATTTAAATTCGAGACAATTCAATATCTCTAAACGGTTTTTTCTGAATTTAATTTAATATTTAGCGAATAAGTTAACACAATATTTATTGATTCTGAGGCGATACAAAGTTCGTCGGGTCAGGTAAATTCAAATTCAAATTCATATTCATTTATTCAAGTTTGGCTCAAAAGAGCTCTTATGAACGTCAAAACTTAAAAACTAGCGCGCCCATTCACTGCGGGCGGTAGTAATTAATACTGTTGCAATGGAAATGTTTTAGCGGAAACAGATGTCAAAAGTAAATTTTAGCAGAAACGGAAACGGATGCAGAATTGGAATTTACAAATATAATTATGAAGTATCAAAGACACCAAATCTAGATTAGAAATAGAAATATTAGAAATCTATTATAGAAAACAATATCGCAATTTGCAACTGAACATTTTATTAATATTCAATATTTAAAAATTTCCGTTATAAAAGTTGCGGTTAAAACAAAAGCAGAAACGGATGTTGAAAATCGTGCGGAACATCCGCACTTGCGAAAACAGAAACAGAGATCCGTTGCATCACTAGTATTAGGTTATATATTCCTGCTTTTCAACTATAAACCGATGTACCCACTTCAAAGAAATTTGATATAGATAGATATGATCTCAAATCAGGACATTAGCAAGCTTTTATCCAGTTTTGCAGTAGTGATATCGTATGATATGAATCTATCATTTCCATGATAAAAATCATTGAATCGTTACAAGATCTTTGTCGAATTAATTTGAATTGATTGAGCAAGAGATCGTTTCGATATGACTAGCGGCCGCCCGCGATTTTATCCGCATTACCTTAAGGTAACTTTTTCTTTGGGTTGAAAAGTTTCTTAAGTGGGGCCATAAAACTTTAGCAATCTGGCAATGAAAGTCGTAAGAGTTGACAAAGAGAAATATGACCGGATGGTGGGCTGCAGCTTCATTCTGCGTACTGGCTGGTACTGCGATCGCCAGACTAGTCTTGAAAAAGAACTGAGACTTTTTGTCTTAATTTTGGGACTCCGAGTTCTTTTTTGAGACTCAAGTCAAAAATTTATTAATTAAAGCTCAAGTCTCTCGAAGTTTTAAATTTTCTTAAAAAATACTCCAGTCTTGCCAAAGAGAACTAGAGACTTAGTCCTTTAAAAGAACTCATTTTTTAAATTAGAACTCAAGACTAAGTCCTCTAATTAAAAACTTAGCTAACCTAAAAAAAACTAGTGACCAGGTCTTTTAAAAGAAAAAACTCAGTCTTACGAAAAGAGCTTGCTATTGAGTCATTTCTTTCAAAGAGCTCTGAACTGGATTCTCAAACGTACTTTAATGTACAAGGTAAGTTAATGTACAAGGTAATGTAGACGATAATCACCGTTTACTTAGATCTTGTACCGCGCGGTACCGCGGCGCGGTCATATAAACTTAGCCTTATAGTGGGTGGTTTGCTATAAAAAAAAGTACAGGTGTGGGTAGCCAATAACTTTAATAATCAACTTACAGGTGTGCCTATATTAATCACTTAAAAATGTGAAATACAAAAATATTTATAATACAATAGTTCTTTTAGATTTATTATGAAAACATGAAAATAACGACATTTTAGTTTTGAAACTATTATGTAAAAATAAAACCAACAAATCAAATAGTAACGCAAGAATCTTAGTTAATCGAATGTTACAATATAAAAATCCTGGGGTGCAGTCTGGAACCTTAAAGTTCACGATTCAAAGAACTCAAAGCGCTTCATGACTCGAGTCTTTTTAAATAGACTGCAGTCCTGCTGTTGAACTCGTGACTCATAAGACTTGAAAGAACTTTAAGGACTCAAAGAGCTCAAAGGACTGAAAAAACCTGAAAGGACTTAAAACTCAGGACTTACAAGACTAATAAGTCGTGAGTCTGCAAAAAGGACTCATAGCTGCAAAATGAGGTCTAAAAGACTCAGTTCTTTTACAACACTACACCAGACCGCTTGCCCAGCGTGGTGTTAATCAATAGAATGTAATCAAAAAAATAAGGCATAATGTTAGTGAGAAAAATTGAGTAAATGTAGCGATTTCATTGGTTCTTAATAAACACATCCCTCGCAACGCATCCGCTCACTATCTCACTCACTAGGTGGAATCGCAGCCTAATGGACTGACATAAAGCCTCCTTTCAAGAGAGAGTTTAAGATATAAAATCTGTCTAATTTTAGACTACTTAGTTACATTTATTCATTTCGCTTCTAAACTGTTTTATTATACTTGTGATTAAAAATCAACATATGTAAATTGCCGAGATGTGTAAAACCAAATCTTAGTTAGTCATGTAAATTACTTATTAACAGTTTTATTGTTCGCATATTTAATATTCTTTTTTTAGAAATAGGAAATATAATAAGTCTGGTTTCGTATATCAACTCACACAATAAAATAAAATTTAAGTGTCCGATTCTTAGGACAAAATAGATTTTTATTAAATGCATTTGAATGTGCATATTTCACTGTCTATATAATAATTCCGTTTGCCGTGTGGTATCGGCCTAGAATTGTGCCTCTCCCCTCATCTCACGGGGAGTAAGAGTCGATGATCGACCGTCATAAGAGCTCTATTGAGCCAAACTGGAATAAATGATTTTGAATTGAATTTTAATCAGCAGCATCATTCCACGTACCGGCTTGAACTGCGATCAGCTACCCCCTTGCCTAGCGTGATGGTTATGGACAAATACCCCCACTATTACTAACTAGTATGAGTACTAGTTAGTAGTAGTGGGGGTATTTGCATATATAGAAAGTTATCTTTTGGGGGGCCTATGTTCAGCAATGGACTTATTTTTTTGTTGACTTATTATGTTTGTTATTATCATATCCTAGCATTATTTCGGTTGTCCTAGGCTTAAGATTAGGGTTCACTGGTGTAACCAGTGTAACTGGTGTGATATTTGGCTGAATTTCAGTTATGACATTGTCTACATGTTTATAGTTGTTATCACTAGTAGAAAGTTAATGTTGTAATGAGTAATTAAGGCTACTTTTTAACAGAGTACCGTTTTAGTGATCAATAAAACAAAGACATTAAAAATGAAATTTTACAAAGTATAATTGCAAATAAAATAGCAAGTTCCTATTGCCCTCCAGTTCTGCGAAGCTGACAAAGTTTTATGACTTGCCGGAGAAATTTCGCAATAAAAACATAGATATATCTTTTTATATCCCTAATTAGATTGCGTATGTACAATTTATTGCATAGGTATATGTTAGACTCCGTATGTAATGTTTGTTGCTTAAGTATTTGTGTTAAAATAATAATTTGTTTGCGCAATAGGTGCGGCCGGTATGAAGCGGCGGTCGACTGCGTTGCAAGCGAAGTTTGTTGCTGACGGCGTCGTCGACACGTTGAGGCGTTGCGGGGCCGGTGGCGTGCAGTTCGTGTGTTGCGTGCTCGCTAACCATCCCTCTGAGGCTGGCGAGGATGTCAACGTGCCCTTGTTGAGGTCTCAGGTGCGTAAAGTGTTCTTACTTGTACGAATCTTAATGGATAGCCCGATAATCTGGTCAAGGCAATTATAGTGACTTGTGCTAATTAGGCGTGCATCCTGATCCATCTAGGGCTGGCGGGGATGTCAACGTGCCTTTGTAAAGGTGTGTATAGTGTAATTACTTGTGTAGGATACTGTTTAGTGTGACCAGGATATCAAGATGAAGTAAAAAGCCTTGGGTGCGCAGTGTTTATTAGCAAGTCTTATGTGCACGCCAAACTTCCCTCTGAGACTGGAGAGGATGTAAACGTGACCTTGTTGAGGTCTCAGGTTTGTATAGTGTTAGTACATGTCAGATGCAACACAGATACGTCATTTAGAATGCAAAGTGACTGGGTGTGTCAAGATGAAGTATGGAATGCATTTTGTATAGGCAAGCCTAGGGTATGCAATGCATGGCTTATTTGCATATATAGTGTGGACGCCATCCCTTTGAGATTAGCGAAGATGTCAACGTATTCTTGTTAAAGTCTGAGATGTGTAAAGTGTTGTTACTTCTACGAATCATCGTCCTATTACAAAACTCGTTGGGTAGACCGATGATTTAGTCAAGATGGAAAGAATTTGGGTGAAAGCAGTGAACTTCTTGCGACATGTCAAGGATAATTGCTTAGCTCGAGTCTCCTCTCACTAACGAATGACTAGATAACTTTTAAACTATCGCACCTATTCACTACGGACAGAGGCCTGAATGGAAAAGAATCGAATAAAAATATTCTCGCCTTTTTTCAAGTCCTGATCGTTGTTCCCAACCAAACAAAGCCGAGCTTGTTTTTTTTTTATTAGTATTACAAGCACCTATAGCAGTAATTCGGTGGCTCCCGACCGTGACACTCAATTAGCGTTGCAAAACAGTTTTATATTTGTGCAGTGTTATACCAAGGTTAATTGTTTGATATCTTAATAAAATTTCAAAAGTATAACGAACGCCTTGGTGTGCACGATATCATATGTATTTTGTATATTCAGCATAGTATATTACGTTATTTCTAACGTTGTAACTAACTTAACGTTACTATAACAAAATGAAACGCTGATGCCGCTGAAAAAAAAAATTAAGGTCTATTTCCTTTACAAGTACATTCATTCTACTGAAAGGTTGTGCATTCATAGAGACATCACTGTTTCTTCAAAGTGGTAGGCAGAGGCATATGATACGCTCACATTTTGCCAATTATATTTTTGGTTCTAAGTAATAGGTTATTGTCGCTTACCGGGAACTTTTTTGTTTGTGCTCAAAGCTTTGTCCGTTGTTCGACAGGTGACAGATTGCAAGTGACATTGACATGGGTTTTTCTAGACATGCGCAATATCGTTCACTGAAGTGAAATGAGTGATATGAGTGCGACTGAAAGATATGTATCACTCATCTAGTTCAATCAGTTCATTTAGTTCAATAGATCTCAAGAGATCTAACTCACGCACTGTTTCATTCAGTTAAAATTCATTGCATAATTTTATGCATCTTGGGTGGACAGATCAATTTTATGGAATAATAATAGTAGGTACTATTGAATTTAAAAAACATTACATGCTAAAGCCAGATAAGCGCGAAATTTGCTTGACCCCTTACCGGCGCGGTAACGCGAAACGAGCCATACAACTGTCTCGCTATTGCAGTACGGACTAATATATCTGTATGTTTTACTCTCATATCACTGAGTTAGTGAACTGAATGAACTGCCTATAGTGAATGAATGATATATATGAACTAGATAGGTGATGTACTTAAATTGTGTCATTCATCAGGAACTACCCATGTCTAATTGGTTCGGTAATATGGTATTTGTAATGGTTATTTAGTAAATTAAAAGTTAGTTAAACCGTTATGTACTTAACGTGTAAATAACTTGATTTCTTTGAAAATAACCTTTGTAATTTTTCATTAGTTCTTTATTGCGTTCTGTGCATAGTTTGTAGATAGATGGCGTTCGGTTAGTTGTCCAAGGTAATTTTTAAGTTTATATTTTGACTAACGTGATTTTTTTTTGTTTGAACAGTTCCGTGGTTTCCAACTGCTGGACGCGGCTCGTCTGTACAAACAAGGATTTCCAGAACACATGCCGCTCTCGGAATTTGCTAGAAGGTAATACTTCAACAATTTAATTTAATTCCTTAATGTCACCTGTTATAATTAATAATTCCAGGCTGATGTTAGACAGTAAATGTAGTTCAAAATTATGAGAACGCTTTATACTATTGAATTAACACAGTCACAAGCGCACCAAATCATGAAGACCTGCATAAGCGGTTCACGCCCCGCTTAAAATATCCGGAACATATATTTTTTTTATTATACGATTGATCGATGACCGATGTGCCGAAGTGCCTTCTAACATAACACAGTTAGGTTAACCATAGAATGATGTTTCCCTCTGGGTTGCGGAGGTCAGCAGTCGGTCCACGTAATAACTGAAATTCAGTCATATCTGGTTGAACCAGAGTGAGACCCTGGGCCCTAAGCTTAAGTCTAGGGCAACCGGGATAATGCTAGTAAATGGATCGATGACCGAGTTGGCGTGGTGGCGAGTATACTCGATTTATTTTGAACCACAGACAACATGATTTAATTTTTTTTCAATATTGGTATTGAAAAAAATAATATTGTTTAAAATTATAGTAGCGCGGGAATTGTTACAAAGATATTTTTAATCCATCACTTGCTTATAACTTGACGACCGATATGGCGTGGAGTTTAGTATACCTGCACTTCACTCCCGAGGTCGTGGGTTCGATTCCCACACAGGACAAATATTTGTGTGCATGAACATGAATATTTGTTCGGGTCTGGGTGTTTTCCTATGTATTTACAAAATAAAAGGTATTTAAGTATGTTTATCCTTTCTTTAGTATCCATAACACAAGTTCTTAGTGATACTTATCTTGGAACTAAATAATTGGTGTGATTGTAAAGTGTAATAATAATATTTAATAATATTTTGCCAATTATATATTATATTGTTAAATAATATTGTTTGTCAATGTAGATATCGCCTGCTGGCGACTTCGGAGTCAGAATCAGCCGAGAGCCCGCCGGCCGCCCTCTCCGACAGACAAGTCGTGGACGACATGCTCCTGGCGTTGGACCTCGATGTCACCAGCTACCGGCTAGGCCTCACTCAGGTTAGTCCTACTTATTTATATCACAACTAGCTGTGCCCGCGACTTCGTCCGCGTGGAATAGTTATTTTGGGCATCATTGATAATCAAGTGATGGATTAAAAATATCTTTGTAACAATTCCCGCGCTACTATAATTGCCCGAAAAATCGAGAAACTATTCAACACGACACGTGTCTCGCCCTTACACAGGGCATCTTCAGGTAAGATAGGAGCCTCAGAACAACGATGTCTTCACGACCAACGCTGAAACGAGAGTCAGTCTCTCGTTTCATTCGTCGGGAATTGTTACAAAGATATTTTTAATCCATCACTTGCTTACAATGGATTTCCGCAAAGTAACGCCTGAATCAATAAATTATCATTGATAATCCTTATAACGGTTCTAGTGAGTTAATCTTAAAAGATAGACATATACTATCGCGGACATTTTTTTAGATCATTTCAAGAGGAATAATTCTTTCATATATATATTTTAGGTATCTTAAACCGTTTTCGCAGCGCACGCAACGGAAGCCCTCAAGGATGAATAATTTTCCCCGTTTTTTTTTCACATTTTCCATTTTTTCTTTGCTCCTAATAGTTGCAGCGTGATGTTATATAGCCTAAAGCCTTCCTCGATAAGTGGTCTATTCAACACAAAAATAATTTTTCAATTCGAACCAGTTGTTTCTGAGATTAGCGCGTTCAAACAAACAAACTCTTCAGCTTTATAATATTAGTATATATTACATCGGCACATGAAATTAAATAAGGATGTCAACAGCTACCGACTAAACATCACTCAAGTTAGTCCTACTTATATTTATCACAATTACATCGGCACGTGAAATTGAATAAGGATGTCACGAGCTACCAGCTAGGTTTCACTCAGCTCAGTCTCTACATACATATATAACAATTTTAGGACTTAAACTATGAAATTACCGGCTTGAAGAGTTTTTATTGTCCATACTGCCTTTTGTAGATTATTTTTAATTATTTTACCTTAATTAACTGTTAATTATACCCTGCCTACTGTTTTTTTTTTGCGGTGGGTTGTCTAGAAGAGATCGCTTTTGGCGATAGGACCGCCTAAAATGTCTGTGTTACTGGTAATCCGTAGTTGTTAACCCTTCAAACGTCAATGCCTGGACAAACATAATCCCACCATAAATTGAATCTTATAGAGTTGAGTTAGGGTACAAAACCAATAATCTAATATCTACTTTTCTTTTATGTTATTTTCCCACTTCCTAACAACCAGACGTACGCCTTCAAAAACAGTAACAACAACAGTTAAAATGGCAGTGGAGCACAAAATGAAAGAAATTAAATTGTCAATTTAAAAAAAAACAGTTCCCTTTATGCACGGTCTGTTTCTACTAAAGATTGCATCTTTTTCTCTCTACAGTTACAGTATTTGCAGAGTTGAACTGCTGTACTTTCTTTTTTATTGTGTAAACAAACCAAATTCTTCGATATTCTGGCTTTATTAGTTAAATACTCACTAAATAGACTGACGAAAAAGAGCTCAGATCTTTATGAGATTCCGTTGATATTGTTTTTTTTATTATACCACTGTTGTTTACTCGCTGAATGCCGCGATACAAGCCTAGTGCTATATTTTTATAGTACAACTAGCGGTCGCCCGCGACCTCGCCTGACTTACATATAAAACTACTTTTTTAGTTTAGAAAAACCGAAATAAAATCCGTTGCGCAGTTTTAAATTCTTCTCGAGTATATATATGGATAGACAGCGGAAAGCAAATTTTATTTTATATTAAATACATACATATATACACAATATCACGTTTGTTTCCCTGAACCTGTTGGTCCTACGCAATAGGTGGCTAGCCTATTGCCGCTTACCAGGAACTTTTATGTTCGCCATAGCCTCGTCCGTTGATCAGCAGGTGAAGTTGACTTGGGCTCCTCAGATCTTGACAGGAGCCCCTATACACCTTTAATATTAAATAGTGAAAATTAACAGAAATTGGCAACCTCATTTAAACAAAATTTATTTATTTGTTAATAAAAATGCCATCTTTCTCGAGTAAATCCTTTCAGTAATTAATGTAAGTTTATATTTTTTTAAATCTGTACCTACAAGCGAAACTATTGCTCTGTCAATCATATTATACATTCACACGATAACACCATTGATATATACTTATTCCCAAACGTATATTTAATGTTATGAAAGTAACTATCAAGTCATATTTCATTTCTTATGTGATCGTTAATGTGTTTTATAATACACCGTACCTTTAAAGCTGCCAAAAGAAATTAATGGAATTTTTCTTTACAAACAATTTACGTCATATATTCATTCATTCAACATGTGCGTCCATTCTGGTTCGTATATTAATTTGGCTCATATTTAATGTGTCATCAAAATTAATAAATTACCAACCTAACCTAACCTTTTTGTACATCAAAAAATTCTGATGGAGCACCTAATTCCCTATTAGATGCTAGATCAGTATTTTTGATGATCAAAAAAGTATTTTTTAGAGGTTCAGTTTATTATATTCCTATTAATTTGCTTTTGATATAGTTTTCGATTCTTTAGAGATGTTTGTTTTTTCAGCCAATGCGCTTTAAATATATACATTCATACAAGAACGATCTAAGTGAAAATAATTATTCAAGTTTGGTTAAATTAAGCTCTTGTGAAAGTGAACTTAAAATTTAACGTGCCTATTCATTCGGGCGGGAGTTTGGTCGTAAAAGAAAGGACAAGAAAATCGTCAAGCTTAGTTTTTTCTCCCACCGTCATCTCAGCCCATTAACGTCCCATTACTGAGCACAAGCCTCCTCTTACATACCAAAGTGCGAGGGTATTGGGTCATACTCCACCACCCTGACGCAGTGCGGTGGTGCGGCACCTTTTGTATTTTTTTATTTACGTCGGTAACAAAATGCATTTACGCGCTGTCTCCCGGCCAAAGGGGGACCGAGAGAGGTGTGTGGTACTTACCACTGGCAGACACGACCGCCAGCAGTAATAACCACTAAAAATCTTCCGACGACGCCCGCCGCTTGTTGAGAAAGAGGCGGGGCGCCAGTACCTGGGTTGCAGCTCTGACACCCCGCCCGCGACCAACGTCCCCCGGACCAAAACCGGAAGTACCTCCTCAGAGAGACGCAGTGGATGCGCCCCACCTACCTCCCTGAGCGGCCATAGCGCGTGTGGCCGACTTCTCGGAGGGTCCATGGTTAGACAGCAGGGGCCCCCTCCCCCGCTGCCTAAGACCCTTCCGGCGCTGCGTGACGGGCCCTCCTGGCCCGCCCGCTGCGCCCTCCACAGGTCCCTCTTAGTTTCCCCCCCGGTAGTCAGTACTAAGGGCACCCAGAGTCGCGCCCTACGGGGGGTACTCAGCCCCCCCCCCCCCACGACAAGGTGGAGACCAGTCGGGGGCAGGAAAAAATACTAAACCTAAGGTAAGTCACATTCTCTGATTAAAGACAGAAACTTGGGCAGTGTTTGCAAGTTTATATCGAGATAGGAAATTCTCTTAGTAAGATCATTATACATGTGGGACAGACGAATAAATCAACATATAATTAAACTGTTAGTAAACATTCAATTTTCTAAGAAAACGTGTTTACTATTAATAAAACCTTATAAAAAATTAAGAATCATGTCCCATTAATGTCTTGCGATCGGTATGACAATTAAATCTATTTTTACATGACCTTCACAAGTTTACAAGGGCGCGAGCTTGTTTATGAAAAATGTAGCAAAAACCTCGACAAGGTTATATCTTCCACTTTTACTTTTATATAGGTTAGTAGGCAGTAAGAATAACCTCCATTATAGTTAAACTAGCTGTTGCCCGCGGTTTTTCTCATGACATCAATATAAATACTAAATGTAGGCTATTTTTGATAGGGAAAGAATAAAATTATATGTATAATAATTGATTTAGTTATAAATATTCATCATCATTTAGCGATATGAAGTCTACTGCTGAACATAAGCCTCCCCAATAGTGTTCCATGTCGAACTTGTGCCGCCTGCAACCACCGGCTTCCCGCCGCATTGACCAGATCGTCGGTCTACCAGGTAGTCGGAGCACCAATGTTAATCCCGTTTAAATATTAAGGCGGTTGTATCCTGACGGTTATGAATGTGTATCACTCACTGTATTCAAACATCGATATGACATACGTAAACTTACTATTAACATAAGCGGTTTAAACTTGTTCAGGAACAGGATTCTCCTAAAATAACCAAGTTTATTGGGTCATACTTTATGATGCAGTGGGTCCATTGCGGATATTAATGTGACTACTGTATTGTTAATAACCGTCTAAAAATTAAAAAAAATAAAAATACCTATATATTTATGATTATGATAAATTTTTGTATGACCTACATATTATCATATACAAAATCGTTCTACACATCTGAGTGAAGTCTTCAAATTGTAAAATTACTTACAATAAAGACCTAATAATATTTTTTTTGAATGTATTGAATAAAGAAAATGTAGCAAAACCGTGACATGTTTTTTTTGAACAAAAAAGATACTTATATTGATATTAGTGCGTCGGACACACGTTCAACTGCGCGCGCGCAGTGAAAGTGCTTATGTAAGGTTCGTCTCAGTCTATTGCGACAAACCAGTGTTGATACTTGAGGAAGTATAGTATACCAGATAACATTACTCAACATTTGGTGGCGCAACATATTAATTCTATGTTCATTGATTCATTGATAATTGCAAGTAATATAATAAGATTCTCGACTTGAAGCAGAAGTGTTATTACTTTTGCTGTTTACAATCTTCTGATGTAACTTGATGTGTTTTAAATACTGCATTACACTGAAGAGATAATTTTGTATATATTAACACTTATTTACTTTTATATTAGGTTCAAATAAGATTATTTCTCACATGAACATAATTATCAAATAGATTGTGCTCTTAAAATGAGATTTACAATATTAAAAGCGTTTCCTTTTTTTATATATTTTGTTCCTCTATTGAGAGTTGTGTATTAAAGTAAATTATATATTATTATTAATAAACTTGTGCCTGTACGTATAATAAAATACTTATACCAATCTGTCCAATATTGATACTTTTTAAATGTATTTACATATATACATTAAATCATACATAAATTACATTTTGCTTTAACTAAATTATAGTAATAGCAAATGTACATGGCTAGACACATGTAGCATAAACACATATATTTACTAAAATGTAAATAGAAAAACAAGTCCGCGTTTGCGCAATAATAAAACTTCTCCCACACATCTTCTTTGTTCAATGTAACTGCCTTTTGTCACAAGATTGCGAGTTTGTAATATCTTAACGAGGTTAATACGTTAAAATCAGTCAAGTATTGATTAACCAATAGGCAGTAAAATAAATGCCTCACCTGGGTCATACATTTGTACTGCAACAATACAGCTTTACCAATTACTGAGGACTATCGCATTCCATTACATATTTGTCGTCATGCCGACGGCATATTATTTATAGTATTATTATAGCAATTGGGTTTTTTTTTATGAATTTTATCCCAGTTCTTTTATGTTCAATTTCTGTTCAATACTTTCCACACTCAAATCATCCTAAATGAGAGGAATTCCGTTTATACTTTACGACCTAGTGTTGAATTTTACAATCGACATGAACAGCTTAGTGTGTCTGCCGAATCACGGGAGCGCTTGAAAGTCAACGCTCACCCATCCAAAGATATCCATTAGCACTGCTTGAATTGCAGCTCTTTCTTTCCTCGAGTAATTATAGTTCAGTACAGTAATAATATTAATTTATTGACATTATTAAACAATGTACCACTTTAGATTTCCCTGGCCTCTGCATTAGTAGTGCATACTAGTGTATAGCAGGGGACAGTTAATTACTCTAATAGATCATCATTAGCAGCGTATGTTCAAAATAGGCCTTCCCATAATCTCGTAAGATATGCTTATATGTATGTCAAAGTATTTATACAATTTTGTTACCAATTTCAAGTATCAACTCCACATAGTCGACTCAAACTTCAATGCATTAACCGCCAATGCTAAAAAAGAACCTTGCGTTACATAACGCCCATAATGTGGTTATGTCATAAACGTCACTTCCGAACAGGCTTGGTGGCCTTATTGCCTCTTTATCAGATAAGTGTTACGTGTCCCCAATACGCAGACACATGGGCGATTAAGGAAATCGATAATCGGCAGAATCAGCATCTTCGCCGGTCGATATGCTAATTGACCTTCTTTGAGACTTGTTCTAGGCTGTTACGTCGTTGTATACATCACGAGATTAATGAGACGAACGCCGCAAGAATAAATGCATTTTTTTATCTCTTATTATTGCTTCAAACGAGCGCTCTTAACAAATCCATAACACCCAGTTTACGGTGATTGTGAAGAGAACGCATATTAAAAGGAGACAGTACTGTTAAAACTACAATCGATTAAAAGTAAACTTGTTTTTATGTAATGCAGTTAAAACAGCTCGATTCGTAATGTGTTCGCGCCTGTAAGCAAAAAGTTGTTATAACGATCATTGACGGAGTTTTGGCGCCAAAGCGGGGAAAGACAAATCGCGGCAATGTTCTATTTTCCAAAACTAGTGTAAATTCGAGTTTTGTGTGTGTAAATGTAGTGGACTTTTAGACATAACTTCTTGAGCAACGTTCTCGAGTGTAGGGAAGGATTTAAGATGTATATTTCTGGTTTAGTTTTATTGTATTGTATAAGTGTGTTGTATGCGTGTGCAAATAAAATGATTATCTATCTATCTATCAAAGATTTGTCCTGTGTGAGAATCGAACCCACGACTACAGGAGCGGCGCGCGAGTTTACTCTACTTCGCGCCATGTAGGTCGTCAAATGTGGTTCAACTGTATTATTACGTGTAGTTATTTATAGTTAACTTTCAGTTTAAATTTCACGTGGTACTATTATTACGTAAACAATGGAAGATTTCGGTAACAACAGCCGCCTCACGTAACATTCTAATAACTCTACATTCACTTGCTATTTAATGGCCTCGTGTACTGTCTTCTCTAGAAATAAATCGGTCAAGTGCGAGTCGGATCTGCCTAAAGAGGTTGCGCATGCAAAAAGTTTCATTTGATATTTATAATCTAGAGATAGTGACAATATTCATTGCACAATATAATTGAATAATTTGGTTAACGTTGTATTTAATGTAGGTACATCTATAAATATGGAAAACATTCAAAACAATTTCCTTTTTATTATGTGAGCCAAACTTGAATAAATGATTTTTGATTTTGAATTTTTAATGTAGGTTATTTGTTTTATTTTGTAAATCAGTGTAATTACAAGAGTAATTCCTTATACTATACACCGTGTTATGATAACTGTATATATATTTGTTATAAATCTAATTTATATCATCCGTTGTGGCTGAGTAAAATCGCAGTAAAAATAGACGGAGAACCTTAAAAGTTACATGTAGCATTTCTATACGGATCTCTAATAACTCCATTTTAATATTACACGCAAAGAAAGAAAAGATTACCATTAAACTATGCTTTTACCATAAACGTTATTCTAAATAGTTTTCGTAAATTACGAAACAAAAAGAAAATTTTTGATAATTTATTTAAGTAGCTTTGTTTTGATGAACAAAAGCATTTTGCTTTGTTTTGGAAGATATAATTTAGTTTTTGGCGATACTTTTAACAAGACCTAAGTTACATCAAAATGGACCAGTTAATGTAGATGTGAACGCTAATCTATCAAACTAATTTTTTTTTTGCTCATACATGTGTACTTAACAAAATATGGTATTACAATAAAGTCTTTCGACCAAGTCTCAACATGTTTACCATTTTGTGGTATGCAAATGTCAGTTTTATGATTCCCCATTAAATGTCAGTATAATTATTAGTGATCAAAAATTAATTATCTAAAATTACACAATAACAATAAAATAAAAATACAGGGTGTCCCAAAAAAAGCGTGCCAAGCTTAAGGAGAAGATAGACGGAGGGGTGATCAACTAGATAAAAAAAAATTACTTTAGTAAAAGTACCACCATTTTCAAACTATAATTTTTTTACATTTTTCGTAAAATTTACCGATTTAAGCAGTTTTTTTGTTGCTGTGTGTACAAATAAGCATATATTTTTCTTATTCTTCTTGTTGAATAGTCTCGAAGATTCAATCTACCATATTAAAATATAATATTGTGTTTCAAGTTAGAGAAACCTAAGAAAGAGTGCTTTTACTTTAATTTATTTATTATCAAAATATATTTTATTGAACTTTGAACTTCAGCGGTTTAAAAAAAATGTACTGGGCTGCTGCTGCGCATTACATAAATAAATTACTTGTTTAATGGAGATTTTAGAAAGGTACTATACTAACTACTTTTTTCTGGAAAAAAGATTTAGAACTATTTTTATACCAAAGGGGCTGATTTGGATGAAATAGTAATTTACCTTTAATGATCATCTTTGTTTACTAATAAAGTTATGTACTTAATTTGAGGTAATAAAAGACACATTTTACTAATTTTCACATTTTTATTACTACCCAAAAGATCAAATTTCACTTTAATTTTAAATTTAGATTTTTTTTCCTAAGATCTTGGTAGGATCCAAAAACGTATCGCGAGTGTGAATTGTTACTATCAAACGCATCTATAGCAACGATACGCAGTTTATCATAGTCTTTTTTTTAAATTTTAATATTAGACTCTTACACCAATTATTTAGTTCCAAGATAAGTATCATTAAGAACTTGTGTTATAGGATACTAAATAACGGATAAACATACATAAATACTATTATTTTTTTCAAATACATACTTAATATATAGGAAAACACCCAGACCAGAACACATTTGATTGGATTAATATATTTTTATAGTTTTTTTTCTTTTACTTAGATCTGTAACTAAATTTAATCCCGGTCTTAACCTAATTTACAACTGCTAGGGTTGGCTGGTAGAGATCTCTCCTAGAGATAAGTCCACCTTTGAACTTTAATTTTTAAATACTATTTTTTTTAATGTGATTATGTTTTTATGTACATTAAAGGATTAATAATAAATTTTTACATTTATACACACAAAGATTTGTCCTGTGTGGGAATTGAACCTACGACCTCTAGAGTGAACTGCAGGTATACTAACCTCTACGCCATATCGGTCCTCATATCTTTGTATGTATCCCTGGACTAGCTGAGTACCCAGGGTCTGCTCTCATTATACTAACCAGATTGTACTGAATTTCATTTATGTTATGCATCTAATATCTCGTAGAAAGGCACCGGAAATATTACAAAGTTACAGTAGACTGTCAATATTTTATCTCACATACGTGTGTTTTGAGCAAAGCCGGCAGTGGTTATCGCACACTGCACACAACTGTTAAAGTGAAGGCGATCGCTATAAATCTCGATTTACACAATAAGGTCTCTCGCATACCAGGCCTCTGAATAGAAGAAAAGCAAGGCGTACACTGTATAAGTGCAATGAAGACGAGCAAATCAAACGCGTATTTATTTTCACTGTACAACGCAAATCTATTTTTGACACTAAGAGTATATTCGCTTTGAATTTCGTGGAGGAAAGGATAATATACAGGCTGGAGTGTACAATTTTGTAATGCCACCAGAAGGGGAAGTACTCTTTATACTGCAGATAAAAGAAAAATCAAAGAAAACATTCCTTCATCTTTAAAAAGAAAGAAAACTGCATTCAAAGATTTTTAAAAATTCGCTTTCCGCACCCGTTAATCGAACCGACTAAAATCTGTATAAGTTCCATTCTGTACTTTTATTGCATTGATCGTTAGGATCAATTATAAGGATGAAATCTCTCTAACAAACTATCCATTTGGAATTATTGTATGGAATAAGTCCTTATTATATATATTATTACATAATAATACTACATAATACACTTCCCCGACTGCTCAGCGTGGTGCTTATTACCCTCAAAAGAATAAAACTTATGGGAATTTGACTTAATAAGGCTGATATGATTATATATTTAGTATATCAAGACCTGAGGAGCCCAAGCCAACCTCACCTGCAAGTGGTGCACCTGTTGACCTAAGGACGAGGCTCTGGCGAACAAAACAGTGCCCGATGAGCGGCTAATTAACGGCGGATTAACAATATGAATTGGTGAAGTGTGGGCGTATTAATATGCATCTGTCTACATTCTGGTGGAAACAGGCGTGAATGTATGGTATGTATGTAATAACTTCAAGATTCATAGTCTAAGCGTAAGGTCTGATTCACAGTCTGTGAAGGCCCTAAGAGTAAGGTCAAAGAGTCAAATGCCTAACAGTGCGGAGACCTGAGCGGACCAGCTTTTACTGGAGAAAATAACACGTTGCACATAAACAGACATTGTATAGTTAACTTACATTGTACAGTTAACTGCTGGAGCTGTAAACATTTAAGTAGCAATAACTTGCGACCTGAGCGTGTTTGGTTCCTCAACTAGGGAGCTTTCGAGAAAATTAGCATTGGCATTCGTAACTTGCATATTGATAGTTACTAGGTGGCAGTTTTCTTTGTTGTTTATTTCGGAGCGCTTGTCAAAAACGATCACCGATGTTAAGCAACGTTTACATAGGTTTATACTTGGATGGGTGACCGTTTGTGCGTAATCCACTGGAAAGCTCTCGCATTCGTAACTTCAAATTTAACTTCAATGTTGTTAGTTTACTAGATGCTATTTCGCTTTGTTATTTATTTGAATGTACTTTGCTGGTTATGGCAGAAGAAACATGAGAATAAGATTAATGCAGTAGACATGAGAGCACTCAGAAGTATTCTAGGTGTGAAATTGAGTGATAGGATTTGGAATGAAGTGATAAGGGCCGAAGCTGGTGTAAAAGAAAATATAATGACAAGAATCGAGAAAGGTATGCTTTGATGGTTTGGTCATGTTGAGAGGATGAATGAAAGTAGACAAACGAAAGTGATTTATGATGGACAAGTGGTTGGAAGTGTTGGGAGAGGAAGATCACGTATCAAATCAAATCAAATCAAATCATTTATTGCGTAAGACCTCCCATGACCAAATCTAGAAGATTTTAGAGAAAGGACAATGCAAAAGTACCCTAAACCTACAGACGTGTATGAGGAGGTTAATGAGTGTGAATGAAGCTAAAAGTGTGTGCAAGTGAAAGGATGATATCTATGCCTACTCCTACGGGAAAGAGGCGTGACATTATAAATCTATGCTTGTCGGAACCGATTTTTGATGATCAGCAAAGTTCACAGACATACCTGGAAAGCTTAAGCCTAGCTTCTTTACGTAAGGAGTTGAGGAGAAGACGCTTATGTCCACCACCAGCGCGTAAATTTAAAAATTATGACTTCCTTACAACAGACTTCCTATTCGTTTTTATGAGTACGTGACCAGTCTTAATGGCTACATGCCTCGATGCTGTTCATATTAATTGGGCACTGCATACCTTGGAATGAGCATGGCATCAGCCGCATTCACTCATGAAAACACAGGTCCATAAAATTAAAAACTTTGATACTTGTATATTTAAATATACTTGTTCCCACAATGTGGTACTCAAAAATAACCATGGGACATACATACATACATAATATCACTCCTGTTTCCCCGAAGGGGTAGGCAGAGGCATATAGTATGCCCACATTTCGTCAATTATATTGTTGGTCCCACATAATATTGGCCTAAAAACGTTTGATAATAATAATAATATTACTGACACTTACACCAATTATTTAGTTCCAAGATAAGTATCATTAAGAACTTGTATTATGGATACTAAATAACGGATAAACATACATAAATACTTTTTTTTTTGTGTATACATACTTAATATACAAAGAAAAACACCCAGACCAGAACAAATATACATATTTATACACACAAATATTTGTCCTGTTTGGGAATCGAACCAACGACCTCAGGAGTGGAATGCGGGTACACTCGCCACCACGCCATATCGGTCGTCCAATTTGATAAAATGTCTTTTAATCTGTTAAATATAATAAATCAGGGCTACAATCAGGGCGAAACCTTCGATGATAGATTAGGTTGAGGTGGATGGCGAGCCTATTGCCGGGAAACATCACAATCAAATATTCATGATCAGCCATACAAATTTAACCTTTGACCGAAAACTGAAAAACGAATACAATAAGAAAGCGATTAAAGATGCTATATCGCGATAACATTAGCGATTTACAAGTGTATGTGTTGTACTATACATAACACATAGCGACCTTTTTAAGATAGAATCGCTGTATATGTTTTCTAAAGTATAATACAACTAGCGATCTCCGCGTCATAATCCGGGTGGCCTACAGGTACTTACTATTTAAAAATCAAGATCCCGCGGGAAAGTGAAAACTAGCCTATAACTCGAGCTATGTTGATGAAAGTATCGTTTCCGTTTTGTTATTCCATGTCAGTTGCGTTTTGTTATACCACGTTTAACATCGCGTAATAACGTGATAAAAAGTCCTATGTCCGTCTTCAGGTATTAAGCTACCTCCCCTCAAATTTTTGGCCACATCGCTTCAGCCGTCCTTGAGTTATAAATAGTGTATTACACGCCTTCTTTTCTAAACATAGATAAATAAATAAATATCCTGTAACAATCACACCAATTATTAAGCTCCTAGATATACTTACATATATATTTTTATTTGTAAATAAGCACACAAAGATTTGTCCTGTGTGGGAACCCACGACCGATAAGATTTAAAGTGATCGCACTTAGATGTCTATTTTATAACAGAACTCCACACGCCTAAAATTACGGAGGTCATACAATACCGCAGACTGATTATTTAATTTAGCTCCACTTACCGTAGGTACAGAAAATCGTCGCAGCTGAATTTCTACCAATTACAGTAACATAAATCAGCGACACGCACTATGGAACTGGCGAGCGGTCAGTAAGTCTACGTTCCTATACAAATATACGTCTCCGTCGGCGACGGCGCATCTTTAGTCGCTTTCGTGATGTTAAGGCTTGTACCCACAATTCAACAAAATATAGTGATAACAAATGTTATGGCGAACAAGTGGCTTCACACACTGGGGTCTGGGCTTATGTCTTCTCTCGCAAAATAATATGATAAATATTAATGTTACAGTTAATAAGTGTGTGACATCTTGCAGTATTCACGGTTAAACCACTAAACGTACAGTGAAATAATCGCAGTCAAACTAATTGTCAACCAATTACAATGTAAGCAAGTGATGGATTAAAAATATCTTATATTCATGTTCATGCACACAAAGATTTGTCCTGTGTGGGAATCGAACCCACGACCTCTGGAGTGAAGTGTAGGTGTACTGACCTCCACACCATATCGGTCGTCAAAAAAATAACTCTCGCGCTACTATAATTTCCCGAAAAATCGAGAAACTATTTAACACGACACGAGTTTCGCCCTTACACAGGGCATCTTCAGGTAAGATATGAGCCTTAGTACAACGATGTCTTCACGACCAACGCTGAAACGAGAGTGACTGAAAAACAACAATGTAATAAAGAACTGATGTGTGGGAGTGAGAGCTAGACGAATCTTTCGCTATACGACTATTACATGCCTTAATTTTTGTTTGTAATATTAAGGCTTGTACCAACAATTTAACAAGCTTTTCATTGTCCTACTACGATCTCATTAGCTTACAATTCTCTTTTTAACCAAGTTTTACAGTTAAAATACAGTAGTCCCACATATCTATACATATCTGTATCATATATATGTATCTACATAGTTTGTATAGACATCCTACCAAGACCTAAGGAGTCCAAGCCAACCTCACCTGCAAGTGGTGCACCTGCCGACCAACGGACGAGGCTCTGGCGAACATAATAGTGCCCGGCAATATGCTCGCCACCTGTTACGTGGGAACAACTATATAATTGGCGAAGTGTGGGCGTAAAAATTAAATATGCCTCTGCCTACCCCTTCGGGGAAACAGGCGTGAATGTATGTATGTATTTATAGTTTGTCTGTCTGGATTGGCGGAGGCAGGTGAGTGGTATCTAGCTGTTAAACATTTTAATGCGTACGCGCCTTTATAATAAATAATACTCATTATCTACACGTACAAATTTCGCGCGCGATTAAATAATTGTATAGTTAGCTATTACGTCCTAATTCCGAAGCTCTATAATTATTTTGCACACCAACTGTACGTACTCGGATGTCATGAACTTTCAAAGTTACGAGGAGATTTAATAACAGTACTTAAAAGGCGATGACTTAATACTTTCATACCACGATTGTATTTAGACTCAATTGACATTCTTTTTTTTTTTCTCTCCTTATCTCTATGGATGTTTAATCTGAAATATAATTATTATTATTAGTAAACCACTGTAGGATAGAATTTTAGTCAACATATAGACTATTATAGACAGTTTAGTTTTGATAGTTTATATATTCCGTCATTTTATATATTTATAGTTTCATCACGAAACTGAAAAAGAAACTAACCTCACATCTCATATACTAGCATTATCCCCGTTGCCCCAGACTAAAGCCCAGGGTCTGCTCATTGGCCTAGCCAGATTTGGCTGAATTTCCGTTATTACACGGAGTGACTGCCGTCTGACTTCCGCAACCTAAAGGGAAACATCATTCTATGGTTAAACCAGCTATCAGAATGTTAGAAGGCACTGACTTCCTAATAACGGCTGCCATAGATGTTCATGACAGCCGGGACAAACGGCTTAACGTGCTTTCCGAGGCACGGAGCAAGCGAAAATACGCACATAACTTCGAAAAGTCATAGGTGCTACCAGTGTTTGAACCCGAGACCTTTTAAAGCCATGGGTTCTCTCCACTGGGCTATCGCCGCTGCATATCTGTTCTTTAATTCTATTGTAATTATATTTTTATATAAGCACATATACATTGATAAAAACGCTGTTAATAAAACAATAGAATTACAGATTAGAGATTTTACACAAATATCTCCAATCCAAAGACTGTTTACTGTTAACTCTGCTTTATTTCTATCTATCTGCCTCCACCTAGTGTGAAAATGAAATGAAATAAAAAAATATTTATTTCGACATCACACAACATAATAGAGAAATAAAACAATACATAGGACACGTACAGGTTGCATGATATCGAAAAAAGGTCTGTGTCTGTGTGCGTGAAAAGTGTCTGGGAGCCTCGTGGTTTCGCGATGTTAGGAAGTGCGCTTCAAATCTAGTAACATAACATTTTGATACCTAGCATTAAATGTCTCTGAATAGTAAGCTCAGCATAGTGCCTATCTAGATTTTTCTCATTGTATTTATTGTGGACTTATAGCCGTAATAAATACCAATGCAATGCAATAAAGTATTGGGTACTATCAGAGGGCCTACTTCTAATTCAAAGAAAACGAAACTTCGTTATACCTATCTCTTTCACTCTCTAGGTATATCATTATCGAGAGAAAGGGATGGGTATATCGAAGTTTCGTTTTCGTTGAATTAGAGAAGGCCCTCAGGTTAAATTCTTGTTCGTTCCGTCACGCGGTGAAATATTTAAATGACGAAAATCATTTACCTACCGCGTAATATTTTGGTATTAAACCGCAAAACTTTCTACTGAAGTTATCATCGCGGCCTATGGAAATCTTCGCCAATTATATAGTTAGTCCCACGTAATAGGTGGCGAGCCTATTGCTGCTTACCGGGTATGTTTCTAGAGCCTCGCCTGTTGATCGGCAGGTTTACCACTGGCAGGTGAGGTTGGCTTGGAATCTCTCTTGGTGGGTGCCCTTAGTACCGACTACTGGGGGGGAAACTAAGAGGGACCTGTGGAGGGCGCAGCGGGTGGGCCAGGAGAGTCTTAGTCCACACACGCAATGGTCGCATGGAGAGGTAGGTAGGAGGGGCGTGTCCACTGCGCCTCTCTGAAGAGGTCCTCCCAGTTTTGGTCCGGAGGACGTTGGCCGCAGGCGGGGTGTCCGACGCTGCAACCCAGGTACTGGCCTCCGCCTTTTTTCTCAACAAGCGGCGGGCGTCGTCGGAAGATTTTTAGTGGGTTATTTGTGTTGGCAGTCGCGTCTGCCGGTGGTGGATAATGTTTCTGATTTTTTGTGTTTTACATTGACATTATATAACATGATTTTGATTGCACAAAATATTATATTGCAGATCGATATAGCAGACGTCTAAGAACATAAATATTACGGTCTTGTCTGGGTGTTCCCTATGGGTGTTAAGTTTAGATAATCTTAAACGTTTTATAGTATATAAATTGTTATTATTTTGTCAAGTATATTTACACAAGTTCTTAATGAAAGTATCCTGAATGAAATTTGAAACTAAAATAATTGATGTGATCGTTAGAGAATTGTTCATATTTTTATTATTTTATTTTGACTTAGCAGGCGATTGCTAATAATTTTTTAACTGTTTTAATCGTTCCATATCGTGTTATTTACTTTCTTTTAATACGTAAACGGTACATATAAAACTCTACAGGGCCTTAATGGTGCCTACGTCCAAATATGGACGTTATTGCCTTTGTATTACGATTGGATTGTACTGTTTCCCCGAAGTACTGCAGGCGACAATGCGAGCCGAAAGAGGTTAAGTACGACAAATTACTGAAGATATTCGCCTTAATTATTTGATGGTACGTTATAAGACCTTAAGCGACCTTTTAGGGAATTAAATGGGTAGAAAACCAGTAGTGTAATTGACGGGAAGTGAGCATATGAAGTGCACGTCGTTTCGGGGTACTAGGTGGTCGGTAACGATCACCAAAGTAAAGCAAAGTTCATAAAGGTCAGTCCTTGGATGGGTGACCGTTTTATAGCATTAAGTCTAGTTGTGAATGCAAAGTCGGGTGTTGCTTGCTAGACTGACATAAATAATTTATATGGTAACCAGAATTTTCATAAATTCCTTTGAAGGGGGCGAAAAAAAAGGTTTAATTTAAACATTTCAATGACATTCGAAAAGGGTAACACATGACAGAATCTACAAAAAAAATCTTTAAACAGGTTGCCCTGTGTGTGGCGACAGAATGTATGAAGCCTCCCAATCGTTCTTTTAACTTAGCTGAACGATTACCACACATCAACGGTTGAATTTGTCGACAGCTCCTGACATCTGACGTCACACCAGGAGGGCTAAACTAATACAACGAAATCATCGGTATACGTATCTCTTTGACTCTCTAGGTATATCATTATCGAGCGAAAGGGATGGATATAACGAAGTTTCGTTAAATTAGAGTAGGCCCACAGCAGTTACCGATCCAAAATCTCTTTTAACGTTTCTTAACTTCATTTATCGCTTCTAATTAGCAAAGCCACGAACGTTACTTACTATCGCCTTGCACTATAATCTTAAGCGTGAAAGGAGATATCTATATCTAATTTAACTGCCTCACTATCAGCGTGCACGCCATCACCATTAAATTACAACAAAAAAAATTGTGGCCTAATAACAATGTTTAAGACACTGTTAACTCCCTAATTACATTAAAACGATTTATCACTGCCACGTTAGATAGATAGAAAATTCTATATTGTACACCAATTGGCGGCCTTATCGCTTACAGCGATTTCTTCCAGGCAACCTTAGGATGGAGAGTGATTAATATTAGAAGAAAACCTGGGGTGTAAATAGGAATAACAAATACATAAGTATATTTTAATAGACAAACAAAAATAAATTCTATTACTTAAATAAAAAAACCTACGTTGTGCTGTAACATTCATAGTTAGTTAACATTCAAAGTAAATCATCATCATGGGCCCAAGAAGGTCCATTTCCGAACATATCGCATGCTCAAAGGAACATCGACCCATTAATAGATAGGTCAGGTTTGAGTTAAGTACTTATACAGTCTTTCTATTCCTTACTGACCCATTAATAGATAGGTCAGGTTTGAGTTAATTACTTATACAGTCTTTCTATTCCTTACTGACCCATTAATAGATAGGTCAGGTTTGAGTTAATTACTTATACAGTCTTTCTATTCCTTACTGACCGATTAATAGATAGGTCAGGTTTGAGTTAATTACTTATACAGTCTTTCTATTCCTTACTGACCCATTAATAGATAGGTCAGGTTTGAGTTAATTACTTATACAGTCTTTCTATTCCTTACTGACCGATTAATAGATAGGTCAGGTTTGAGTTAATTACTTATACAGTCTTTCTATTCCTTACTGACCCATTAATAGATAGGTCAGGTTTGAGTTAAGTACTTATACAATCTTTCTATTCCTTACTGACCCATTAATAGATAGGTCAGGTTTGAGTTAAGTACTTATACAGTCTTTCTATTCCTTACTGACCCATTAATAGATAGGTCAGGTTTGAGTTAATTACTTATACAGTCTTTCTATTCCTTACTGACCCATTAATAGATAGGTCAGGTTTGAGTTAATTACTTATACAGTCTTTCTATTCCTTACTGACCGATTAATAGATAGGTCAGGTTTGAGTTAATTACTTATACAGTCTTTCTATTCCTTACTGACCCATTAATAGATAGGTCAGGTTTGAGTTAAGTACTTATACAATCTTTCTATTCCTTACTGACCCATTAATAGATAGGTCAGGTTTGAGTTAAGTACTTATACAATCTTTCTATTCCTTACTGACCCATTAATAGATAGGTCAGGTTTGAGTTAAGTACTTATACAATCTTTCTATTCCTTACTGACCCATTAATAGATAGGTCAGGTTTGAGTTAAGTACTTTTACAGTCTTTCTATTTCGAATCAATGTTAATAAAACGTCAAAACACAAGCAGAATTACTAATTAACAAATCAGTATCAATTTAATGCTCTTGCAAGTAGGACAAGTATTCTTTAGAAGATCTTCTTTTTTGATGTCCCAAAAATCGTTTTTTTTGAGTTAAGTCACTATTCCATTAAGCATGAAATGAAAATGAAAAATGAAAAATTATTTATTTCAATATCACACAACATACACAACATAATAAAGAAATAATACAATATATAGGACACGTAAAGGTTGCATGATATTGAAAAAGGCCCCTGCTCAGTATTCGCAGTGAGTCTGTAAACAAACCCACTGCACTGATTTTCAGCAGGGGCCAGATTCACCATTAAAAACTACAACAATAAACTAAAAAATATAAATGCGATTATCCTTTCCCATAAAGTCCAATGTGACCGATTTTAGGCATATTTTACCAGCGGTAACCTGCGACCTTACTCAGTTCGTACAGCCACTACATAAAATACAAAATCACAAAGTACTATACAGCCTCAAATTAAGCAGAGCTTTTAAACTAAGTTACCGTAATTTGCCTTTTCTGTACGGCAGTAGTTCTTAACAATAAGCTGCCGAAAACATTTAAAAAAATTTCAAATAGAATATTCAAAAAATACTTTTAGACAAATGTTACTATCACCTAAGCGAATTTTTGACAGAAACAGTTTAAGATTAATTGTGAATAGGTACTTACCCCATTTGTTTGTAATTTAAATTTTGACACGTACTATATATTTATTTTATTGCCTTATTTATTTATTTAGTACACATACAGAAATATATAAACAGAAAAACTAAGAAACATTGAGTACAGCTTATTCCAAAAAGAAATATCTTCCAGCTGGCCCGCGAAAGGAAAAAAAAACTTAAGATTAAAGTGGCTAGTATGTGCATTGTATACAATAAAGATAGGGAAAAAAGAACAGTTATTATTGTCTTGTGTAATTTAGACACTTCACTTTAGATTATTAATAACTAGCGACCCGCCCCAGCTTCGCACGGGTGGTATGCTAATATGAATAGTTACGTATATTACATAATTACAGAATGTCTCTATATAGGCCGCGAGTACCTACCACCGCCGCAACCATAATTTTTCGATTTAGCGTAAGTTTATTCGTTTGATATCTTGTAAAGTACTGATCAAAATTACATGATGTAATAGACAAATTTAATCTATGTCTAATTTCCAAGCTTACTAACATGTTTATTTAGATAAGAATTAATGTTATACATACTTAAAATGGCTTCGTTAATAAGCCATTATTTTTAGTAAAAAGTAAAAGAAAAAAGTGGTTATTGTGGGGTATTCTTGAGAGATAGACATATACCATCGCGGACTTTTTTGAAGAATTTTGTAAGTTGTACAATATTGTAGTACATTATTTTGACTAATCTAGTAGGGTTTGGCCAGCGTTTGCAAAATAAGCGCAAAAAAGTGAGTTGATTTACGACATCACATTAGAAAACTCAAAAATTGACAGTGTTCCACTACTATATTATGCATGTATTACACATATAAACCTTCCTCTTGAATCACTCTATCTATTAAAAAAATCCGTTGCGTAGTTTCACAAATTTAAGCATACAAAGGGACATAGAGACAGAGAAAGCGACTTTGTTTTATACTATGTAGTGATTATACTGACATCAAATAAGGAATCATAAAACTGACATTTGCATACCACAAAATGGTCAATGTGTTGGAACTTGGTCGAAAGATCTTAATATTATTCATATTCTGTTACACATGTTTGGGCAAATAAATAATAATAATAATTTACTTTTTATTGTACACCATGATAAAGATGACAAATAAAAACAAAGAAAATTAAACAAGTAGGTATATACAATGGGCGGCCTTATCGCTTATAGCAATTTCTTCCAGACAACCTTATTAATTATGTATGTATATATCAATCAATATGCCGATTGGCGTCGTCAAGAGGATAATAGTACGACCTTAATAGCAGAATACTGGTAGCTATCCTTCTAGGGTCATCAGTTCTCGTCATCATCTCAGGCCATGACTGTAACGGGTTCAATCCGTACTCCACCACGCTGACCCAGTGTAGATTGGCGGACTTCACTTAATTAATAAATATTTTTTTCTGACACTTACACCAATTATTTAGTTCCAAGATAAGTATCATTAAGAACTTGTGTTATGGATAATAAATAACGGATAAACATACATACATACTTTTTTTTTGTAAATAAATACTTAATAATAATAATTGGTGTAATTGTCAGTAAATATTTATTTATTTATTTATATAGGCCGTCGAAATAGTTTAAAAATATTCATAGTCGTAAAATTTAGTAATTATGCATGACTGTGCGTGTGGCTCCGCGTGGATATTTTTAGACATGCGTTGCGTGCTAGCCTTAGAAATAGAGAGAACCGGAATAATTTGAGAAATTGCCTTTTGATTGTAATTTCAACTGCTTACTTAAAGTTTTCTTTAGTACGAGTTTCACTCAAGCTCCTGTCCGGAATAAACAGGCCCCTTAGTTTTAATTTATCATTACTAGCCTCAGAAAGAACCCGAATAATTTGAGAAATTGCCCTTTGGTTGTAATTTCAACTTCTCACTTAAAATCTTCTTTAGTACGAGTTTCACTCAAACTCCTGTCCGGAATAAACAGGCCCCTTAGTTTTAATTTATCATTACTAGCCTCAGAATGAACCCGAATAATTTGAGAAATTGCCCTTTGGTTGTAATTTCAACTTCTCACTTAAAATCTTCTTTAGTACAAGTTTCACTCAAACTCCTGTCCGGAATAAACGGGCACTTTAGTGAGTTTTGAAGGGGTAGGCAGAGGCATATTATACGCCCACACTTCGCCAATTATATAGTTGGTCCCACGTAACTGGTGGCGAGTCGCTTACCGGGCAATGTTATGTTCGCCAGGGCCTCGTCCGTTGATCGGCAGGTACACCACTTCCATGTGAGGTTTGCTTGGGCTCCTAAAGTCTTGGTAGGATCCCTATACGCCTACAATATTTATATGCGCTTTAACTGTAATTAAATGTATTCGATATAAGTAATTATAGAACAACTGCAATGAGTCCTTTGCACTGTCGTACAAATACGTGGAAGATATATTATAATTGCCAGTTTAATCGAAACATTCATTCTTATTGATTTATATGGCAAAGTCTTCCATTCAATTTAAAGGTTAATATTTATAGTGCAATTTAAAGGTTCATCTCTGAGAATTCATTTATAGTTTTTCTTTTTTATTGTTCTTAAAACGATTTCATATAAAGGAGATGGTTTTATAATTCGTCTGATTTTTAGGGTTCCGTACCCAACCCAAAGGGAACCCTATTACTAAGACTCCGCTGTCCGTCTGTTACCATGCCGTATCTCCTGAACAGTAATAGTCAGATAGTTAATTTTTTTTTACAGATCATTTATCGCGATAACAACAATTACTAAAAAACAGAATGAAATGAATATGTAAGGGAACGTGATTTTTTTGCTCTTTTTTTCACGATATTCAATTCAATTCTTTATTGCATGCTACATTGGATACATAATGTAATGTATGTACCTATGTATGTGTATACATAGATATGTTAATTACAATGTAGCGCCCTGTAAGGACATAGCAAATTGTTTATTACTACATACTATTTATCTATTTATTTACTATTTATCATAAATATTTATAAATCAACACTATAATCATTGCACATTCGTTATTTCTCATTTATATATATATTATATTCTTTACTGCACAAAAAAAAAAATAACAAAAAAAAAGCCTTATGTGAAAAAGACGATGTACAAAGATGGACTTATTTCTAAAAGAAATCTCTTCCAGTCAACCTTAACTGAAGTGGGAGAGATAGTTAGCGGGCATTAATAACACACTACAATATGATAATATTACACATATACATGTACAAAAAATATGATATAAGATACATATCAAATAAATAAACCTACTTATATTCATAAATAAATACAAAGAAAAATAAAAAATATTATATCTAACATCAAGATATAGGATATATTGGTAACAACAGGTAGATATATTCACGGAATATTTAGATATACGCCCTCTTTATCCCATATCTCTTTATGGATACAATTTCGAATGGAGCATTATATTTAACAACAAATGAAATTCAGTATAATAAAATTTGTACCATACATTTGAAACCCACTTGCCCTTGTCCGGTTTTTTTCATTTATAATTTCCGATTATTCAAAGAGCATTACCGCTTTCCTTTTATGCAAGCTTATAAGAGTTTTTTCGGCACGGTCTTTAAATATGATACCAACCACCAAAAAAAATTTTCATATAGGGATCCTATCAACACCTAAGGAGCCCAAGACAACGTCACCTGCAAGTAGTGCATCTGTTGATCAACAGACGAAGCTCTGGCGAACATACAAGTTCCCGGTAAGCGGCAATAGGTATAACTTATCACGTGAGACCAAAAATATAATTGGCGAATGTGGGCGTAAATTATATGTCTCTGCCTACCCCTTCGGGGAAACAGGCGTGATAGTATGTATGTAAAACATTCATATGAATCAAAAGTTTATTGGGAATCACAGGTTATACAGTTATTAAATAACTAGTTTCGTTGTGTCTGTTTGTCTGTCAAATGGGCACACAATATTACCAAAAAGATAAAAAAAATTTCATGTAGAATATAGCCAAAACAAGATCATTGTGTCTCATTGTGATCTTGTGGAAGTGACATGAATTGCTCCTTTCTTTCTTAAGATATTAGATGAGATATATTTTTTAGATATTAATTTAAAATATGATAACAATATACAGTTTTACAAGTAAACATGTCCAAAACTACTTCAAATCAAAGTTGTACAATAACGGTCTTATTAATATAGAAATCGTATCAATTATCCAGAACATCACAGATAAGGATTTCAAGATAGTATAAAATCATTTTTACAATAGTTCCGATTCACTGTTCGGGTAAAGGTGCTTGTTCACGGTTCGTTTTCTTCGCTGTCCGGCGACGGTCCGGTGCTAGTCAGGAGTCACTACTAAGTTTAGTTAGAGTGTACGCGTGGGATGTGGAACACATTATCGAAAGGAAATGAAAAGTTCTGAAATTGAAGTCCTTAAACAGGGAACGTAGCGTGTGAGGTCCACTTAAAAGGTACAGATTTGTACATTTTGCTTTGAGTATTTCTTTATAATTATGCTTTAAACAGCTGGCACTTAAACTGGAACAACCCCGTGCTATAAGTACCAGCAGTCTTCCCAATATCACTATCAAAATACTGTCATACAGAATTAAATCTGATACAAATCATATAAGGATATAGTGTGCGCGTGCATGTGCATATGATTTCGTGAGTGTGTTTGTGTGTGTGAGTGTGAAGGCTTTGGTTTCTTAGTACCCATACTTAGCTTAATGGCGACCTTAAGTTTCGTTATCATCATTCATAATCATTTCAGCCCATTAACGTCTCACTACTGAGCACGAGCGTCCTCTCACATATCAAGGTGTGAGGGTATTTTATCATACTCCACCACGCTGACCCAGTTCGAATTGGCGGAGGCAGGTGTATGGCGTCCTGCTGTTAGAATTTATCAAGCCGCCCATTAGGCCTCTAACATGGCTTAAACCACATTTAGTGATAACCGGGACCAACGGCTTCACGTGCCTTCCGAAGCACGGAAGCGCTCGATATCAAATGCCACACAAACGGTCACCCATCCAAGGACTGACCTCTGTAACTCTGCTGTACTTCGGTGATCGTTTCCGACCTCCGAGCACCGCGGAGCTACGCGCGCTTTCGTTAGCTGTAATAATAATAATAATAATTCATTTATTTGACAACAATGGTCCAATTGTTAGTAATTTACATAACTTAAAGACTAGTATTAGTAAACACAACAGTAATTTAAAAAATATACTTAAAAAAATTCCAGCATATAGACATTTTCTACGTCATGGCTCTCAACAATGGCACTCAAGTCACTCAGGCAGCTGGTAAAATCTACAATGTTTTCACTACAATCTGTCGGCATATAAATATTAATAATTAACATTGATCTGTCTCCCAGACAAGCCTTTACCGCTACGATACTCTCATTTGTACAATCTATGGTCGAAACTGATTGAAACAGACCTTTTCTCCACAACAGAGCTACCCCACCATAAGGCCTTCCTGTTAAGATGCCTGCCGACGTATCTATTAATGACTTACCAGTGTACTCAAAATCGTCATGAATAGTACTCAGATAGGGTAGGTCCTCTGGCATAAGCCATGTTTGAACCGCTAATACATCTACATAATTACATAAATTTCGAACACATTGAATCGACCTTTTTATATTTTTTACATTAAAGGTAACAAAGGTAACGTAATGAATTAATAACTGAACTAACCCTTGATTGGAATACAGTATAACGTCTAGAGCTAACATTTAACGGCATCTTGAAAATTTCAATTCAAAATGTAGTTTTATAGGAAATTGTCTGCTTTTGGAAAATAATCACTCAATACACACACTTCCGGAACTATAACAGCTCCTATATTCTTCTCGGCTTCAAACTGTCGCAAATATCTTAAAATGAACAAGCACTCTTACGATCGGTCGTAGTAATTAGAAGGAAACAACCAACTGAGCATTGTTTTGGAGATATCAGCGCTCCGGTAATGACTTGTAATGACAATCGGAATGAGATGTATCGTTATCAAAGATCTATCAATAAATGAAAGTTGTAATTTACTTTGCTGTCAGTCACTCTAGTTATGATTTCTTTTTCGGATGGAAAATCAATATATGACCGTTGTGGGTGGAGCAGAAGGGTAAGGGGAAGCCATTATTGACTGAAAACCATTTATGTTCCTTCTGGAGACTGCAATGTCCCGGGGCCGCGATAACCCTTTTGAACAGTCCCACAAAACTGTATGTGCTATAAGGAACACTTCTAACTTCAGTATAGTTAGGAAGGAGCTTATGTCTAGCAAAACAACTTGCACCGACAAAGACATGAACGCTAGGTCATTTTGACGACCCATATGGCGCGGTGACGATATCAATATAAGTTTATTCGCCACCGAGCCATTTCGGTCGCATTTAGCTCCTAAGGTCGTGGGTTCGATTCCCACACAGGACAAATCTTTGTGTGCATGAATATTGGCTCTGGTTGGGTGTTTTGCTAGATATGTTGAGTATTTCTAAAAAATTAAGATTTATAATATATTTATCCGTTACTTAGTATCCATAACACAAGTTCTTAGTGATACTTATCTTGGAACTAAATGATTGGTGTGAATGTAAGAGAGTATTTATTTATTTAATGTATACACGTGTAGGAATGAGTATACTGCAGTGAATTGTGATTTTGTTGAATTGTCCGTGTTGATTTCAAAACTCCCTAGGAGCCTCTAGGAAAGTCACCACTATTTACTGGGGTATGACTTTGACTGGACTCGACTACAACTGACTTTACTTGGTTTTGACTGAACTAAATAACGAAAACGATAAACTTATGCAAATATAAATAAATAAATATTTTCTGACAATTACACCAATTATTTCATTCCAAGATAAGTAGCATTAAGAACTTGTGTTATGGATACTAAACAACGGATAAACATACTTAAATACTTTTTTTTTGTAAATACATACTTACTATACATAGGAAAACACCCAGATCAGAACAAATATTCATGTTCATGCACACAAAGATTTGTCCTGTGTGGGAATCGAACCCACGAGCTCTGGAGTGAAGTGTAGGTATAGTGACCTCCACGCCATATCGGTCGTCGATCTTGATTAATTATATTACTTGACACTGGCAAAAACTCTTAACGAGTAAGTCCATAAGAACAAAAAAGGAAAAATGTGCACTTTCATCACAAAGATAGATATATCTAGATAACATACATACATACATACATACAATCACGCCTGTTTTCCCGAAGGGGTAGGCAGAGGCATATTACACGCCCACACTTCGCCAATTATATAGTTGGTCCCACGAAATAGGTGGCGAGCCTATCGCCGCTTACCGGGCACTGTTATGTTTGCCAGAGCCTCGTCCGTTGACCGGCAGGTGCACCACTTGCAGGTGAGGTTGGCTTGGGCTCCTTAGGTCTTGGTAGGGTCCCTATACACCAATGTGTCAAAATGGTAAGGAGCTGGCTAGCCCCTCGCCTACATGAATACTATACAAGATTACATTCTCTTAATCCACTTCTATGACACCTTCGGGAAGACTTTTTCACAGTTTATTAAATACACCTATAAAATTCCGTACCCAACTTTGAACCAAGAACATGACTAATAGTATTACAATCGACATCGGATCGTTTCGTCAGCCAATCAAACGCGAATTCCCGTCGAGTGATTCCGATCACGACTACTCCGCGGTGTACTAATGGTTTAACAAAACTTGCATGTCGAATTTTCACTTTACAATCTTTGTTTCATCATCATCATCTCAGCCATCTGACGTCCACTGCTGAACATAGGCCTCCCCAATAGATTTCCACATAGAGCGATCCTGAGTCGCTTGCATCCATCGGCTTCCCGCCGCCTTGACCAGATCATCGGTCCATCGCGTGGGAGGCCGTCCTCTACTACGTTTACCGGTTCGCGGTCGCCATTGCAGAACCCTGACGCCCCATCGGTCGTCGGTTCTTCGAGCTATGTGCCCCGCCCATTGCCACTTCAGCCTGCAAACTCGCCACAAAATCAAAATCTATTAATAATAATTATGTGCCTACCTACGTAAGATAGTAGTTATGGTAGCCACTACATATGCACATAATCAGAAGTAAAGAAAAACCTAAATAAATATTTTCTATCAATCACACCAATTATTTAGTTCCAAGATAAGTATCATTAAGAACTTGTGTTATGGATACTAGATAACGGATAATCATACATAAATACTATTTGTTTTTGTAAATAAATATTATATATCCCAGGCCAAAACAAATATTTATGTTCATGCACACAAATATTTGTCCTGCGTGGGAATCGGACCCACGACCTTGAAGCGTAGAGCGGGTATGCTCGCCACCACGCCACCATATCGGTCTTCACCAAACATAGTAACGGCTCATCTTATTTCTTCGATCGAGTGCCGATAGTGTGCACAGCATGAGTTTGGTTCGTAAGACATGCCTATGCAGTTCGGAACAGAAAAGGAAAGTTGAGAGCAGTATTAGGTAAAACCTCCTTAAGATCACTCGCGGTAGTAATTTCGAGTGAAGACACTGAGAGAAGCAATGTCCTTTCGTGGGTATCCCTAGTTACACCAAAAGAAAATTGACAAATTATCACTTCCCAAATATTGTTTTGTAAAATTTCATTTGCCAAATTATTACTTGGCAAATAAACTCTTCACAAATAATTGTATCGTAAACGTAATGCTTTCCAAGTGAACGTTTCGACAATAACTCAGTTAGTATTACATATTTTACGCAAAATAAAATAAGCCAAATAATTCGTCTCGAAACTTTTCAAATAACCATTTCTATTTGCATCTTTACTATTAATACTAATCTACAAATATTGGCCATACATAAATCAACAGTAGTATTTTCTGGCGCTTCGCCGGCCGCTACCGCGGCACGCTCGCTTCGCCCGCTCGGCTCGCGCGCTTTGTGGTCACTGTTCTAACCTAACCTAACCAATATGTATCTAAGCCATCATCATCATCACGTTAATTTAAAATTATGAACACATATTAAACAAACATTCCTTATACTATTTTATTTTTAGTATATATTTAGTATTAATATCTTAGTTTGTGATTATTTAAAATAATAAACGTAAAACTTTATGTTCAAACAAATCATTTGATTAAATGTTATTTGTCTAAAGTTTGTTTGCCGTAATAAATTACTTGTTAAAAAACCTAATACCATAATGACATTATCCGTAGTAATATACTGCCGAGTAAAAATTTGACCAAATGAAAATTTGCGTACTAAAATAATTCGCAACGTTGCATTGGTGTAAAAAAAGTTTGCTAAAATTTGTTTGGATTATAAATTTTTGTCAAAATAGTTTTGGCAAAACGGCAGGATCCCGTCCTTTCGTACCAAGAGTAGCGTAAAAAGGAGAGTAAAAAGAGGTTAAGCCTAAGCATACCGATTAATACGTATCGCTAACCTTTGCAGTGTATAAAGTGCGTATGGTTGTACCATCCCAAAGATAGGAAAAACACTCGAGCGCACTTAAGTCCAGGGGGCCTACCGCCGAGTTCGATGGCAATCGATTATAAGGCAAAATGGATTTCGAATTGTTTCTGTCGTACCGCCGAACTCATGGAAATCGAAACAAAATGGCGTTCTCCATTTACCTATTGGTCTGTCACCGACTGAAGGTCATGAATGAGAGGTGGCTGTCGGCAGATTTCCCGGTACGGATTAATGAACGTAAACAAAGTTTGATCTAGATGTATTACCGGTAATCCATCGAATTCGGCGGTAGGCCCCCTGTACAGCAAACAGCGTTGCGCATGAATGAAGATTTGTAAAATAATTTTCGGTTGAATAACAAGACCCCTTCCCCGTAAACTTTCATATTGACCCTAAAATCAGCGTGTTTTGTTGAACCAGTTCAAATGTTACAGGTTACATTTCAAATGTTTCATCTTGCCCATCGTACTATCAATTAGCGTCAAATGTGATATTTGGACAGGCCTTAATTACTCACCTTTCTATGAGTGGCATATTTACTGTGTTTAGCAAGATTTATATAATTACCATATGACTGTGATAGGCAGTCGTGTAATTGTGGGTAGGCTTTGAAATGTTATTAAACATTCGTTATTTAAATTTGGCGACGGGTATTTATAGATGTCAAGTGTGCGCCCGTGTCTTTGTCCGCATGTCCTACTGGCACTTTATTATCTTTTAGGTTAAAAAGTAGTTTGTTACCTGCTACTACTTATATAGAATTTAGTACTTGGTACTAGATAGCAGAGGACCTACCCTTATTCATTGAAAACGAAACTTAGTTGTACCCATCCCTTTCACTCGATAATGATATATATATACCTAGAGAGTGAAAGAGATAGATATAACGAAGTTTCGTTTTCGTTGAATTAGAGTAAGCCCTCAGGTTCAACAACCTCGGAAATTAGCCAAATATACAAAAAGACAGATCAAAAAATAATACTTTTATTAAAAGGTACATTGTTACTTAAAATATAAGTAAATAAATATTTTCTGACAATTACACCAATTATTTAGTTACAAGATAAGTATCAATTAATCAAATCAATCAATCAAAGATAATTATCATTAAGGACTTGTGTTATGGATAATAAATAACGGATAATCATACATAAATACTGTGTAAATACATACTTCATATACATAGAAAAACACCCAGACTAGATCAAATAATCATGTTTCAGCACACAAAGATTTGTCCTGCGTGGGAATCGAACCCACGACCTTAGGACCGAAGAGCGGATATTCTCGCCACCACGCCATTTCGGTCGCCAAACGTATGCTACTGATATGTAAACCAAGACCTAAAGGTTTTTAGTATTTCAGCGAGATTTAAACACTGTATCATCTGGTACTTTAATATGGACGCTCGACTGATAGGCTACGGCTGCATCAAGTATTTAATTTTGCCAATTGGGGAGAAAAAAAAAAGTATTTAATTTACAGACAGCCGTGGCACAGTGAGCGCGATAGTTTTTAAGCTTTGTAATTTTGACTTTCATAAGAGCTCTATTGAGCGAAACTTGAATAAATGTTTTTTTTTACTTTAAGTGAAGTTAAGATATAGTGCATGTGTAAGACTCTCTGTGTAGTAATTATAAGGATGAGATTAGTAATGTCTTTTCATATCATTCATTATAATTTTGCTGTCATTAATATAATACGCGAATATATATTGGACAATGTGTTTGACGCATAGTCGGTATATTTGTTCTGACGAATCAAAGGTCGTGGGTTCAATTTTTACACATGACAAGTATGTGGTGTATGAGTTTTGTCTTTGTCTGAATATAAAGTTAAAGGTTTGTTTTGTAAGTATGTTTATCAGTTGTTAAATACTCAAAGTCTGCTTAATTTGGGGTTAGGAGCTCTGTGCAAGATGTGCAAAAATATTAATTTATTTTGTTTAGACAAATACGGTCAACGTAAGCTAAAAAAAATGGTCACAGACAAATGTTAATTCATTAAATTAAAATAGGGTGTATCCTACCAAGATCTGAAGAGCCCAAGCCAACCTCCCCTTTTTTAATTTTTTTGACCGTCTTCCGCTGTGGGTGAAGAGGAAGGCTGAGTCAGACTTTTATTGACTAAAAACCATTCATGTTCCTTCTTGAGCCTGTAACACCAAGGCCGCGGTAACCCTTTCGAACAGTCCCGCAACAAGCCAACCTCCCCTGCAAATGGTGCACCTTTTTTTTTTGTTTTACGTCGGTAACAAAATGCATTTACGCACTGCCTTCCGGCCAAAGGGGGACCGAAGGGGGGTGTGGGACTCACCACCGGCAGACACGACCGCCGGCAGCAATACCCACTAAAAATCTTCCGACGACGCCCGCCGCTTGTTGAGAAAGAGGCGGGGGCCAGTACCTGGGTTGCAGCTTCTGACACCCCGCCTGCGGCCAACGTCCCCCGGACCAAAACCGGGAGGACCTCCTCAAAAAGGCGCAGTGGACGCGCCCCTCCTACCTCCCCCTGCGACCATAGCGTGTGTGGCCGACTTCCCGGAGGGTCCATGGTTAGACAGCAGGGGCCCCCTGCCCCCGCTGCCTAGACCCTCCTGGCGCTGCTGAGCGAGCCGTCCTGGCCTACCCGCAGCGCCCTCCATAGGTCCCTCTTAGTTTCCCCCCCCGGTAGTCAGTACTAAGGGCACACAGAAAAGTTCTTTATTTCATAAACTATTACATAGCACTTGAAAACGTCAAAACAAAATACACATTAAAAAAAAAAATATCAACCCTGAAATCACGAAGCTTAGATTCACTTAAATGCAAATAAATAAAAATTTGGTGTAAGTGAATCTAAGTGCCAGTTCCGAGCCCCCGCTCTGTGAGAAGAACTGACAAGAAACTCACAGGCTACTCTTTTAAATTATTTTTATTACAAGACACACACAGTGTAAATTTGATGATACTGAAAGGGTCCCCCGAAGCTGTAACCAATAAAGTAGCACTAAGGGAACCTGTCATGTCATAAATTATAATTTTAAATACCCGAACACAAATTTTTTTGCAAAATTGTATACTTTTTTGTAATTACAAACCTATTACCTACTAAGACTATATATAAGATATTGCAGCACCTATAAAGATAACTAAGTTGTAACACATTACACATGTACACTTAGATGGCAATAAATGAATTGAATTGAAAAAAAAACAGGCATGATCTTATGTATGTATGTAGCTTTGCGGTACTAGCTGGTTGGAAACGATCACCGCTGTTGTTATAGTTCATAATTTTTGAATGGGTGACCGTTTGTGTGGCATTTAATCTCGAAAACTTCCGTGCTGCAGAAGGCGCGTTAACATGTTGGGTTAACACTGTATGTGGTGGTCGCTATTTGAGGGGCAATATTGGGCGGCTTGAAAAGTTTTATCATCAGAACGCCACGCACTTACCTCTGCCAATCTGCACTGGCTCCTTTGGAGCTGGTTTACTGGTTGGAGTTTAATCTGAATTCCCCTCACAAAGGTACGTGAGAGGAGGCCCGTGCTCATTCATCGTCATATCAGCCTTCCCCACCAAATTACACTGTGAGGGGTATCTGCCCATAACCACCACGCGGGTTGGTGATCGTAGTTCCAGCCAGTACGCGGGATGACGCTACGGTCCATCATCTGGTATGATTATTCTTCGCCCACTCTTACGACTCCCCATGAGGGCACTCTAGGTCGGTACAACATGCCACTCTAGGCCGGTAAAACACGCCACTCTAGGCCGGTATAACACGCCACTCTAGGCCGGTACAACACGCCACTCTAGGCCGGTACAACACGCCACTCTAGGCCGGTACAACATGCCACTCTAGGCCGGTACAACACGCCACTCTAGGCCGGTACAACACGCCACTCTAGGCCAGTACAACACGCCACTCTAGGCCGGTACAACATGCCACTCTAGGCCGGTACAACACGCCACTACTAGATACACTACACTAGATGATGACTATGAATTACATACATTGAAGATGAATGATAAAGAAAGTGTTAATTATTATATGAAAGGTCATTTTCCTTAGCGATATTCATACCATACAAAAGCTTAAGAAGAAAAGGTAAGCATTATAAGTAATTGAATAGCTTCAATTACAACTTAGTAGCCTGCTCTTTTATACCATTAGCAATAAAGGTGAGGCTTATCAATATTCATGTAATTACTTAGAAAGTAGATACTACCTATTTTAAACTTTCATGATGATAAATACCTTTTTTTATTAGGGCCATAAAAGTTGCTTGCACAGTCATGCATTTGAAGCGCTCTTAGATCCACTACGACGTGGTCACAACGGTCAGTCCTTGGGTGGCATTGAATATAGAAGATATTGTGCTTCGGAAGGCAAAAGGAACGAAAGAAAGAAAGGAAGAAGGTCTTTCAAAGGAACGACTTACCAAATTTAATATCGAACGATTTTGTGCTTCGAAATTTTCAAAGGAACGACATACCAATTTTTGGTTCGATTTCTAGCATTTATTATTTATTTAATAATTTGGTACACAACTAAGAGCTACCAAACAACATATAAAAAAACAATTGTACAAATTTCTCGAAGTAAAGGAAATTAAAACAAAAAATTATATAAACTAACGCTTACATTGATAATGAATTTAAAAGAAAATACAAAAATCTATAGTCTGAATAATTTAACCCATAAGCACAGCTATGGGACTAGATACAGGTTGCTTCTACAAATAAAAACTCAAATTGACACCACTATTGGATAAAAAAATACTGCCGCAATGTGTAATTTTCCTCGATGATGCCAAAACTCCGCATAAAGTGCTTAAAATGGCACAAAAGAGATAAGATATAAGTGAATGTTTGTCCGCATTCTCTTCATTAGTTCCGAATATCTCTCTGTTGTGTTTGCATTGTGAATTGTGGCATTTTAGCGTAATTCGCGGTTTTGTACCACATTCTAATTAATTATACGAAATGTTAACACTAATGGTGGATTTTCAAATACATTGTGAACTGAATAATCGTTAGTTTTTATTTATTTTACTGTGCCGTGTGGTACCGACCTAAAATAGTGCTACCCACCCCCTCTAATCTCACGGGAAGTCGTAAAATTAAAAAGCTCTTTATTTTTAACGTTTTGAAGTGCTATGAAAGCACTTCAAAATGTCAAAACAAAATATACATTTAAAAAAAAAATTACTACACTGAAATCACGACCTCAGATTCACTTATATGCAAATAAAAAATAATTAGTTGTAAGTGAATCTAAGTGCCAGTTCTGAGCCCCTGCTGCTCATGGCACTTTTATTATTTTATTACTAGTGGAACGCGCTTGCTTGGTCTCTGTAGCTATTTTACATCTTGGGTTACATATTTGAAGTTTTAGTCGGTGTCCCTAATTAATTAAAGACGATTTTCTTGCCCGTTCTTTTACGATCAAGCTCCCGCCCGCAGTGAATGGGCGCGTTAGTTTATAAGTATGACATTCATAAGAGCTCTATTGAGCCAAACTTGAATAAATGAATTTTTAATTAAAAAAAAAAAAATTAATTTAATTAATTAATTAATTTCTAGGAAGAAATATATAGCACATAGCCTATGTTACTCAGGGATAACGTAGCATTTGAATGGTAAAAGAATTATCGAAATCCATCCAGTAGTTTTTAGTTTATTTTGTAACATACATAAAAACGGCAATAGGCTCTCCACCTATAACATGGGACCAACATTGTAACTGTCGAAATGTGGGCTTTTAATATGCCTCTGCCTACCTCTAAAGATTTGTTGTTTTTGTATGTATGTAAGTACAAACATACAAAAAAAAAAATTTTTCTTTTTATAATATTAGTATAGATATAAATTTATTAACATGAAATAGACGAATTTACAAAATGTTCAATATTTATATTCTGATATGCATGTCACTCGTGTAAGTTAGTTTAAGTGCATAACTCTATTTCTAAGCAGGCACTGGACTATAATGCATCATCATACCTATGTATAATTTAATAGAAAACATATAAAATAAATAATATTAAATAAATATAATTAATCTATAGCCATTACTCTGGGGAGACCTCAATTAATAAAAATAACAGTTATACATTTTTTTATTCTAATATCTCATACATTTTCTTGTGAATAAAAAGTGTCATCTCATTTTTCATATTGCGTTATGTTTTGAAATATTTTAATTAAAAAGTTTTATTGAAAATCAATCTTGAATGTTAGGTCAACTTTTTTGGATATTTAAAGTTGAATATTTAACTATCTTAATCAATAATATATATCTATGCCGCTCAAAATGTTCATCTAATGATAATCATTAATTTTATGTGTTAAATTTTAATTAAATTAATTAATAATTTTTTATTTAAAATTTATGACCACATGTGAAGCGGGATATGAGCCAGTTGCTTTATATATGCTCTTTAACATCAAGTCAATGAACAAGCCCCTCACAACTTGGTTCGTGATGAGGCCTATCCTCATTCATCATATCAGCCATTAAGTCCACTGCTGAACATAAGCCTCCCCAACAGATTACATTCGTGTCTGCCCTTTATCACCACGCTGGGCAGGCGGGTTGGTAGTCGCAATTCAAGCCAGTACGCAGGATGACGCTGCTGCCCATCATCCGGTAGGATTTCGCTCCATCGACTCTTACGACTACTCGTGAGATGAGAGAGGGTGGCACTGTTCTAGGCCGGTACCAAAAGGCACTTAAAGAGATATTAATGGGTTAGGGTGATGAGAGTTTCACAAACTGTGGTCCACGGACTATGGGCTCCATTGAAAATCTTAAAATCGCTCAGTGTGCAAAAGACACACTTATGCTCGGAGTGATAGAATTAGAAATTAGGAAATCCGTAGCAGAACTGGATTGACAAATATAACAAGGCGGATTTGAATTGCCCCGCGGAAAGTTCTCCACCTTGTCGTGGTGGAGGGGCTGAGTTCGTCCCGGTAGGACGGAGAAGTCGCTATAGAAAAGATCACACTCAGAGATTGGTGACTCTGGGTGCCCTTAGTACTGACTACCGGGGGGGAAACTAAGAGGGACCTGTAGAAGGCGCAGCGGGCGAGCCAGGAGGGCCCGTCCAGCAGCGCCAGGAGGGTCTTAGGCGGGGACAGGGGTCCGCTGTTGTATAACCATGGACCCTCCGGGAAGTTGGCCACGCACCCTATGGTCGCACGGGGAGGTGGATTAGCGCTTCCACTGTGCCTCTACCAGGAGGGTCTCCCGGTTATGTGGTGGCGGTTGCGTCTGCCTGTGGTGGGTCCCGCACCCCCCCTGTCAGTCCCCTTCAGCCTTTCGGTGGACCAATGATCTGGTCAAGGAGGCGGGTAGGCGATGGATGGGCACAAATTCAATTAACTGGGAAACGTAGGAATTCCTGTGTTCAATTCAAATGGCTGTAATTATGATGAAGATGAATAAGGCATCTAGTTTAGCTTTACGTGTACCACATATAGTGGAAACCGGAATCACTAAGGTACCGTGCCGTGCAAAACAGGAAAGCGCACGATATAAAATGCCACACAAACGGTCACCCGTCAACACGTCTAAAGTGAAATAAAATATAGAATGTCATTGAGATCAACAAGTACATTTATTTTGAATGGTCAATTGTTTTTAAGTTAACTTAAGTGAATTATTATGGTCTTAATGATTTATTTATTACATTTAGGGCGACTTACAAAACATACACCAAAAATGAACATAACAAAACCAGTTAATACTTAAAAGCTAAGTGCTGTTTTACTTACAAGTCACCACGGCATGCATTGACACAAAAATAAGAAGATACATACAAATAATTTTACCATGATGTTGTATAATAGTTAATAAATTACCATAACAGTGAAATATTTCGTTCTTCATAATTTAAATAACATGATTGTCAATATTCAATTGAATAACAACTCAAGAATGCTTAGTTCAGCTTTTAACACTTAAACTTTTTGTCCTCTTTTCCATTTACTCTATTATTGTCAAAAGTGTTTTCAGCTCTTGAATTAAGTCCTATACTTAGTTATAGAATAATTTGTTTTATGAAAAACAAAATTGCACGGCCTCTTTTATCTTTGGTAGCTATTTAATAAATGTTTTATACCCTGGTTTACATTATTGCAGTTTTCATAAGGGTCCCAAGGTTTTTTTGATTAAAAAATATAGCAAATGTTACTTACGGATAAAGAAGCTTGCAAATGGTAAAAGAAATTTCGAAATCGGCCCAGTAGTTTTTGAGTTTATACCTTAGAAACAAACAAGAATAAAATGTCTCTTTATAATATTAGTACGATGAACAGTCGAGCAGACAAATTTTTTGCTGCAAGCGTGACCATTGAATCAATATTGAGGCAATTTGCGAATCAAATTGCACTAGATCGAATATAATCTAGCATTTTATTATTGAAATTTTTTGGTTTTGGTTTCGTCTTTTTCTTAAGTTTTAAACTTTCAACGGTACGTAGTTCGTGCAGTACCTACTCTTGAGCAAACAGAATGTTTGTTAGCGATGGCAGAAGAAAAGTTATTCTTTTTCTATAAATCTTGCCTAGTTTTAATGTGGGTTTGGCTAGCCAATATTAATTACTTTCTTCAATACTATCTCAATATCATATGGTGTCTGCAGAAACTTTGCAATAACTATTAAAAGGGCATATAAAAAAGTGTCATTTGAAACGTTTCATCTGGAGTTTTCTGTCAATTTGACACGTTTTATCTAGAAATTTTTGCGCTAAAAGTGATCTTAGCTATACTTTTAATATGCCCTTCAAATAGATGTTGCAAGGTTTCTGCCGGCACCAAATAATATTGTAGAGTATAATATATAATATAAGAATAAAGTTGTTCTCAAACATAAAGGGGCTTATTACAAACCAAGATGTCAATTTAATGTATACGGCTTCTACCAAGACCTGAGGAGCCCAAGCCAACCTACCTGCAAGTAATGCACCTGCCAATCAACGGACGAGGCTCTGGCAAACATAAAAGTTGCCGGTAAGCGGCAATAGGCTCGCCACCCAATACGTGAGATCAACTTTATAATTGGCGAACAGGTTCACTTACCACCATGTTAGCTGCATACTTGAGTGCCATCTTGTGGTAAAAAAAAAGGCAGCATTTTTTTTTTTTTATATCATCATCATCATCTCAGCCCATAAACGTCCCACTACTGAGCACGAGCCTCCTCTCACATACCAAGGTGCAAGGGTACTGGGTCACACTCCACCACGCTGACCCAGTGCGGATTGGCGGAGGCAGGTGTATGGCGTCCTGCTGTTAGAATTTATCAAGCCGCCCATTAGGCTTCTAACATGGCTTAACGACTACCACATTTAGTGATAACCGGGACCAACGGCTTAACGTGCCTTCCGAAGCACGGAAACGCTCGATATCAAATGCCACACAAACGGTCACCCATCCAAGGACTGACCTCTGTAAACTCTGCTGTACTTTGGTGATCGTTTCCGACCACTGAGCACCGCAGAGCTACGAGCGCTTCTTTTTTTTTATATAATTAATTTAAAAAATATATTTTTCTGTATAACCCTTTTAAATATTCGTTGTACCACAAACAAAGAAGCTTTTATCACGGTTCGAATAATTTTCCAATTAAACCGTTAAATCTACTAAACATAATAAATTATAGTTTTTTAATAAATTGCCATACTCACCTATAGTAGGTCAAATAGTGCCATAAAATATATTCTTTTGTAAGTCTTTCTGTGTGCGAATTTTTCAATGGCAATCTTTTGTGTCGTTTTAGGCCTAATGATGCTTAAAATTGAAACTAAATAGCCTCCATATAACAGACAACTTGACTTTCGTAATAGGAAAGTGTGTAGGTAACAATATACGCAGCAGTTTTTAGGGTTTTTGTGGAGTTCCGTAAACGAATGGTAAAACCGGAACCCGGTACCGATTTAACGATTCCGCATAAAGTATAGATTTGCGTAAGTGCAAACAAATACCTTTATTGGGATGTTGTTGCATACCAATATCACAGAACCCCCTTTTTTACGTCGGTAACAAAATGCATTAACGCACTGCCTTCCGGCCAATGGAAGACCGAATGGGTGTGTAGGACTCACCACCAGCAGACGCGACCGCCAGCAATAATATCCACTAAAAATATTCCGACGACGCCCGCCGATTGTTGAGAAAGAGGCGGGGGCCAGACCCTGGGGGCCTGCCGCCGAATTCGATGGATTACCGGTAATCCATCTAGATCAAACTTTGTTTTGCGTTCATTAATCCGTACCGGGGAATCTGCCGACAGCCATCTCTCATTCATGACCTTCAGTCCGTGACAGACCAATAGGTAAATGGAGAACGCCATTTTGTTTCGATTTCCATGAGTTCGGCGGTACGACAGAATCAATTCGAAATCCATTTTGCCTTATAATCGATTGCCATCGAACTCGCCAATCCGCCCGCAGCCAACCTCCCGTGGGCCAAAAGCGGGACCTCTTCAGAGACTCCCAGTCGACGCGACCTTCTTGTGCGACCGTAACGTGTTTGGACGACCTCCCGGAGGGTTTATGGTTAGACAGCAGTGGCCCCCGGTACCCGCCACCTAAGGCTCACCTGACCTTCCCGTTGCGCCCTTCACAGGTCTCTCTTGGTTTCCCTCCCAGTAGTTAAGTAATTGAAAGAATAACTGCTTGGCGGGAAAGTGCAGAGTCATGTCTGCATTTTTGTTTTCTCTCTCTCTCTGTCCTGCCTTTATCCCAGTTCATCTGGGGTCGGGCCTCCTGGTGCGTCTGCGCCAGGAACTTCTGTCCTGGGTTGTCGTTGGTGTAAGCTTCTGGGCTTTTAAATCCCTCTCAATAATTGACCACCAAGTGACGGGTGGTCTGCCTCTTCCCCTTGGTTGTGTACTGATGTTAGTACTGTCTTCACGGAGTAGTTGTTAATATGTCTGCATTATTGTTTTATTTTCTAAAATTTTTGATTGTTCGAACATTTGGAAATTTGGAACCGTTGGATCTCAGTATAGTCTCACATCTTGAACCATTTACCTTTTACCATTTCATCATCATCATAATCATCATTTCAGCCATCTGAAGTCCACTGCTAAACATAGGCCTCCCCAATTGCTTTTCACGTAGATCAATCCTTTGCTGCCTGCATCTGATAATATTATTATTATCATTTACCATTTATTATCTTTATCAACACTCAGTCTTATTTACTATGAAATATATGTAATTAATATATCTTTTACTTGACACTGGCTAAATGTGGTAAGGGCACGCAGCTAAAATTTAGAAAAAAAAGAATTCGACATACATTCTATTCTTCAAAACAATCTATGAATGTTATACCATAAAGGTTGTACCTATATAAAAACAAAATTACTTTGTTATTGTGTTATGCTATGAATAATTGGTAATTGCGACCGTTAATAGCTTAGAAAGGGAAAACGATATCGATATTCACGCAGTTCTCATCGTACCTTTCTTAAATACCCACTGTAATGGTTGTAACACTGTAGTGTGGGCGTCAACTATAGTTTACGCTAGAATTTCTATTAGATATATTTCAACTAAAGTTACATACATATAATCACGCCTATTTCCCCGAAGGGATAGGCATTGGCATATTATACGCCCACATTTAATTATGTAGTTGGTCCCACGTAATAGGTAGCGAGCCTATTGCCGCTTACAGGGCACTTTTATGTTCGCCAGAGCCTCGTCCGTTGATCGGCAGGTGCACCACTTGCAGGTGAGGTTGGCTTGGGCTCCTTACGTCTTGATAGGATCCCTCTTCACCCTTTTTTGAAATATCTTTAGGATATTTTTTGAAACAGTTTTGCAAAATCAACTACAGACAATATCCGTAGGTACTGGGGAAGCCATTCTGCAATAATAATAGATAAAAACAATGCCCTTCTTTGTCACTCATTTGAGTTTCAAAGTCTGGACGGTCGCACTGGGAAATGTCATTCTCAAATCGTCTACCTCTAAATGACAGCCAAATCAATAGTGATCAGTTGTCTCTTTCGCCTAGCCATTTTGCTAGCTACATCACCCTTTGTACAAAGCATTGCGTAAATCTATACCAGGCTTTCACTATCAAAAAGAAATTACTACCGTCTTTTGAAAATAGCATACATTAACTATAATTATATCGACGGATCTGACACGGAACCACCATTTTATATGAGTCCGACACGCACTTTGTTGATTATATTTACTATCAATTAGCATGTATATACATAACGCATTATGTGTCATTGTTACACGAGGAAACGCCACGCTGCTATCAAAGAGAAATTTTTTTTTCAACACTGACAATAGTTTTTTTTGTCAACTATTAGTCAATAGATTTTATTGGTTTGTGAGTTTTTCAATATCGGTTTTTGAAGAAAAACATATTATTTGATAGACACTTAATGGAATTTTACGTAACAAAGTCAAATAGGTACTAAGTTTACGGGTGTTGTTAAAGCCTTACATAAAAGTTACGCTCATGTTGAACACGCGTTTAAATAAAACTCTATTACAAATCCTTGTTTAGTGATTGCCTAAAGTTAAACACTCCTTAGACATATTTTAAAATTAAACACGGACTGTCGCTTGTTTAGGGCGCGTTTAACCTTAAAACTTTGAAATTTTGTGTATCGCTGCTGCTTTTTAGTCAAAATAAATATTTTTAATTACGGATTTAAGCCTTTTTGATATGGATGATTGAGATTATTTACATACCTGTCGTGACACTAAAATAAAATTCACACGAATTAATCCGAGTGACCGTCGAAATGGAGACTATTTAAATTGAATTGCAATTAAATTGTAACGTTTATTAACCTCCTTATTAAATAATAATAGATCGTTCCCATTGTTTTTGAATATATTCAATTAATTTATATGTGGACCATTTTAAAACGTATCGGGTACCCACAGGACAGGCTTGCCTAGTGTGGGGCCACTGTAACCTCTATTGTGTAAACGTTATGGCAATAAACAATTTTTTTTTTATTTACCGATTTTTATATACCTACATTTTTTTTTCTTTTAAATAATAGCTTTGTGCGGTTCTTGACATTTAGCCAGTGTCAAGTAAGAGATATATTAATAACATATAAATTATAGTAAAGTCTATAGACCAGCCAGATGAATTCATTAAAATCATCATAAACTCGACTAAATCTACTTTTACTTTCAGTCTGTCTATATTTTTCATATGGAGCACTTTTAAGTTAATTTGCTAAGCTACAAGAGGAGTACCGTTCTGGCAACAATTTTTCATAACATACATACATAATATCACGCCTGTTTTCCCGAAGGGGTAGGCAGAGCCTATTTCCCATAATCTATCAGCCCATAACTGTGCCACTTCTGAGCACGGGCCTCCCCACACAAGCCAAGGTGGGGGGGCTGAGTACCTCTCGGAGGCCGGGAAAAGGTAACACCCAGAGACCGACGACTCTGGGTGCCCTTAGTACTGAATACCGGGGGAGAAACTAAGAGGGACCTCCTGGCGCAGCGGGCGGGTCAGGAGGGCCCGCTCAGCAGCGCCAGGAGGTTCTAGGCAGTGGGGGCAGGGGGCCCCTGCTGTCTCACCATGGACCCTTCGTGAAGTCGGCCACACACGCTATGGTCGCACGGGGAGGTAGGAGGGGCGCGTTCACTGCGCCTCTCTGAGGAGGTCCTCCCGGTTTTGGTCCGGGGGACGTTGGCCGCAGGCGGGGTGTCAGACGCTGCAACCCAGGTACTGGCGCCCCGCCTCTTTCTAAACAAGCGGCGGGCGTCGTCGGAAGATTTTTAGTGGATAGGACTGCGGTGGTCGCGTCTGCCGCAGTGACCTCCCGGTCTCCCCCTTTGGCCGGGAGACAGTGCGTAAATGCATTTTGTTACCGACGTAAATCAAAAAAAAAAAGAGATCTCGGTAGGATCCCTAGACGCTCTTATTCTTTAATGAATATATTAAATATCTTTGTCTTTGATTCTATTCACGAAGCAGGCGAAACTTCAGACGAGACGAACATAACTCTTGTGAATTTTTAGACTTTCTAAAGGTGCTTTACTTTTACCGTCTAGTAAAAGAGTGTAAAAAGTGTAATTCAGTCGTGCCGCCTGTAGTGTTCATTTTTAACAAGCAGCCAAGTGGTTTTTATGTACTTGGTTCTGCACTCCTTCACGGTTCGCGAGTTTGAAATGAAATACTAGGTGCCTGTAAAGTAAGAGTGCAATTTTCCGCCTACCTGTCGATTTTTTGGCGACCGATATGGCGTGGTGGCGAGAACAACCGCTCTCCGCTCCTAAGGTCGTGGGTTCGATTACCACGCAGGACAAATCTTTGTGTGCATGAACATGAATATTTGTTTTGGTCTGGGTGTTTTCCTATGTATATTAAGTATGTATTTTTCTTCTATTTTAATAAATAGACTTTATTAGGTTGGTGTGATGACACTACGATATAAGAACAAAGCTTTCAAACGAGATTGAATCTCCACATAGCGAGATGTAAAACAAAGTAATGGTTATCTTATAAAAAACCAAAGTGATATTCAAAATTATTTTTATTACTTACTTGTTTCCATTCACTTTCACTTCCGTTCTGTTATATTTTCTTTATTCAATCGTAGTATGTTGTAATTTAAGTGAATTTCCATTAACGTAATAACATTAATTAAAATAAAATTTTATATATAAATGCAAGTTATATAATTTTACGGATTACTCGTATTGGTTTTGCATTCGGCCCAGATATATTATGATAAAATCATATTATTGTACCCCTCTCACGGGGAGTTGTAAGAGTCGATGAAGAGAAATCCTACGGGATGATGGGCAGCAGCGTCATCCTGCGTACTGGCTTGAACTGCGATCACCAACCCGCCTGCCCAGCGTGATGATTATGGGCAAATAAACATAAACATAAACATTGGCCTCAATGTTTAGCAGTGGACTTTATAAGGCTGATGATGATTTTATTGTAGTAATGTTGGAGGTAAGCAGGCCCGTTCTCAATAGTGCGACGTTAATTAACTGAGATGAGGTGAAGACTTTGAGGTTTAAAAATTGTGTAATGGTTAGTAAATTAATCAACATTTTTTATCCATGCATTTAAAAAAGTTGAAAAGAATAATATTTGAGTAAACGAATTACAAGTCCGGTCAATCTAAGCATTTAAAGATACTTCAATTTACGTACTGCTGAAATACTTCAAAACAAAATTAAAACGAACAACTGAAAATCCAAATCATTTCGTTCCATAAAAAAAACTACGTAAGATCTGAAGAAAATAAAAATTACATGAGGTCATAAAGGAAAAGGATCTTTATGATAAAGATCATAAAGATCTCCTCATGAGAGGAAATAAAAATTAGAGTAAGTAAAAGGCAAATAAAAATTACATATGGTCAAAAGTAAATAATAATTACATGAAGTCGAAAGGTAAAAAAAATTACATGAGTTTAAAGGCAAATAAAAATTACATGTGGTCAAAAGTAAATAATAATTACACGAAGTCGAAAGGTAAAAAAAATTACATGCGGTCAAAGGCAAATAAAAATTACATGAGGTCAAAAGTAAATAGAAATTACATAAGGTCTAAAGTAAATAATAATAACATGAAGTCAAAAGGTAAAAAAAATTACAAAAATTACATTAAATAAAACTTTTCTTTCCACTCCTTTTAAAAAAAAAAGTAAGGTGTATCGTAAAATTACCATTGACAAAAATTTTATATCATAAAATTATCTACAAAAAGGATTGCAATACATTATTTTTTAAGAGCCTCTGTTTCAAAAACTTGTAATCGTCATAAAATGCACCCACCCTTTTAGTACAGCCTCAGAGATGTATATGCATAGCGGACTTATGCATAAGAGGTGATAGCTCAGTAGCAAGAATTCATATAATTAATTATTCGATACTTTATAAGTCAAAGCTTTCCAAATTTTTAGTATATTATGTTAGAATTTAAAAGTGGACCATTTTATTGAAACGTAACGTCATGGTCTCTTATAAGTAAACTTATTATGTGCTAATAATGTTTTATTTTGTTCCAGGTAAGCTTAATGGTCAGCTTCTAGCTGTCGTTTGCTGTCTGAAATGAAAAGGTAAGTATTTACTGATAATTATGTATTCTGTTTATATTTTAATAAAAGCAAATATCACCGCTCACATAAGAATTGCTGACAGACACCAAGTACTAGGAAGTAAAATATTTGCTCTTTTGTAAAGTATTTAATTAAAGCACAGTGCAATATACCTCCAAACCAAGCTTGTACTGTAAGTAACTAATAAACAGACATACTATCTTTTCATTAATACGTATAATAATATACATTAAAAATATCAGTCGAATTAATTTTATGCTATCAAATCATTGTCTTGTTTGAGCATGGAATCCACCTCGTTAGGAAAGTTGGTAACCTTTCCCAGCTCTACGCCATATCGATCGTCAAAAGTTTTGATAATTTGTCAGTGAGTGTATTATTTCATAAGATGCCATGCGTGCCGTGTGGTACCAGCCTTGAATAGTACCACCCCCTCTCATCTCACGGGGAGTTGTAACAGTCGACGAAGGTTAATCCTACCGGATGATGGGCAGCAGCGTCTTCCTGCATACTGGCTTGAAATCAGATCATGTGAAAATACCCCCAATAGAATGCAATCTATTTGGGAGGCCAATGTTGATTCTGATATCAGAAGACTATGAAATGCCGTTAGCTTTCAACTAGCAGTGCATGGGCGCGTTAGTTTTTGTTGACTTTTATAAGACTTGATAGAATGATTTTGATTTTTGGCTGTTGAATACTGTCATGGTTATAATTTCCACTGTCCTCTATTCAACGTAGGCGTTGAACACATGAACTGTTTAGTGTACTTCTGCCAAATTTTCAAACAATAGGTTTACTATCAAGCGCGGTGTCCCGCCGACTACTGTTACTTTAGTTTGTAAATCGTCCTCAGCAGTTCGTCTAAGGATTTCGTCGTTTCTGATTTTATCGTAGTAAGTAAGTAATATTCAAAATCATTATTCATCATTCATAATTTTCATTGCTTGGGATTAAACTGCCGTTTCATACAGGCTATTCTAATATGATTGACTTAAAACATGAATATTGTTAATGTTATAATTATTGCATTGTATATATAGCTTCACAGACAAATGAAGATTTAAATTCAACTACCAAACCAATGGATATATTTAAAAGAGCATAGCCTGTGAGTTTCTTGCCAGTTCTTCTTACAGAGCGGTGGCTCGGAACTGGCACTTAGATTCACGTACACTTCATTATTTTTTGTTTAGTGTTGTTATAGTGAATCTAAGCTTCTTGATTTAGTGTAATAATATTTCGTTTTTTTTTATATTTTAATTATGACGTTTTCAAGTACTATGTATAAAGTTTATGAAATAAATATTTTTTTACTTTACTTTACTTTACATTATTCCATCAGGTTTAAAGACCTGTTTGTTTAAAAAAGAAGTTTGAAAACTTCACAATATAATTTTACAGATTTGTAGTTAAATGAAACTTATTTAATAAAGTTTTTTAGTTATATAATTAAACAGTATTAAAACCTATCATTAGTAGATTGTCGGATATCACTTGATAGATTTCTAGTTTTATGAAATTTGTTTTGTCAATAAGAATTTAATTTCTTTTAGTGTGTAATTTAAAAAAAAATCTAATGAAATCAAATTAGACTAAATGGTCTGAAACGATCACCAAAATAAATGAGAGTTCCTTGGTTAGGGGACCATTTAGATTTACACACATACATACACGTACATAATATTACGCCTGTTTTCCTAAAATTAGAAGCATATTATATGCCTACATTTCGCCTGCAAGTGGTGCACATGCCTATCAATGGACAAGGCTCTGGCGAGCGTGACAGTTCCTGGTAAGCGGCAGTAGGTTCGCCACCTATTACGTGGGACCAACTTCATAATTGGCGAAATGTGGGCGTATAATATGCCTCTGCCTTCCTTTTCGGGGAACAGACATGATTTTATATATGTATGTATATATGCAAATTGTAATATTCTGGATTTTACTTATGCATTAAGTAAATCGCAATTTAGGTGGTAGGTATGGTAAATATTTTATTTAATTCGATCTTTAACATCGTCATAAAGTTGTCCTAAACCATAATTAACATAAACACGATACCATAAATATGTCTTATATAATATTTGCATAAGCTCCCTGTGGTTTTACTCCGAGATTCTCACTCTCTTGTACGTCAAGGGTCATAGAATATTGATAAGTGAATAATTTTATTGGATAACATCATAAACATTTGAACAATAGCATAGTCGTTTCTTGCTGAGGAAACGATTAAAGGTTAACTAGGCATAAGGTCAAGTTATTTAATTATGGAATATAATAAACTGAACCACTAAAAAATACTTTTTTGATCATCAAAATTACTGAGTGAGCATCTAATGAGGTGATTAGGTGCTCAATCAGTAATTTTGATGCACAAAAAGGTTAGGTTAGGTTGGCAATTTATTAATTTTGAAGACACGTTAAATAACACCCTTTAATTATGCCCATTCAATATAATTCATGACTAGGCGAATTAGGTAGGGTTTTGTGTGTTCAGATTGTATCTGTGATATTGAACATGTCGAATCTCTACTCGATAATAAACGACATTAATGTTGACTTTCCGCTAAGCGGCGATAGCCCAGTTGCGAGGCCCATAGACTTCAAATTCAAAGGGTCTCGGGTTCAAACCCTGATGACTTTTCGAAGTTATGTGCGTAATAATAGCTTGTTCCGAGCCTCGGAAAGCACGTTTGTCCCGGCTGTCATGAACATCTATGTCAGTCGTCATTAGGAAATCAGAGCCTTCTATCATCCTGACAGCTGATTTGATCATATGATGATGTTTCCTTCTGGGTTGCGGAGGTCAGACGGCAGTACCTCCATATAATAGGTAATTAAAATTCAGCCAAATCTGGTTAATCCAGTAAGCAGACCCTGGGCCCTAAGCTTAAGTCTAGAGCAACCAGGATAATACTAGGATATGAAAATTGACTTTCTGCGATGATTTTATGATTTACTACGAAAGTCCAAAGCAAGGACTAACTCTATGTCCTTAGCTTACCTCACCGAAAGAAAGCAGAGTTTACAGTCCTTGGATGGGTGACCGTTTGTGTGGCATTCTTATCGAGCGCTTTCGTGCTTCATAAGGCTTGCTAAGCCGTTGGTCTCGGTTATCACTAAATGTTCTAACAGCAGGACGCCATACACCTGCCTCCGCCAATCCGCACTGGGTCCCTTGTGGTGGAGTATGACCCAATACCCTCACACCTTGATATGTGTGAGGAGGCTCGTGCTCAGTAGTGGGACGTTAATGGGCTGTAATGATGATGATGATGATGATGAAAAAAATAATATCATATCAATATGACTACTAATCTTCGTTGATTCAATAAACGTGTTAATAAGCGTCCTTTTGACAAAGTCTTGGCAAATGTTTACTTTTTTTGTTATGCGGGATATCTTCCACCCGTTTATTGTTCGTGATTATCAAGTTATTGTACACACTTTGGAGAGGAGAGCAGTTAAACTGACCTCCACGCCATATTGCTCGTCAAAAATAAGGTGTTAACTGTTACCAACAAATTAATAAATAAATCGCGTTCCGATCGTCCTTTTAACAAATTCTTGCTTGAATCCGGTTGTTGACCGTGAATATAGAGTTTCAGATAACCATTGCAATTGCATAGGCTGTGAAGCCCTTGTCTGAGATCAGTTTGCGCATTAAGTACGGTCGGTTACGTGAGCGAGGACCGCCAAAATACAACCACGGTTGTCCACTCCGGCGCACTGACAGTCAAAACTAGTGTTAATCCACAAAATAATAAGGATATCGCTATACGATCGTCCTTTCAACAAAGCCATGTAATTATAATTTGCGGTAAATCTTGCACCCGGTTGTTGACCGTGAATATCGAGTTTCAGGTCACCATTGCATTTGCAAAGGCTTCACCTTACTTACGTGAGCGAGAACCGCCAAAATACAACCACGCTTGTCCACTCCGGCGCACGGGCACAGTCTCGTACCGCAACGCTCACTGATCGCGCGCACTTTCGCTCTCGTTTAGTTCTTCATACTTCCTGGGTTTAGTGCACGCGTGCGCCGATAGACCGCGCCACTGTTTTCGAAGTTTTTCTTTGAACCTCAGGATTTTTTTTTGCTACAAAAAAAAAACTGTAATAAGCTTTTAGTCATATTTGAGTTAAAGGATATTAAAATTTGGTTTATATGGAAAAAAGTATTATTCCGTTGTAATTTATTTAAATGTGTTTAACGTGAGTGCCGCTAGATATCGCTACCGTCTTCTTAGTTTCCAATTTCGGAGCTAAAGTGAAGATTTCCGCGGCTCAGCTGATTTAAGGCAGTGTCAGTGCCTTATATTGACAACATTTTTGAAGGTAGACTTTAGGAAGTGTCAGTGCCAATGATATTGAGTGTTTGAAAGGAGATTGGTTTTAGTGACTACGCGAATAGTGTGCTAGTGTGGTGCAGTGACTATGTTAGTGATCCTCGCCTTCATCGGGGTCAGGTTCGCTCTGCACGTGTCAAGGCAGAGTGGACGCGCCTTAGCAGATGAGTGCTACACTAGAAAGTAATTTTTTTGAAATAAATATATTGATATATTATTTATATGTCGTTGCCCGATGGTTAAATTTGCCAGATCGTATGTTATGTCTATAAAAGTCTGGACAAACCGAAAAGTGTTTTAGATTCAAGGATTTTTTTTCTTCACCCATAAAACACCACTTTAAAAAACATTTGGTCTAGTTTCCACAACGAAAAAATATGGGCTAGGATAGGATATAAAGGGCAGGATCGTGATGACATAATTCTAGCATTTATCCGAAATGTGCCGCAGACTTGCGCTGAAGATCCAGGGTCTGCTCACTGGTCTGGCCAGATTTGGCGGAATTTCAGTAATGCACGATAGCCTTCTTTCTTCAGGGGTTAAAATGAACTGAATCTATTGAGAATTAATCTATAAAAGTGACAACGGTTAGAAGCACAGACCTATCATGATCTGTTCAATTTAATGAACGGGCAATAACATAGTATAAATTACGCTATATGTGGTATGCGATGTCGATGTCTTGTGTAAATTTTGTGCAGATATATTTTATTATTAATGGATAATATCCACTTTATTCATTCAGTAGCTTTTGGAGAAATGACATATTTTGACCTGATTTATATCTTTAGCTGAAACACTTTTTTGTGGAAGTTTATTTCATGCATCCAATAAATCGACGGTAGCAATTAACAATGTCGTAAATGAAAAACTGTTACTTTAAACAATGTCGTAACTAAAAAGTAACGACTTATCACTTATGATATTGTTAAAAGAAACGAATTTTCACTTACGACATTGTTAAAAGAAACGAATTTTCACTTACGACATTGTTAAAAGAAACGAATTTTCACTTACGACATTGTTAATTGCTACCGTCGAAATATTTACTATGATTATGCTTGAACGGCTCTGGCTTATATTCTGTCGGAGTATTAGAAGCGGAAACAGGCATGCATTGATCTTACAGAACTCTCACTATATTCTAAGCATTACTACATAGTATAAAACAAAGTTTTGTTCTGCCTGTTTCTATGTATGTTTAGATCTTAAAAACTACGCAACGGATTTTGAAACGGTTTTCTTCATTAGAATGAAGATTCAAAATGAAGATTTATATATAGGTCACGAGGACGAAATCGCGGGCGACTGCTAGTACATAGTTTAAATAAATACCAATAGGCATCTCGCTCAGCGCTTCTAGGCCAGAACCAAGCTAAGGTACTAGAAAATGGTTATCCTTTTTTTGTTGTTAAATATCGGATCCAGCCAGAACAAGGCAATTATCCTGTGTGACATTGACAATGTGACAATTAAATTCAACGACCTTAGGGACAGTGTGTATTTTGTGTGTGTGTGTCATTTTTTAACAATTTCAACACAATCCATATGGTATAAAGAAGTTCCTAGTACGATTATTGGACAATCAGTAAACTTAATTTTTAGATAATAGTCTAACGTCATTTGTATTATTAAAAAGCCATAACAAAACTGTTTTTAGGATTTAGAATCAGTTCAAATAAGGTTGCCTGGAAGAAATTGCTGTTAGCAATAAGGCCGCCCATTGTGCCATACATTTGTTTATGTGATTTGACTACTTTTTTATATTTAGTGTACAATATAGTGTTCATTCATTCATTCAGTTAAAACCATTGACGGAAAGAAAATTTAACACTTTTTGTTGTATCATATGCAAAAGCCATAAATTGTGATTTCAATAACAAATTGTTTACAACAAGGACACTCTGTTTTTAATTAACATACCGTTTTAGAGTCACGTTTAAGAAAACAAATATATTCAGAAATTCAATAGGAACTGACAAAAATAATTTAAAGAGTATACATTAATAATAAGCGTGGTCGTGCACCAACCAGATGGAACGATCAAGTGAAATACTCATCGTCTTCCAAATTTTACGCGGTCGTGAAAGACGCGCTGGATCGGAACCGGTGGAAGCAGATCATCCGCTCCAGATGTTACTCCGATGCCAACCACGATCCTCAGACATTGGGGGCCGACTAAAGAGAGACATTAATAATTATATATTAATTTGAAGTTTGAAGTCGTGTTCGTTGTTTCTCGATTTTTCGGGTAATGATAGTTGCGCGGGAACTATTACAAAGATATTTTTAATCCATCACTTGCTTACAATGGATTTCTGCTAAGTAACGCCTGAATCAATAAATTAACTGAGTTTAATTCACGTACTGAAGGAAAGAACTTTCTAGAAGAATATTTTTATTAATAATAATACTACATGTATTTAAATAGACAAGTAGATTATTTTTGTTTTTATTTTACGCATATTTTTTTCTTTTTTAAATAATTATAGGACCCAACTAAATCGATTATTACAAAAGTCAAAATCATTTATTCAAGTTTGGCTCAAAAGAGCTCCTATGAAGGTCAAAACTAAAACTAGCGCGCATATTCACTGCGGGCGGGAGCTCAATCGTAAAAGAACGAATCGTAAGAAAATCGTCAAAGTTAGTTTTTCTCCCGCCAATTACAAGGAAATGTACTTAGTAGTAAAACAATTTGACAAGTCTATAAAAACCTGTGTTCTGCTTAAATTAAATAACTCTTTTTATTGGTACTCTTTGATTTAAAAAGAAATAACTCTTTTTTAAGTTATACGAGCATGATTACGAATAAACATAGTAGACATAATGATGGTGTTTTCAATAAAACCTACTCGTAGTGAAAATAATACAATATTCGTTTGAACTGTATAAAAGCCCGTGTGTATGTATGACTACAACAATGAATATGGAAAAAACAAAAGTATGTAAAACCTGTAAGAAGTGGTTCAAGTTCATTGTCTCAGCATACCCATGTGGGAACATGACATAAGTTATGCTTACAGGCATATTTTGAGCAAGATGTTGAGGAGATCAAACCTCAACGTTGTACAGTCAACTTCAAAAGAATCTAAACACTGTAAGTACTAAGGCCGGCTTGCAGTGTTAAAGTCAAATACAAAATTATTTATTCAAATTTGGCTCAATAGAGCTCTTATTTAAGTCATAAAAAACTAGCGCGCCCATTCACTGCGTGCGGGAGCTTGATCATAAAAGAACGCGCAAGAAAATCGTCAAGATTAGTTTTTTCTCCCGCCAGTTATAAATAAAATGTACTGTCACTTATACTGTTTAGTACTAAATCTGTTTATTGTTCTGTCCCTCTCAACTTTAAACAAATGACAGAGATGCAATTTTATTTTAAAACAAATTACCAACTGTTGTAAGCCGCCCTTAGTTTAGTCGCGTCGATTATCATCGGCCCGTATTTGTCCGGTGTTGAACACGCCGCCTTAAATAAAATTTAATATATGTAAGCCGACTATTTAATGCTTCGATAACAGCGATATTGGCGTCTTTTGGAGGCGGCATAGCAAAGTGCTATTTAAAAAAAAGAATACACACAAAATCACGCTTATATTCCCGAGCAGAGGTATTTTTAGCCCACATTTCTTGAGGGGAACCTATTGCCGCATACCGGGAACTTAACACGTTTATGGACACTACTGCTGTACCGATTGTTACTGCTTTGTCAGTACTTTATTTCATACATTGCCTTTAGACGAAGGAGTCACAACACTTGCGTAATACGACAGTACTTCTATAGGCGTTTACGTATAATAATAATCTCGGAAGTTTCTACGGTGACACTACAGCACGCCGTCCCTAATATTTGTATGAAAAATCAATCGTCTTAGGGCGTACTGACTTTGGCTTAACCTAAACTCTTACGTCTGTGGGCGGTACTGTCCATCGACGTGTTTATGGTCGACAGAACCTGGTCTGTTAATTGGCAGGTAAACCCTTTGCAGGTGAGGTTGGCACCTAAGATCTACTTAGGATCCCTATAGGGACACCTGTGTTTTTTGACGTGACAACGTCTTATAATTCGATAGAGCAGGAGCACGCACTGAAAAAAAACATGACTCATGCGGCGTTACCTCGCTCTGAGGCGTTCCATGTAAGGCTTGAAGTGCAAGCGAGAGCGCGGAACGAGCGACAAAGAAACACAATCGGCCTTTGCGTTCGGCAGCGTTCGACATCCGTCTCTCATCTACTCAAGTAAGCAATGCGTCTGCGTGGACAGCTGCTGCTGTATTAAACAAATGATATTAAAATTTTCTTTTGAAAAATGCTACCATTCCATCAGTATTTTCTTAAGACGTTGTCACGTTCAACTATCGTCAGTAAACCGACTTTACAGACAACTAATTTTATATCTTTTAAAAAAGTACTCGTAGTACAAGAACTGCTGAGATTGTGGTTAAATTGGGCTGTGTGAGATATTCAAGGTTATCGATTTAGTAAATAAATTATTTACAAGTTTTGTGAGTTTTTCAACATATTAATGAATTGAATATTTTTATACGAATAAATTATTATTTATTACAAATAAATAATCCATTATGTAATTTGTTTAAAAAACAAGAATAAATTTTTCAAAACCTTGAAATACAAAGGTTATTTCGAGTGTTAAGAATTTATTTAAACAATGTCTTCTGTTAAGGCGAAGCTTTATGAACATTTTTGGTGATTTATTTACCTGTGAATTCAATAAGTGTAAATTAAGAAGTATCTGCAAATACATACAAACACTAAGGCCATAAATCCATGTTAATCAACACATATAATTGTCACGTGAGGGAATCAAACCCACTGGCTTTTTTAAAAATCTAAAATAGGGAAAAAAGCACACTCTTAGATAAAACTATGGAATTTTCTTTACTTTAGTTCTTAGTTGTCGATATTGATTTTCATTTAAATGTGTGTTATATTTATGTATATGTCTGTATATGTGTTTTAAAACAAATAAAATGTTATCTATCTATGCCGAACTCGACTCGGCGCACAAATGGATCTTCTTTCAAAGAATCGTAATAGGCGGCGAAGGTCGGTAGGCCTCCGGGAAACCTTCGCCTTAAACGTAAACGTTCAAGTGGAATTCGTCAGGCGAGGCTATTTCATTCTTCCGCGTTAATTGGTTGGAAAACGCCTCGCAATACTCGACTATGTAAAGGTCGTTAAAACAATAAAGTAAACATCTAGTTTTAAGTGTTAAGTTGACAATTAAATAGTTTTCAAAGGTATTTAAGTTGATATACACAGGTGTATAGGTATCCTACTAAGACCTAAGGCGCCCAAGCCGACCTCACGTGCAAGTGGTGCACCTGCCGATCAACGGACGAGGCTCTGGCGAACATAAAAGTATTCGGTAAGCGGCAATAGGCTCGCCACCTATTACGTGGGACCAACTATATGATTGACAAAGTGTGGGCGTATAATATGCCTTTGCCTACCCTTTCGAGGAAACAGGCGTGAATGTATGTAGATTTAAAATGTACTTTAACTGATGGTTGTATAAGACGATTTAATATTCAAGGTATTTAATATTGAACGCTTCCGCGCTTCGGAAGGCACGGAAAGCAGTTAATCCTGGTTATCACTATAAGTAGTAGGTGTAAAAAAAACAGCAGTATGCCGCACATATGCTTCTGCCAATCCGTACAGGGTCAGCGTCGTGGAGTATGACCTAAGTTCCTCTTATCTTCGTTCGTGAGAAGAGGCCGGTGCTCAGAAGACTGAAATAATGGTGAAGACATGTGTATTACTTTCGTAAAAGCTACATCTTCAAAAGGGATATTCTGCGTCTAAACCATATCTAATACTAAACAGTGATATAAATAAAAATAAATAAATATAACAATAAAAACATTTATTGCCAAAAAGTGGTACAACAATGATTCACTGGTAGTCCCCAAACTAGGTAATCCTGTCTCTTGGGGACTAGAATTTGAGATTTGTATTAATTTGAAATTAACAGCGTTGCAAATATTTAACAATCATTATATTATATTATATTCTAGACATTTATGGCCATATATTTGTGTACTTAAATAACTTTTTGCGTTAGCCTGTTTTGTGCGTGTGTGTGGAATGAGTGTATTAGAGCGTGAGTGGGTGTTTGGTAACGTGTGTGAGTGTGAGATACCATATAAGTGTGTGATAGCATGTAAGTGTGTGGTCATGTAATATGTGGTCACGTCTTGGCTGTCATTTGTTTCCTCGATAACATTGATAATGAAATAGTAAAAGAACAATTTCTTATACTAATCATAGAAAGATTTCACTAGTTCTTCATGTGAGCGAATAATATTTATAACAGTCTCCATGAATAACATAGAGACAATCAAAACGCAAAGAACGTTTCGTTGCGTCTCAGTTACGTCACGGAAATCACAGTCACGCAGTGTGCGCCGCGCCGTTGCGCAGACGCAGAATGGCCGGACGAACGTGTAGGTAGGGTGTTATGAAATATTCATCATCTCGACATTTGTTCAAGTATTTTTTAACTGTGTCTGGAAATAGTGATGGTAACTCTATGTGGTAATCTTGGTTAAATTGCATTTGTGTTGGAAATTTTACCATATGTTTCTGTTGCTTAGTACTGGTGTAAGGAACCGCTCGCACGTAGGTAGCTCAAAAAGTGCCGATAGGTCCTCGATACTAATTAACTGAAACGATCAACTAAGTTAAAGCAGAGTTTACAGTCTTTGGATTGGAGTAACCATATGTGTGGTTGTCGGTGGTGATCTGTGTGAGCAGTTATCACCATGTGTGGTCTTCGTTAATCTTAACAGAGCAGCAGTACCGTACAGACCTGGTTCCGCTAATCCGCACTGGGTCAGCGTGGTAGAGAAGGACCTTGGGTGTATAGGGATCCTATCAAGACCTAAGGAGCCCAAGCCAACCTCACATGCAAGTGGTGCACCTGCCGATCAACGGACGAGTCTCTGGCTAACATAACAGTGCCCGGTAAGCGGCAATAGGCTCGCCACCTATTACGTGGGACCAACTATATAATTGTCGAAATGTGGGCGTAAAATATGCCTCAGCTTATCCCTTCGGGGAAAAAGGCGTGAATGTATGTATGTCATGTGTAGAATCGAACCCACGATCTCAGAATCGGGCTGCTATTATAGTGACCTAAACTAGGTCGAGCCGCGTCAAATACATGAAAGATCCATGCTTCTGTCACGACACAACTTTCCATATAATTTCCATTGAATGTTAAGTTAATTCAGTGGCTCAAGTATAAGTCATATATGAATACCCAATTGAACTTGTAGGCGGCGTTTGGTGTGGTCTACTTAGAGTTCCGTAGTAAAAGAAGTAGGTACGCAGAAAAAATCAACTTTTTAACTACTTTAGTAATTGATTAATTAATTTATTTGCTTTAGTAATATTCAATAATATGGATCCGGAATGAGATGATCTCGAAATAGTACTAATGTTACTGAAATAGAACACAATATATTAGAGTAAGCTGCAGTGGCAGTAGGCTGGTCATCTCGAAATTATAAAAAAATGATAGTTTTATTTAATATTTTTTTTGCTTATATAACTGGATACAATTAGTAACATACATTTGTGTGAGCCTAACTTATAACACGTACTTCAAATTGCCCCTACTAGTTTAAGCACAGCATTCAATAATTATATTCCAATAATCGACAATTACTTATACAAAAACTGCAGTAAGTTACTATTGAAATAACACATAGACCATCAAGAATTAAATAACCTTTTTAGAAATAATGCCAGTCCCAAATAGTGCCAATAGTTCAAATATAAAAATTAAAAATATTTTAGTATTGACCCCAAATTTAAATCTTTGGATATTTTTTATTTTCATTGTATACCACCTAGGGGCAGCTCTCATGCATAGGTTGAATACAAAAAATAAATAAACAATTTTCACTCTTATATGTCCGAATATTTCTTATAAATTGGTACGGAACCTTTGATAGGAATAGAGCAGCACACACATGACTAATTTTATGACAGTGAGTGTAGCCTCATCAAATATCAATATGAACTAACATGAATATCATTGTTATTCATAACAATGACAGTAGTACCTTTTGCGAAGCTTTTAATGTTTCTCTTTTGAATGACCACACTCTTTTTATTAACCTTAAAAAATACGTGATATATACCCAGCGGCCACGAGGAGGCACAACACTGGGTTATGTCGGACTCGCACCGACTAAAAAACAAAGGAACACCTACTCGCGCGGTTGGATAGAGCAGACCAAAGACTTCCTTTCGGATTACACCAATTCTGCCCTCCGCGCAGCCCACCGTGAGACAGGCTCACTCGCAACGGAAGGACCTAGTGTTAGGGCCACTTCTTCGTCCCGGAGCCGTACAAGGTGGGCGAAAACTTCCTCGTGTTCTCATCCGCAGCTCCCAGCCACCACACCTCGCAAGAGGGCGGCAGCCACCTTGCCCACAGAGCCCTTCACCTCGGGCCAGCTGCGGCAGGAAAAGACCACACCCTGCCTGATGGACTACGATCATCACTTTATTTATTTATCAATTTATGTACACACAATACATATATAGGTAAAAAGGGAATTTTCCAACTTATTCCAAAAGCTTTATCCCGCTTGCCCTACAATTAAGCTTAGGACCTTGGGTCTGGTCACAGGTTTAACTAGATTTTGTCTGAATTTCCGTTAAAAACTTCGTTATACCTATCACTTTCACTCTCTTGGTATATCAGTATCGAGTGAAAGAGATGGGTATGACGAAGTTTTGTTTTTGTTGAATTAGAGTAAGGTCTCTGATGGACTACGATAAGCAATCTCAATATTTTGTAAAAACAAACTCGCAGCCACCGCGACTTTTTCCAGATGACCGTTCTGTTAAAAAGTACTCTTAAGTTACTCGGCTAATTACCAGTGAAAATCCCACCAAATCGCACAGACCAGCCATATCATTCACAGAGTACACTTAAATTGTATTTATATGTATAGAAAACCACGCGGATAAAGTATCGAATGTCTTCTAGCATTTCATTGCAACTTATATAATATGAGTAATGTGTACGTTTTACGTAAAAATTATGGTTGCCCAATTGTTTCTCAATACGTCTCTAAAAATTACATAAAAACTATTTGTTCAACACAAATAAAATAAAAAATACACACACAAACATGAAACCTCCTTATTATGAGTGCTTTAAGTAAATATCACGCTTACACTATTGTCTCTTAATGTGTCTAAAAATTACATAAAAACCATTAGATCAACACAAATAAAAAAATAAAATACTTGTTAGCGGGAGAGTGAAGTGTCATGTCTGCAGTTTTATAGTAAAAAAATGATATTTATAACATTAATATATAATAGCGGTGGATTATTAACCGTGAAGTGTTTGTATACATAAATGAAAATAAAACAAAACAGTGCCACATCACTTTTCAAATTCTCTTAAGAAGTCTGAGATACTAAGATCTGAACATGTAAGATCTCAGTATAGACTCACATCTTTAATAAGGACTCAGGTGTTTAGGGAGCGGGCATCTCATTTACAATTTATCATCTTTATTACCACTCATTGTCATTTACTATGAATTTTATATTTTTAATATCATTTTCTTGACACTGGCTAAATGTGTTAACCGCACGTAGCCATTGTTTAAAAAAATACAAACATAGAACCTCCTTATTACATTTTGACACACACACATATGTCTTTTCATCGCTGTTACATGCTAAAATTATCAGATTTCACACAGCACGCGATAATTACTTGTCCAACAAGTTTATAAAACAAGTTTAAGTACAAGTTGGCATAGTAGTGGATAATTGTGGACGAGTTTTCCCAAGATTTCTCAGTGAGAGCCGGTTAGAATGAAAAATGAAACGATTTTCATCAGATACAACTCCTAACTAGGAGCAAAGTGGTTGTTGTCAATGTTGACCTTAGGATGTGTTACTTTCCTTACTATCTATATTCATTATTATAAAACTAACAGAAGTTCGCGACTTTGTCTGCATGAGCCACAGGAATTTAATTTTTTGTTTTTTGTTTATTTATTTTTAATTAGGACAACTTACAATACTCACACAAAGACAAGGATCAAACACAGAAGTTAATGGCTCAAACAATAGTGCAGTTTCCATTACAAGTTGCCACGACATTTATATACTAAAAAATTACAAGGTATAGCAAACTAAATACTAAAAAACACTGTACTTACATAAAACAATGAGAGTGACTAAATACATCAGTTTAAGATAGTTTTTAATATTGTTTTAAATTTAACGAGACTGTTTTATAAATAGTAATAGAATTAAAATGTAAATAGGTACATAATTAAATCGTCCGCACGTAGTGTAATTATATGACCTGCCGATCAAAAGACGAGGCTCTGGCGAACATAAAAGTTCCCGGCAATAGGCTTGACACCACGAGGTAACATTTTTATTTTTGCTATTTTGATTTTAATAACCGGTTATTAAATACTTTTGTGGTGTCTTCTTGGTCTTTTAACTAAGAGTCTTATTACAAAATAAGATTTAAAGTTAAACCAGGTTTAAAACTAGTGTTGTCACTTAATTAAGACAGTGAAGCCTCTTTCCGGCTGTTTATCTAAAAAGAAAAGTGAAATGTGTTTATGTTTTTACTTACTGGTTAATATATAGTTTATTATAACATTTTTACTGCTAAAGGCGTAATAACTTATATCTATACCCGATATCAAGTAAAAGTACGTATTATTTTCGTTACTTATTTAAAAAATCTTAAATAATAAAAATAAAATAAATTTTTTTTTGACAATTACACCAAATATTTAGTTTCAAGATAAAAGACATTAAGAACTTGTGTTATGGATACTAAACAACGGATTAACATACTTAAATGCTTTTTTTTTTAAATACATACTTAATATACATAGGAAAACACCCAGACCAGAACAAATATTCATATCTATACACACAAATATTTGTCCTGTGTGGGAATCGAACCCACGACCTCAGGAGTGAAGTGTAGGTATGCTGACCTCCACGCCATATCGGTCGTCAAAAATAAGTGTAATTATATCTTTCATTTTATATCGACTATTTTAGATGAATGCAGCCACGGTTGAATTCATAGTCTGACATATCTTTTGTCTTTACAAAGCATCTTGAATGAACCTTGTCATTGTTTTACGATTCTTTAACAATGTACAATATTGACAATGGAATAAGCTCTCTATCATAACGCTTTGGAGAACGATCACCGGTAACCCAGATTCTGATGTCCCTTTTGAAATGTTCGTAAATCGAGGAGGGTCTTCAATGCCAATGAGACAGCTATAATTTACATAAACTAACACAATAAGGTTTGTAAAAAATCACTTGAGAGCGCTCTTGAACTTTGAGACCTACTCTTAAATTGAACGTGCTTCTTCATTGTGAGACTAGCGCCAGATACAATACGCAGTTCGTTATATTTAATGATTCGTTATTAGGGTACAAGTAAATACATAATACTAAATCCTCCGCGCGTAATAGTAGTGTTAATATTAATTGGTGTACAGGGAATCCTACCATCATGTTTGCAGCCCAAGCCAACCACACCTGCAAGCGGTGGACCTGCCGATCAACGGACGAGGCGCTGGCGACAATAAAAGTTCCCGGTAAGCGGCAATAGGCTTGCCTATTACGTGGGACCAACAATATAATTGGCGAACTGTGGGCGTATAATACCCCTGCCTACCCTGTCGGGGAAACTGGCAAATTCTATGAAAAGTTATGTTGCTCTAATTGTTTCATTTACGTTAACAAACACTTGAAGGTTAATAATCCACCGTTATTACACATTAATGTTTGAAATATCACAAATTTTAGAAAATAAAACACACAAAGAAGTATCGAACTGCTAATTATTATAAATGTTGACAGTAAGTTTCTTTTGGGAAATATATGATATTAAATGCCACACAAACGATCACCCATCCAAGGTATGACCTCAATGAACTGCTAGTTATAATAAACTTTTAAAGCTTTTTGTGTATGATTACTAACTTAATTTTTTCCCGCTTTTTTCTTTACCGTTTGTTTAATTGCAATATTTGACTTTTTCGTCGTCATCATGATTTTGTACAAGTAAAATCTGTCAGAATTTTTATGAATCTAATATCTATTATAAAAGAGACTTTTTTATTTCATCTTCAATGTCTTGACACATGACAAAATAGAAATAGAATTCTGTAGTGTCTTCAATCAATAAGAATTTTGCATGTCATGTTATTTTTTAATTATATTTAATGAAGAATCATACTCATTTTGTCTGTGTATTGTATCTGTATATATAAAGATGCAGCTTGAAAACTTTCGCCAGGTAAATTTATAAAATTACTATTAATAAAATAACTTTGTACTAGGTATTTAAAGTGGCGATATAATTGTCTGGCGAACAGTGCCCGGAAAGCGGGTATAGGCTCGCCGCCTATTACGTGGGACCAACTAAATAACTATTAAAGTGTGGACGTATAATATGCCTCTGCCTACCCCTTCGGGGAATCAGGCGTGAATGTATGTATGTATGTATAATTGTTGAAAAACGTGATTAGCAAAATCTCAAAACTACATAATTATATCTTCCATAATTTTTTTATCAAGACTTTCAAAATATTAGACACTTTCCTTTTAGTGCTTTTGAATTGATGTTCAAGTGTACTTCAAAAGTCTGACTGATTTGAGTTAGGTGAAAGTAACATTATTACATTTCTCAAAAAAATACTCGTATTTAATTTGTACGTTATCTAATTTATACTTCAATATCACATTTATGAATGGCACGACAACTTAAAGCATTCGTTGCGGGCTAAAGCCAAACTTTAAAAACAGTTTCCCGCCCTTTTTGAAAAGCCACATCCTGTCAACGATTGGGGAGTCCTCGCTAGGCTGCTCATTCCACAACTAAAGGGTACTGCATTTTTCTTTTGAAACGTTAGTACTGTATGCGTTTTACATAGTAACATTTGCTGAAGACGAAGTTTTCATGACGTTTAAGCCAAGTCCATACTTTAATTTACTTTTAACTTTGATTTGATTTTTTATAATTTTACCTTTTTTTAGTAATTCCATAGAATGATGTTCCCATTTGGGTTGTGGAAGAGGCAGTCGCTCCATGTAATAAATAAAGTTCAGCCAATTTTGGTTTGACCAGTGAGCAGACCCTGGGCCATGGCCTTTTAAGTCTGGGGCAACCGGGATAATGCCAGGATATGATTTTGATAAGTTAATTTTGTTAATTGGTATACCTTACACCGTCTGAAATAAATAAATATTATTATTATGCTCCATATTGTTCCATATCCTTACTAACTCACTTACCGTATCCAATTGCAAAACAAGGCTTAGTCTTAGCCTGCTGTTGTTATCGGCACTTGGAAACTAAAAACATAACAGCTGGAAAAAAACCACTTTCCCAGTAACATTTGTGTGAACAAAAGAATCCTACGCGCGTATGTGACATCACGAAGCGAAGTCGTATTCCCCTATCAGCTTTCATCTATTGTTGTACCGTTTCCAAACTAGCTGTTTTATGGTGTTTACAGCCAAGAATGTTGTCACCATTCCGACGTGTAGTCACGTTCTTAATGAAACCATATAATATAACTGGAATACTGATCCTCTGAGTAAAGAGGCTTGATTAGTCTGATTGAGCTTAGAAATACATACAACGCTTATTGTCCCGAAGGGGTATTTCGCTAATTACGTATACGGTTGGTCAATAAAATAAAAAAAAACAAAAAACTTTTTATTTCTTAAACTGTTACATAATACTTGAAAACGTCAAAATTATAAAAACATTAAAAAACATATAAATATAATTATACTAAAAGTCTAAGTCTAAAGTAAAAGATGACCAGCCTATTGCCGCTTATCAGAGACTCTTGTGTTCGCCAGAGCCTCGTTCGTTGACCGGCGCACCACTTGCAGGTGAGGTTGGCTTGGGCTCCTAAGATCTTGGTAGAATTCTCAGAATTATTTAGTACCAAGATAAGATAAGATAATTAAGAACATGTGTTACTTATAAAACAAATGAAGGATTTTTAATACTGCTGTAATAAGTATACTAGTATTATTCTGAACGTTATGAATGCGAAGCGCTCGTAGCTCTGCGGAACTCGGTGGTCGGAAACGATCACCGAAGTACAGCAGAGTTTACAGAGGTCAGTCCTTGGATGGGTGACCGTTTGTGTGGCATTTGATATCGAGCGTTTCCGTGCTTCGGAAGGCACGTTAAGCCGTTGGTCCCGGTTATCACTAAATGTGGTAGTCGTTAAGCCATGTTAGAGGCCTAATGGGCGGCTTGATAAATTCTAACAGCAGGACGCCATACACCTGCCTCCGCCAATCCGCACTGGGTCAGCGTGGTGGAGTATGACCCATTACCCTCACACCTTGATTTGTGAGAGGAGGCTCGTGCTCAGTAGTGGGACGTTGATGGGCTGAAATGATGATGATGATGAATGCTTGATGTTTTGAATATTTTTCGGAATAAAGTGAAATTCAGCCAAATCTGGTGAGACCAGTGAGCAGACCCTGGGCTGAATTCTGGGAAACTCAGATAATATATTTTTTAAAACAAGAACTTATCAAAATAAATTAATAAATACTTATTTTCTGACAATTACACCAATTATGAGGTCCAAGATAAGTATCATTAAGAACTTGTGTTATGGTTACTAAATAACGGATAAACTGACAAAAATACTTTACCCAGTACAATACCCAGACCAGAAAAAATATTCATGTCCATTCACACAGAAATTTATCCTGTGTGGGAATCGAACCCACGACCTCTGGAGTGAGGTCTGTATTCTGACCTCTACGCCATATCGGTTATCAATGTCAATAAAGTTGGATAAGGTTTTTTTGAGTCGGGTCATCTTTTCTCTAGTATTTTATGTTCGCTTGTGTCATTAAAGAAAATGAACGCCCATCTTAAAACGTCGGTTCTTCGAGCTTTTTGATTTTATTATTGAGGAATACAATACATAATTATGTTTTTTTAACAATAAATATTTTAACAATAATGAACTTACCTTGACAGATAAGGTAGAGATAAAGTTGTAATTTCTTATTAAAATAAAATAATAAATAAAAACTATTTTATTGTTTTCTTCATATTAAATATTAAACCTATGCAAATGAAAAAAACAATTTAAACATGAAAAAAAAAACAAAGGAAATAAAAATTAAAGGATAAGACACTTAATAGACTTAAGCCTTAAACCTAAGAACAAAAGAAAACAAAAGGCTCAGCTTGTGCTACCCGATGTATGTTACGCCGAGCAACGCCGGTTTTCAGCCGCCCCCGTTTTTAAACAAAATGTGTCAGGGCCCACGCCCATAAAATATTATTCTTAAATAGAAACTTTAAACAGCAGTTATTAATTAGAGATGAGTAAAGGAAGTCAACTATAAAACATTACAAGAGAGAGCCTACTACATTTTGCTGTACATTCTCCGTGAGAATTGGTACGTTATGTCATCTAATTAATTTATTAACCATAAAAACTGTAGGACATGACTCGGACGTCCTATGAGAAGTATTTTTGGACAGTCGGCCACCAATCCACGAAAATATTGAGTTAATCTTACGATAATCTGGTAAATGAGTTAATTATAATTTTTTTTTTAACTAATTCCACAAACCATCATCACTCGAGGTCACCCATGCCAGAACTGACCTTTGTGAACTCTGCTTAACATTGGTGATCATATTTTTGTGAATTTTGAAGAGACGTAAATGGGATTTAGAAAAAAAAACATGGCCACCTTAATTTTAAATTTTTTCACTGATCCTGTAAGACAAGAAGACCAAGTCGCCGGCTGACGCTAGTGTTTAGATAATTAATAATTTATGTAATTAATTCCTTAAATGTAATGGGGGGGGGGGCAGCTGTGGACTTTATAAGGCTGTGAATGATGATGCAGTATTTAACTCCGTAGTACCCATGGTCCAACTGAAGTAGGTATCAAAATTAAATTTAAATTTTCGTAAAGTACGTACTGCTTTTTACTTATTTATTTATTTATTAAAATAGTACAACCACATCATACATATTAGCACAATCTTAAATTAAAAAGCACACAACATAAATTACATCTGAGGGCCTACTCTAATTCAACGAAAACGAAACTTCGTTATACCCGCCCCTTTCACTCGATAGCGATATACCTAGAGAGTGAAAGAGATAGGAATAACGAAGTTTCGTTTTCGTTGAATTAGAGTAGGCCCTCAGATATGTACGACAATTACGGTGTACATAACATTCACTATAAATTTGCGGAAAGGATGTATGTATGATGTGCACGCCACTGACTCGCCATATCACCACATATTGCACATCATACATACATCCTTTCCGCAAATTTATAGTGAATGTTATGTACACCGTAATTGTCGTACATATCTGAGGGCCTACTCTAATTCAACGAAAACGAAACTTCGTTATTCCTATATCGGTGAACTCTCGTTTCAGCGTTGGTCGTGAAAACATCGTTGTTCTGAGGCTCCTATCTTACCTGAAGATGCCCTGTGTAAGGGCGAAACGCGTGTCGTGTTGAATAGTTTCTCGATTTTTCGGGAAATTATAGTAGCGCGGGAATTGTTACAAAGATATTTTTAATCCATCACTTGCTTACAATGGATTTCCGCAAAGTAACGCCTGAATCAATAAATTATTTACTATTGCATAGCTTCTATCGCGGGCCTTGAGCGTGGAAACCGAATCCAGAAATACCGTAACGAAAAAAACCTAACACCTGCCACTCCGATCGGCACAGCGGTGATACTTTTTAGTTATTCCATCTAACGATAAATAGCAGAACTTTTAGTGACTTTGAAATATCACGCTTGTCTCTTTAGTTCAGCAACCCGCCTTTTGGTGGCATCTGTTCTATCGGCGTTACTGCGCATGCGTAATCCTCTTACTTCTTCGCCCCGCAATCTGATGACTCATGCCTGCTTGTAGTATCAAGTTTTGCTTAGAAAAAATTCTGCATAAAGAAAATAAATAAATAATTATAATTGCATTAGTTGATAAAAATGCTATGCTAACGCTGTACCGCGTCAGTCTTCGAGTGCCACACGTCTTTTTTTTACGTTATAACAAAATGCATTTACTCACTGCCTCCCAGCCAAAGGGGGACTGATAAGGGTGTATGGGACTCACTACCGGTAGACGCGACCGCCAGCAGTAGTATCTACTAAATATCTTCCGACGACGACCGAAAAACAATAAAATATATTATATATTATTAAAATATATGATATATTATAATTATATATTTTTTAAACTAAATCAATAAACCATATATAATAAAAACATATAAGAAAATATTAAAAATAGAAATTTCTACAAGAGAAAATAATCAATAATGTTAAAGTGATAACTAAGAAAAACCCTATATCAGAGTGACATTAATGACCCAACATTGGTTTTCTAATAATTTCTGTTTTGGCCATTAGGCAGCAGAACGTTAAAAAGTTCGGTAGTGAGAATCTCAGCAGCAATTCTGACACATAATCCATCACTAGTCGGTGTTTCACTCAGGCAGAACGAATTTTCAACGACATGGCGTGGCGTCACGTTTTATTTTCATTTCACTTGTCAATCTGTTTCAACAAGTGAAAACAGACATTTGTAAAGAAAAAAATCCTATGTAACTTATGTTACATACGCCTATATAATCTAGCCTGTTTCCCCAAAGGGGTAGGCAGTAGTAGGTATATTATACGCCCACATTTCGCCATATATATTTTTAGTCCCACGTAATAGGTGGCGAGCCTATTGCCGCTTACTAGGATTTTTTATGTTCGCCAAAGCCTCCTCCGTTGTTTGGTATATGCACCAATTGCAGGTGAGGTTGGGTTGGCCTCCTCAGATCTTGGTAGGGTCTACCTAAAAAGTGAACCACATGATTTTTTGATTCAGACGTTACTTTGCGAAAATCCATTGTCAGCAAGTGATGGATTATTAATATCATTGTAACATTTACAGTGCAACTATAATTTCCCGAAAAATCGAGAAACAATTCAACTCGACTCGTGTTGCGCCCTTCCACAGGGCATCTTCAGGTAAGATAGTAGCCTCAGAACAACGATGTCATCACGACCAACGCTGAAACGAGAGAGAGTAGATCTCTTTTAAATAGATACATCCTTTTTTTAAAGATGTATCAAGGGATGTATAATGCCCACCCCAAATGGAATATATGAGATGATAAGTTATATAAAGGATTTCGCCAATTCCTAGTAAATGTACTCGTAATAATATGAAGTTATGGATTTACACTCCTGTTTCGTCCGGCATTTTACCAGAGGTTAAGTCTTATAAAAAAATAGAATGGAATCTACTACTCGTTGAACGTTCATCTGTTCTGATTGTTACTGAATAGCTACAAAAAATATTTGATTGTACAATATGACAGATGATGTTTCTGACACATCGAGCACGTTATCTATAGAGAAGTTATATAAGGAAGATTTATATCTGTCAAACTTACTGCACTTTTATTTATTAACTCAGAACTTCAGGCTTAGCGTTGATTGGACTTCTTGGCGGGAAAGTGAAGCGTGGGGGGGGGGGGTTGCCCATAAACACTGCGTTATGGCTGGTTTTGCATTTGCTAAATTTCCGTGCTATTTAAGCATTGATTTTTAAGCATGCTAAATAAAAGAGTGCTAAAAAAGACGCCGATTTACATTTGCTATTCTTTTTTCATCATTAAAAGAAAGAAAATGCGAAGAAAGCACTCGCATTGCAAGTCGAAAATATGGAATCTCTAATAATTTTGCAAGCTGTCGCAAGACCCTGCGCTCGATCTTTTGGACAGCTTCACCTCAGCGAATGTTTATGATATTGCATTATTCAAGTTAATGTTTCAAGTTTTTTCAATTTCTGCATACGCATTGTCTCTTAGAATTTTGTTTTTATAGCTTTCACTATAGGAACAGCAGGCACTCAAGTTTTTCATATTCGTTTATTAGTTTGATTGTATAATCGCGTGTCCATTTTACTTGCGACGCCATTTTTGTTGCTTTTTTTAAAGCATAGATCATGGATAAAAAATCTGACCATCAGTAAGATTTTTTCGCCTGCTAAAAAGCAAAGCGTATTTACATTTGCTAAATGCATGCTTTTTTAGTATGGTCTAAAAAAGCGTGCTAAAAAAGTATAAAAAAATAGCAAATGTAAACCAGCCATTGGTGTACGCAGTTTAAGCCAGTACGCTGGATGACGCTGCTAGGTAGGATTTCTCTTCGTCGACTCCCCGTAAGATGAGAGGGGGTGACATTGTTCTAGGCCTATTTGACAATGTTAAATTATAATTTAGCACTATCGCATCCAATCACTGCTAGTAGAAACTTGAGTGTAGAAGAAACGGGCAAAATATTTGATCGAGTTACTTCTTTTGTATTTTAAGTATGAGTTACTATTATTAAGCACAATTTCTTGTAACTGGCGGGAGAAAAAGCCAAACTTGACGATTTTCTTGCCCTTTCTTTTACAATCAAGCTTCTGCCCGCAGTGAATGGGCGCGCTAGTTTTTAAGTTAAATTTCATAGCTTTATTGAGCCAAACTTTAATAAATTATTTAAATTTTGACTTGACAAGACATTGTTACGTCTAAATATAGTCTCTTAAATATTGACTTACCAAAAAAAAAATATAAGTGACTAAGAAAAGTTTTTAAAAAGAAAGCCCGATAGCTGAACAAAAAAATATCTTCTGTAATTTTTTTAATTGGATTTTTTATAAGCAGCAATTATTAAGATATACAGTGTAGTACATAAATTGTTATGTTCGCAATATTGTCATCATGGAGAAAACTACATATAAAGCATTTTGTCTCATTTCGTCTTTGTAAAGGTATGTTTTGTACGGTTTTGCATGACAATGTGTTCGTTACATACAAAAGTATTGCTCAAGTTACGTGTCAAACTCATTAGTAACATTAAATATCTCTTTCTTTATCTATTTGGGCATGTTTACGACCTCGCTCGGCATGGTGAAAGAATCTTTTGAAACCTTTTTTACAAAGGTGACATTCAAGAGCATAGAGCTTGACGAATGATAGATTGTTACCAGACCTTTTGACATGAAGTTTTTAAACCTTCAAGACAAGATTTCCTTGGAGAGATCTTTTTTATATGTTCTGCTATAGGGTTTTCGTGCTAATATGGCAGAAATAGACCCTAAATAGTGGTCATAGTGGTCCTGATGACGTGTCTATTCTGGCTGATGGTAAGCTAAAGATGCAGCCAAAAAAGTAGGAGCGGCACAAACCGTTAGAAAATCATGTCGACGCCCACTCATGACGCCGCGCAATAATGCCGTTTCACGCCCCGCGGAAACGACCCGGAATTATATGTATAGTTTCTTCACGCTGATTAGTATGGCTTTGACGCTGATATCAAACACGATAACAGCCTTTGAAAAAACCTGGAAATTCTTATTTTTATAGGTTCTTTAGCTGAATATCATCTTTATAGTTTTGTCATGCCGTATATTATTGACATTTATTTATTTATTAAAATGATCACCAACATAATAAACATTAATAATACCAAGTAAAAATTAACCATAGCAGTATTTAGCTCAATGTCATTATAATTATAGGCGAAGACAGCATGCAATTAAAACAGTTTATAACGAAAATTCCTAGTTAAAGTTATGGTTTAAAAACACAATAACAAAATAAATTACATTATTAAAAAGCTTCTTATAAATCAAATAAGAATGTAATTAACTGTACATCTTAATAATAGCATATTTGATAATGTTCAAACATATATTTGTAGCAGAAAATATTTTCTTGGACAGTTTAGAGGTTTTTCTTTTCTCATCTTTATAATTGTCACTTTTTTTCGTCAATTATATTTTAACCCAAAAGAATTGAAATGTAAGAGACTTATTTTTGATGTAATCAATCAGTTTGGCTCAACAAAGCTTTATGAAATTCAACTCAAAAACTAGCGCGCCCATTCACTGCGGGCAGAAGATTGATTATTAAAAGAACGGGCAAGAAAATCGTCAAGGTCGGTTTTTTCTCCCGCCAGTTACAAGAAATTGTGCTTATTAAAGTCAACATAAAAACGGACCCGCCAATTCACTGCGGTAATCATTCTTGACCCTAAAAGAAAGTGCAAGAAAATCGTCAAGGTTAGTTTTTCTCCCGCCATTTACAAGAAAATGTACTTATTATTAAAACAATTTGAAATGTCTACAAATACGATTTAAAAGATAAGAAAAAATAAGTTATATATTTTATAATAAACAAATACATTAAGTCTAACAGGTGTTAATAATTCTTCTAACAAATAAATTGATTTTATTGCCTACGAAGACCTTCTTTTCTTTTCTATGTGTATCAGTCTTAAGACTATGGGCAAATCTGTTCTGTGCTGATCTCATGCTAAATGGCTTCCTATTGAAAGCTACTCATCTGTCGCCAAGAGCTACTGCCGGTCTTCTGGCTCTAAGTTACGGTGACATTTAATTGCTCCATAGTGAGTTAGCAATGGAGCCTACAAAGACCTAACACTTAAGAAAGTAATTCCTCTTGTAAACTATTTTGAATGTGCTTGTTAGCTTGAAAGATATTAATGATCTATGCAAGTGTTTTGATACACAAGTATTATATGTACTGATGTCCGTTTATCATTTATCAAACTGTCATTATCGTATAGGGTTCAACTGCTTCGTTCTTAACTGTTAATGAAGCAAAAAACTATAGTATAATATAACTTGCAGTGGCAACCGCATGGTCTCCGATTCCGTGGGAACACTGGGATAAAAAGTATCTTATGTGTTAATCCAGTAGTAAACAGTTTACTTAAGTTATATTATACTATAGTTTTTTGCTTCATTAACAGTTAAGAACGAAGCAGTTGAACCCTAGACGATAATGACAGTTTGATAAATGATAAACGGACATCTACCTGCAACGACAAAAAAATAAACTTATATCTCTTACGTTACATGATTGCCATTTTCAATTATTATAATTATGCAACGCGAAAGCTTAAAAGTATTAAGGCTAATATATTTTTATCTATACGAAAATTTTTATTTCTTATTTAAAAGCATTCCAAAGCATTATCGAATAAAAATTATTATACGGAACACCGGCGTAGAATCAGTTTCATCCTTTACACATTGCGATGTCTTATTATAATTATTTAAAAGCATCTTGAGAGAAATTGTCAATCGCAGTTGTGGCTGGAATCGATTACAGATCTTTGATTGCAATGCGTTAATTTTATATTCTTATTCAATTAATTTTGGTAGACAGCTGGTTTTCTTGTATGATTGATTTTTACCTTTTGATTATCTATTGATGAATGTTAACGTGTACTCAAGGGTTAATAATTTAATTAAGGTTTACTTCAGTCAAATGTTTGGTTTGTTATATTTATTTTTTAGTATTGTTACAAAGATATTTTTAATCCATCACTTGCAAACAATTTTTACTTTCAATTAGTGGTTTTATTTAATGTTAATTTTGTGGTAATTTTAACCAAAAATCTGGTTTTACATTCAACTTGCCATCATCTTTAATATTCTGGTTACTTTTACTAGACTTCTTCCGTGTAGTTATTGATAAGAACTAATTTTAATAATACGGAAAGATACTTTCTTTTATGAAACACAAAATCTATTCAAACCTTACTCAATAATGTTTCTTTGAAATAAACATGATTTAATGAAAATCTCATTAAGAATTCAGTCATCAATCATACAGTAATTTTAACATAGTTTAGCTACAAATGTAATTACATACTTTCACTCACAGCTCCCGTTTTGTGCATACTTGAGTACCCTTTCTTTAATATAAGTTTTTTCTGTAAATCTTTCACTGCCCGTTGTGCACAGTTTTGGAATATAGTGCCAGGTCATATTTAGTAGTATAGGGATCCTACCAACATCTGAGAAGCCTTTTTTTTTTGATTTACGTCGGTAACAATGCCTTTACGCACTGTCTCCCGGCCAAAGGGGGACCGAGAGAGGTGTGTGGGACTCACCACCGGCAGACACGACCGCCAGCAGTAATACCCACTAAAAATCTTCCGACGACGCCCGCCGCTTGTTGAGAAAGAGGCGGGGTGCCAGTACCTGGGTTGCAGCTCTGACACCCCGCCCGCGGCCAACGTCCCCCGGACCAAAACTGGGAGGACCTCTTTAGAGAGACGCAGTGGACGCGCCCCTCCTACCTCCTTGTGCGACCATAGCGTGTGTGACCGACTTCTCGGAGGGTCCATGGCTAGACAGCAGGGGCCCCCTGCCCCCGCTGCCTAAGACCCTCCTGGCGAAGCTTGACGGGCCCTCCTGGCCCGCACGCTGCGCCCTCCACAGGTCCCACTTAGTTTCCCCCCCGGTAGTCAGTACTAAGGGCAACTAGAGTCGCCAATCTCTGGGTGTTACCTTTTCCCTAGCGCCTCCTGCGCCCTACCAGGAGGTACTCAGCCCCCCCACCACGACAAGGTGGAGACCAGTCGGGGGGGACATCTAAGGAGCCTAAGCCAACCTCACCTGCAAGTGGTGCACTTGCTAATCAACAGACGAGGCTCTTGTCTTGACTTGTTCATCATAAATCACTTTTGTTATCTACTTTCATTCATTCTCTCAACATGACCAAACCATCTAAACATATCTTTCTTAATTCTTGTTACTATATTTTGTTTTACACCAGCTTCGGCCCTTATCACTTCATTCCTAATCAATTCACTCAATTTCACACCTAGAATACTTCTGAGTGCTCTCATCTCTGATGCATTAATCTTATTTTCATGTTTCTACATAACCAGCATTCGCTTCTTAACATTTTATTTAACGCCCAAAAGTATCTTGCCTTTTTAAAGGTTCGACCAGCGCATGTATATTTTGACGGATTTTTAAATTATCATTATTATGCTAGTAATGAATGACAGTTTGATGATAATGTTGAAATGACAGTTGATCAATGAAACAGGTAGCAAGATAAACGATGACCAAATCTAAATTACCTACAAAAACTACCGCTTGTAATAGAGTCATTAATATGTATGAGTCTATAAGTTTAAATGGTTTAATTTTAATCTGAATTAAGATGTGGCTACAAGGTGAGCTAATCGTGGTGCAGTCAATTTGAATTAGAGAGCGCACTACCTGATAGTGCGCTCTCCTTTGATGCGTGATGTCCGGTATCTTCTACCAGGTCAGGCAGGCTTCGGGTGTCGAGCCATTGCATTGGGCTCATTCCCCGGGTATCTTCACATAGGGCACGACTGATGTGCCGGTGAGGTTTATTATATATCCGACTCAAAGATCGTTTGTTCGATTCCGGCACAGGACAAATGTTTGTATGCATGTGAGGTACATACTTAGATAGATAGATATACTCTTTTTTGGCCAAGAAAATTAAAAATTTAAACTTACAATATTGAAAAAAATATTAAATTTAAAGCCAATCTAGGCGGTCTTATCGCTAAAAGCGATCTCTTCCAGACAACCCGACGCAAAGGAGAGAACAGGAAAGCAGTAGGCAGAGCACACAAACTTTAAAAAGAATAAACACAAAAACTATTTGTTAAATATGAATAAAACTACTTAGATACTTGTAAATAAGTAATAAAAAAATTGTATTTATTGGATTTGACATAATAATTTAAAAATTGCAATTATTTTATGAAGAAAACCTGCCCTTAAACTTTTTGATATTTCACCGACGATATATTTAACTACTTCTAGAAAGTACGACAAGGATAATTTTTACTTTTAACGTTTATAGCCTTTATACCCCTGTTGGTAACTCGAAGGTTAACTGGTTAGATTGATAAGTTTAAAAGCTAACTTAATGCCAAAGGCATTCTCTATCAGTTATTAGGGTTAGCAGATAGGGTTAAAGGCAGTGCTACAAACCAGAAAAAGAAATATTAATAAACTTCCATAAATTAAAACACTTATGAAAATACTAGTAAAGGACACTAAATCTAAAACTAGATATAGTACGTGCAATAGTACCACAGACACAATAGATAATGTAAATGTACTTCGAGTGTCCGAACCCCGACCGATTGTCAGGGTTGGCTGCCGCTACTTACAGTCCGCGCGCGTCAAAATGTTGTTCGAAATTCAAGATTCAAAATCATTTATTCAAGTTTGGCTCAATAAAGCTCTTATAAAGGTCAAACTTTAAATTTAACGCGCCCATTCATCTGCGGGCGGGAGCTTGATCGTAAAAGAACGGGCAAGAAAATCGTCAAGTTTTGTTTTTTCTCCCGCCAGTTTCAAATGAATGTATGTGTCTTTGAAATACTGTAACATGAACTATTTTACGTATGACATGAGCCATATTACACGCCGACACTTTGCCAATTGTATTGTTGGTTCCACGTAATAGGTGACGAGGCTATTGTCGCTTACCGGGAATTTTTCGGTAGATTTCTTATGTTCAAAAAATATGGTACAGGTAGGGTATGTGAACATAGGTATGATTTGTTTACTTGTGAATCGGTTATAAATTCGTATATCATTATTATAAACCGCGTGGCATTAATTACGGGTGTTTATTAAATAAATTTCAACAACATGCTTAATGCCGCTGATAAATTGTAGAATCCGTATTTTTACAAAACGGCGAGACGGACTGTTACATAATTATATTTATACAGCTTCTATCGAGCTTAAACTTAGTTCATTTTGAATAGTAGTTATTGAGTTAACTTAAAATTATATTTTCACCTTTCTTTTCCACTCTCTCTCTCACACATAAAGAAGCACTTGAGAACAGAACTTTACTGAAACGGATACACCCCAGTTGTATGAGATTTTAATATATTCCCTGTGTGCCCATTAAAAAGTTACAAAGGCTGTTGTTGTCTACACATTACGCTTTCTGTTACAACAAAAATTACTCCCCGTAATTTTTCGATCCACCTAGATATTTTCCAAACCAACGTAATCTACTATATAACTGCGACATACATTTGTCAGTCCCATTACGGCTGCAGTAATCTTAAGGCTATTTAAATGTTTATTGAGAAAGGGTTTTCTGTTAAAGTGAAACTCTTAAATGATGATTTTTCAATTGGCGAATAAAATTAACAGTTGTAGGTATATCACTAGCTTTTGCACCAAGCCATGGCTGCGTAACTTACAGTTTATTTTGGACAAGGGCAACAATGCATTTCATAATTATAATAGGTTTTATACACCTGACTTGAGAATTGATTGATTTTCCATTTACACTTTGAGCCCTCTTTTTAAAGACTTTAAGGAGGGACTTTTGAAATATTACCTATCCTATATCATTCAAAAATGTCTCTCTTATTAATTTCAACTAAGCAAAATTATCGTAAAAAGGTATCATATCAAAGTTATTTATGTATGTGTAATATTAATATAAGTACCGAAACCTATCCTAAATCTCAAACTATCTTCATATCAAAGTTTTACTAAATTAATCCAGCATTTTAGGCGTAAAACGGTAATATATGCAAACACGAGTTACTTTCTTATATATAATATTAGTATGAATATAATATCATTAATAAACGCTATTAAATAATCACACAATTAATTAATTAGTTATTTCTCATGTATTAGTTAAAAAAATACAGTTGAGTATCTTATTATATCACCGAATATAAAATGTTATTTATAAATAATAATTGGTAAATAGATTACAACATTTCTAAATCGGTCGTAGTGTATTTAATGATAATAGTTAGAGTTAAGTTTATAGTTAAACAAATTGGCTGTAACCGTTCACTTCCCTTATAAGACAGGTGCAAGTTAATTATTAATCTGTTCGATTATAATGTTTAATTAATATATTGGTTTTGAAATTAAGTTATTAAATCGGATAGTAGAAAAGCTTTGAACATGAATGAAAAAGTATGCGTTTAAAATGAATACTGTTGTTAATTAAAATGTTCATTAATGTAAACGGTTACGGTTAGAGAAAATACGCCGAACTGATAGCAGTTTTGGTTTCTGATTCAACTATAGCCGTCTTCCTAAACGTGCGTGCAAACATGAAGCGGTAAGAGCGCGGCAGCAACATACAGAAGCAACAGCGTTCCCTGGGCTGATAAACATGATTATTATGACGTACAATACATAGGAAATACTCAGTTTATTTTATGTAGCATTAATCCAAATGTTTTCTATAACAAAAAACATGTAAGATGCTAACCTGAGGGCCTACTCTAATTCAACGAAAACGAAACTTCGTTGTACCTGTCTCTTTCACTCTCTGGGTATATCAGTATCGAGTGTAAGGGATGGGTATAACGAAGTTTCGTTTTCGTTGAATTAGAGTAGGCCCTCTGATTCGTGCTAGTGGCGTGTGATTCATCATATCAGCCTTATAAAGTCCACTGCTGAACATGGGCCTCCGCAATAGATTACATTCTATTGGGGGTATTTGCCCATAATCACCACGCTGGGCAGGCGGGTTGGTGATAACAGTTCAAGCCAGTACGCAGTATGACAACGCTGATGGCGTGTGATTATCATCCTTTATTTCATTTCTCAACATCATTACACGTTTGACCGCATTAATTACACAATTAGTCTAATCGTTAACTCACTGTTACTACTTTAATTATTCTATTTACTTTTCTGTACTGTTTTTAATGGCTTTATGCAACATTGTATGAACTATTAAGATTTGAAGATATGTTAGACAAGTCACGTTAACACTTTTGCTTGACTGATGATTAAATTAAGACAATCTAGAATTGTAATTGTTAAGCGATTTTAGCTATTATCCCAAAACTACGACAGTTGTTGCCTGAATAAATGGCGGGAGAAAATACTAATCTTGACGATTTTCTTGCCCGTTCTTTCACTTCTATTACACTAGTTTGTAAGTTTTGACTTTCATAAGAGCTCTATTGAGCCAAACTTGAATAATAGATTTTGACTTTGACTTCAAATAAACATAAATTATTTATATATTTATAATTAGGACAACTTACAATACTCACACAAAGACAAAGATCGTACACAAAAGTTAATGGCTCAAACAATAGTGCAGTTTCCATTACAAGTTGCCACGACTTTTATATACTAACAAAATACAAGGTATAGCAAACTAAATACTAAAAAGACTATTTTGTTTATCCTTATGTTGAGACACAAGTTTAAGCTTATAGCTAATAGGGAAAAGGAGTTATGTCGTCCCAAAATTGTATCGTAAAATCCCGTGAACATACTGAGTAGTTATACTTGGAGTTCAGCTGTATGTCGTTGCAGATCGATTGGCTCCGACTTCAAATCTCGAATATTTGCTACATACGTTAAACTACCAGCAACACTTTTAACCTATAACGAGGTTTCTTCATTATATTATATATCTGTCATTGCTGTTAAAAAAAATTGAATATCCATTTAGTTTGTAAAAAATTGACACAGGAATTGGAAACAGGCGTAAATATGTTAACAGTGAAAAAAAAATAAGTAAAAATTTCTTTATTTCCGAAATTATTATATAGCACCTGAAAACGTAAACGGCAAATAAATAATACATATTTCTGACACTTACACCAATTATTTAGTTCCAAGATAAGTATCATTAAGAACTTGTGTTATGGATACTAAAGAACGGATAAACATTCTTAAATACTTTTTTTTTGTAAATACATACTTAGTATACATAGGAAAACACCCAGATCAGAACAAATATTCATCTTCATGCACACAAAGATTTGTCCTGTGTGGGAATCGAACCCACGATCTCTGGAGTGAAATGCAGGTATACTGACCTCCACGCCATATCGGTCGTCATATATCGTAGCATGGAACCAAGCAACGAAACTAGTCCTAAATAGATAAATACAGGAGAAATTGAGTTGCTCAAATATAGACTCTGAATCACATTTTCTCTGTGTACAGTTCTCTATATTTGTAGAAAGCCGCCTCGTCGTATTATTGACTATTTTTCGAATTCAAATTAAAACGAAATACATGTCAACAATTGGGATTCGTGAGTTTTGTTTAATGATAGTTTGCTTACAGAACGTAAGTATATGGGTGTTAAGCAGGCTATAAGCGCGCGTTGGAATGCGACGTTGACTGTTTTTTTTAAAAATACAATGTAGGTATATAAAAAAATTATACAGCTTTGAATATGTTTTCTATCCATTTTTTTAATAAAAACAAAAATAAATATACACTTTACAACAACACATCATCATCTCAGCCCATAAACGTCCCACTAATGAGCACGAGCCTCCTCTCACATACCAAGGTGCGAGGGTATTGGGTCATACTCCACCACTCACCCAGTGCGAATTGGCGGAGGCAGGTGTGTGGCGTCCTGCTGTTAGAATTTTTTAAGCCGCCCATTTAGGCCTCTAACATGGCTTAACGACTACCACATTTAGTGATAACAACAAATGCACTCAATAAATACTAAAATATAATATACTTTATTGTCTTTACGATCAACAGGATCATTTAGATTCGTCAAATTTTTACACACAAAATGGAAATTCGATAATTTTTTTAACAACAATGTAAGAGATATGAGCGGTAACAGAATCAAAAAATAAAAGTAAATGGATTCTTTGTCAGAATTTTTCAAGGTTATTACTAGTTTTATTAACTAAAAACTCCTTACTCAACAAATCTACACTAGTGGAAAACCAGCGCAGGCGGTAACTAATAGCAAAGTTGTTACTTCAAATTTAAGAGTTATTTTCAAGACTCAGCTGCAAAATTTACAAAATAACACGTCTCTCGTAACCTGGATATTAACCCCGGGAAATCTAACACCGATTCTTAAAACCAAACAAGCAATTCTTACTAAACTATACTCAAATCCAATGGCCGGTGTGTAAGCCCCCTTAATTTCGTTTTAACAGTAAAGCAAATATGAAATCTTAACTCGACAATTTGAACCGCGCACAACTCTGCCACTTTCAGTCAAGTGAACCACTTGAAGCGATTGGACAGGGTAATATGGCTGTTTGCTATGATATTGAAAGTTAAAAAAAGTATATACTTACTTACTTGAATTGTAGAAGTTGCAAATTTGTATACTAACGGTGAAAAAGAATTACTGTTATCTAAGTATGTAAGGTTGTATGATTGAGTGAAACAATAATAGAGACACAACAACAATAACAGATTGAGTGAATAAAAAAGAAATTAAAATAATTAAAACTAATCCTAGAACTGTTAGTAATTAGTAAATTAGTGATGAACCCTTTCTCTTCTTGCTTGTATACAAGCGACATATACCAGCGTATTTTTGACATATTTTATACATATAAAAACACCTGTTTCTAACACAATAATCACGCCTATATTTTTCCGAGGGTCTGGTTAGCAGAGGCATTATACGCCCACAATTCGCCAAATTTCAAATTTCTTTATTTGTTTGTTTTAAATAGGGTACTTATACAAATTTGGTCTTAAAATTAAAATTCCAGGAGCTTAACCTATTTAGCCTTATAAAAAGGCATGCAAACCTTAAACATAATTAGATTATTATTATTAAAATTAAAATATCATTGTTATCATTACAATATCATTATCAATTATGGTTCCACGGAATAAGCGAGGCTATTGCCGGGAACTTTTATGTTTGCCAGAACCAGCATGTGCACCACTTGCAGGTGAGCTTGGCTTGGTTCCTAAGATTTTAGTATGATCCCCATAATCCCTTGCTTATCTAGACACGCGGTAGCGTGTCAAGCCAAGTTCGAGAAACAGAACTGGCGAGCCGCACCGTGTGTAATTTACACCTACTATTTTAGTTTTTATAAACCTACCAACGAATTATTATGTTCGATCGCTAGTTTCTATCAACTATCCAAATTTTCGGAATTATAAAATAAGAACCGACAAATATCTGTAGGTTTAGACCTTCCGAAGGCTATAATTCATATATGAAAACTAGCCAAGACAGACCTTAGGCTACAATACATTATCTTTTGTTATAAGAAGATATGATATGTTATACTGTTACTTATAAATAAATTTCAGGACTGACCATTGAACTTGGCACCCATTTAGATCTCACTTCTTTTGTCGTTGAAGTCAACAACCAAGGCATTTATCATAATATTGAACTTGGCTCTCATTTCACATTTATGTTTTTGATTGGATAGATGTTAATGGAGCGGTGCCATTATTTGGACTGTATCAGCAGCTTTTCATCAGCCAGGATGATGAGTCACATAATAAAACAGTACTTACTGCTTTCACAAATAATGCTTTAGTAATGTTTAACGTTTTACGATGCACATCCTCGCTGCGTCTGCGATACCATCACCGCACCGACATTGGGAGATGGCAGTGAACAATTAAATTTATTGTTATTTAAATTATAATTGAAAGGTACATGGTTTTTAAATGGACGATGTTATGCATAAGTGACATTAAAGTCCAAAATCTGAAAATTTACTTATTATACTCTCAGATAATGCTTTCAATGTTTTACGACGATGTGCAGAGGAAGCTGTGTTTTTGAAATATTTTCATCAATAAATAATCAATATTAATATCCTTAAGGTACATACATACATAGACATACATTCACGCCTGTTTCCCGAAGGGGTAGGCAGAGGCATATTCTGCGCCCACACTTCGCCAATTATATAGTTTATCCCACGTAATAGGTGGCGAGTCTATTGCCGCTTACCGGGCACTGTTATGTTCGCCAGAGCCTCGTCCGTTGATCGGCAGGTGCGCCACTTGCAGGTGAGGTTGGTTTGGGCCCCTCAGGTCTTGGTAGGATCCCTATACACCTTAAGTTGATCTTAATTGGTTATCCTTAAGTTGATTTGCTATAATTATTTTGTGTATCATTTCGCATTACTATTAAAATTTTAAATTTACTGATATTCATAATAATAGCACTTCTGCGGTATATTATATTATTGGCTATGTTATAAAAGCGAGCGGCGACAGCCTTGTGGCGAGAGCCATCTTGGGTTAAAACCCTGGTGACATATGACTTTTCGAAGTTATGTGCGTGATTATCGCTTGCTCCGTGCCTCGGAAAGCACATTAACCCGTTGGTCCCGGCTGTCATGAACATCTATGGCAATCGTTATTAGGAAGTCAGTGACTTCTAACATACTGATGGCTGGTTTAACCATTGAATGATGTTTCCCTCTGGGTTGCGGAAGTCAGACGGCAGTCGCTGTATATAATACCTGAAATTCAGTCAAAACCTGCTTAGATCAGTAAGCAGACCCTGGGCCCTAAGCTTATGTTTAGGGAAACCAGGATAATGCTAAGATACGATGATGATGGCTTTGTTATAAAAAATCTTTGCCTAATAAAAAAGTTACATTTTATAAAAATCATTTCAGGAGAAATTATATATTTTATCTGTGGTCGTTGCTTTTTATGGAATGCAGAAGCGTTGTGTCAAACATTCAAGTATAATAATTTTATTTGTCAAGATTAAAAGAAAATTTTAAATTTCACAAAAAGTAACTGTTCTCTTATCAGTAAACCAAGTGCAGCCTTTTGTGACCGTGTTACTTGGATCCGTCAACAGAAAGTGTGACGAAAATGTCTTATTGTGGAAAGTTGGATAAAATCGTCCTTTTGTAAGTGTACTATACAAAAAATAATATCTTAAACTTTTTTTTTCTTTTAAATAATGGCTTGTGCTTGTGTGTTTTGCACCTTTAGCCATTGTCATATAGGGCTATAATAAAAATATGTAATTCATAGTAAATGAGAATAAGTGATGATAAATGGCCAATGAAGATGTGATCGAAGATCTCACATGGACTTCTTAAGAAAATATGAAAAGTGATGTTGCAGTTTTTTTTTGTGTATCAATATAGTACTCATGTACGTTTACAAACACTTAACGGTTAATAAATTAATAATCCGCCGTTATTACAAATTAACGTTCAAAATATCATACATTTTAGAAAATAAACTTTGCCGCCAAAAAGTCTATCTTAATACTTAAATATTAGATAGATAGATATACTTTTCATCATCATCATGACCATAAGCATAAGTAAGGCCACTGCTGAACATAGGCCACCCCATAAACTTCAACTGTAACCGATTGTAGGCCGTTTTAAATCGATCGTCTATAGACATTCGTTTTATTAATATTGTCGTAAACAACTATATGGTAAAGATGTGTAATAAAATAAAGAAAATTAAAAGAGATTAAATCAACAATAATAATATCGATAAACAAATCTTTAAGGCCTTCCAACACCTAAAACACGACCATCTGCGCCGGCGCCGCGTCGCGTAGTGTATCACCATGTGCGACGTGCGTCTACAAAGTTACAAACAATCAACAACAGTAACAGTATTTGCAGAAACGTAACTCGTGACGTAAGCTAGCCGGTCACCGCTAACCGAGGCGTAACTGCTAACTGTGGTATCCCCACTAACAAAGATATCCCCGCTAATCAAAGTGACCCCGCTCCGAGTATTTCCGAAGTGCAACTAGAACGGTGGTAGGGCAGAGTACCTCCCCGCCACTCTCGCGCAATATGTACAGCATGATGTTTTACTAGGCTACTATTACGCTACCGAATTGAGAAGTTGGTGTAAATATTTTTTTTTCAGGTAATATGAACCTTTTTTTGAATTAGAATAAATTAATAAATACATTTTCGATTGGGTCTACTCATAGATATTCTTTATAACTATTAAATTGGGCATTAGAATTAGGAGAAGCATGGTTGAATCTAGTTTTAAAGTCGTCTGACATTTTAAGAATCTCAGCAAAAATACCGTGTACAGGCACAATGAAAATTGCGTTGTATTGTGGTCATTTGGTATTCATATGATTAATCAACTGTTAAGACTCGTCACAAAATGCAATCGCCCTTTACTGCTACTGAAATTAAATCCACATTTTCATATTTATTTATCATAGTATAACTTTTGTCTCGATTTGATCTTGTCTTAGTTTAATAATTTAAACAATTCTTATTTGCCTGATTAATAATAAATAAAATAGTTATTTGCGTAAATACAAAAAAAGATATAGAGCACATAAAAATAGGCTAGGGCGATTTTTTGACAACTGATTTCTACAAGCAATTTTTGTATTTTATTACGATTCGAAATGATCTTATTGATCTTGAAGACAAAAAAGTATATTCTATTTTATTTGGAACTTTTAAACTGAAATTATCTGCACTGAAAGTTACATAAGGCATTACAACATAAAATTTTTAGCATCTTATATTTTGCGAAAAAGACATCGAAACCATACCACATACAGCGTCTAGCGATCGCCAAACAAATCGCAGCAACAATGTACACCCTTGCACAGATGCACGACTGCAGCCGTGGAACTATCCATACCGGAGTGGGCGCACTACCTCGCCGCAGCACTGTTCCTGCTGTGGGTCGTGTGCGGCAGGAGGCGAAGCGAAGTCACCTCTGTCACCTCAGTCACGTCAGTGTCGTCGTAGAACATGTGTATGTAAATTTACTTCTATTCATTGAAATTTTTTAATAAATAATAATAATAATAATCCTTTATTGCACATAAAACATAAGTATTTGAAAACTAAAAGTACAAAGGTGGACTTATCTTATTTAATATTCAAACTTCAAAACTTTTTATTTTATAAACTATTACATAGTACTTGAAAACGTCAAAATTCAAACAATATATATAATTATACTGAAATCACGAAGCTTAGATTCATTTGCAACCAAACAATTTAAAAAAAAAGTATTTAAGTGTAAGTGAATCTAAGGGCCAGTTCCGAGCCACCGCTCTGTAAGAAGAACTAGCAAGAAACTCACAGGCTCTTTTAAATATATCCATTGGTTAGTAACAATCTTCATTTGTCTGTGACGCTATACTATGCAATATAATATATTATATTAGAATAGCCTGTATAAAACAGCAGTTTAATCCCAAGCATTTTTATCAGCCATATAGTCTTTGATAGAATAGTATCCCTTTAGGTTACCCGACCAAAAAAATTATGCATAATTTTTTTTGGTTGGGTTATATGAGATGATTCGCATAAAGAATCATGCTGTAAATGAATACGGTAGCGAGTGAGTCACTTTGACTCGCCATTCACTCGGCTAGTCGGCTTCTCCACTTGCTCGTCAGTCGTCAGTCACAGTCATCATTCTTACGGCGACTGTTGATTGGGAAAGTCACGGGTGATTTAAAAAACTTTAATGTGGCTTCGCCCGTAACTATGTAAACAAATCTTGCTCGTAAACTTTTCCCGGTATGCAATTAAACTCAAATTTGGCATGCATCTTTGAACTGTGTATACAAATTATACCCACTTCTCGGTGTGTGATAGAGCTAAAATATGTAATACTCAATATTGTAATAATTTTACTACAGAGGATTGTTATTTTTAATCATTCTTTTTATTATAAGTAGATTTATTCATACATTCTTGAAGAGTTGGAAACGACAGTTAGCGACATTACACTGAATTCATATTGGCAGCTACTTTTTTTTGGTTTTCTTTTAAATAATGGCTTCGGGCGTTTAGCACATTAAGCCAATGTCAAGTAAGAAATATATAATTATATAAATAATAGTAAATGAGAATGGCCGTGTGGCGCCGGCCTAGAATAGCGTCACCCCTTCTCATCTCATGGGGAGTCGTAAAAATCGACGAAGAGAAATGCTACCGGATGATGGGCAGCAGCGTCATCCTGCGTACTGGCTGGAACTGCGATCACCAACCCGTCTGCCCAGCGTGGTGATTATGGGCAAATACCCCCAAATGGAAAATGGCACACACGCGTAAACGGCCCCCAGTCCCCGGCGGCCCCGCTATTCCAGATTACGGTAGCGGTCTTGGTAACGGCGGGGCAGGGGGTGCTAAGAATCACCGGCAGAGATCCGGCTACCACCCAAAACGACGACTTCTGCACCTGGCAACTTATAACACGCGCACACTGAGGACCGACGAGAAGATTGACGAGCTGGAGGAGGAAATAGAGCGGTTGCACTGGGACATTATCGGGTTATCCGAAGTCCGTAGACAGGGAGAGGATACGGTAATCCTTAAGTCCGGCAACTTGCTCTACCACCGGGAGGGCGATCGCCTGTCCCAAGGTGGTGTCGGTTTTATCGTCCGGAAGTCTATCCGTAACAACGTCGTGTCTATTCGGAGTGTGTCGACCAGGGTAGCGTACCTAATACTCAGAATCACCAAACGGTATTCGTTGAAGGTAATTCAGGTTTATGCACCGACCTCGGCACACCCTGACGAGGACGTGGAGATATTGTATGATGACATTTCTGCCGCCATTCATACTTCACCGACTCACTACACGGTTGTTATGGGAGACTTTAACGCAAGGCTAGGCCAACGAAGCGGTGACGAGCAGAAAGTGGGGCAATTTGGAATAGGGCGAAGGAACCATAGGGGACAGCGGTTGGCTGACTTCATGGAGAAGGAGGGCCTCTTTATGATGAACTCCTTCTTCAAGAAGCCACCACACAGGAAATGGACCTGGCTGAGCCCCGATGGTTTCACGAGGAATGAGATAGACTTCATCATGACCACTAAGCGACAAATATTCAATGATGTCTCTGTGATCGCCAGGGTGAAAACCGGTAGCGATCACCGAATGGTAAGGGGCACATTGAATATTAATATAAAGCTTGAAAGGTCCCGTTTGATGAGGTCTACGCTCCGACCCTCAGCTGCCCATATTCAAAACCCCGAGAACTTTCAGCTCGAGCTTCAAAATCGCTTCGCAGGTCTGGAGAACTGCGTAACCGTTGACGATATAAGCGGCGGGCTGGTTGAGGCTGTCCATGTTGTCGGGTCCAAACATTATAAGACCCGACAAACTAAAACCAATAAACTGTCGACTCAAACTCTTAATCTCATGGAAGCGCGACGAGACATGCGATTGCAGTCTTCAGCGGAAGCGTCTTCTTACCGGCTCATCAATAGACAGATCTCGAAATCCTTGCGACTCGATATTCGCAAATTCAATACAAATTGTATTGAAGATGCAATAGAGAGGAACAGGGGTTCAAAAGTGTTCGCACGGGATCTGTCTATTGGTCAGAGTCAGTTGACACAGCTGAAGACCAACGAAGGCAGTCTAGTCACGTCGAGACCTGAGATTATGAGGGAGATCGAAAGGTTTTATGGACAGTTGTATACCAGTACGCAAGATCCCGCTACTTGTTTGGCTAAAGACCCTAGAGCCAAACTAACTCGACATACCACCGAAGACATCCCGGACGTCAGCCTGTACGAGATTAGGATGGCCCTGAAACAACTAAAAAACAACAAGGCACCGGGGGAAGACGGGATGACAGCAGAGCTTCTGAGAGCGGGTGGTACACCAGTACTTAAGGTACTCCAGAAGCTCTTTAATACCGTCATTCTCGAGGGACGTACGCCACAGGCGTGGTCCAGTGGTGTGGTTGTCCTTTTCTTTAAGAAAGGTGACAAATCCCTTTTGAAGAATTATAGGCCAATCACGCTACTGAGCCACGTCTATAAGTTGTTTTCACGGGTCATCACGAACCGTCTCGGTCAAAGGTTTGACGACTTCCAGCCTCCCGAACAAGCCGGTTTCCGAAAAGGCTTTTCAACCATAGACCACATTCACACGCTGCGGCAGGTTATACAGAAGACCGAGGAGTATAACCAGCCACTTTGCTTAGCGTTTGTGGACTATGAGAAAGCCTTTGATTCGATCGAGAGCTGGGCAGTGTTTCAGTCCCTGCAGCGATGCCGCATTGATCATCGGTACATCGAAGTTCTGAGGAGTTTATACAGAAACGCCACCATGTCCGTACGAGTACTGGACCAGTGCACGAATCCTATCCTCTTGCAGAAAGGCGTGAGACAGGGTGATGTCATTTCACCGAAACTGTTCACTGCTGCTCTGGAGGATGTTTTCAAGCTACTGGACTGGGAAAACTACGGCATCAACATTAATGGCGAGTATATGACTCACCTTCGATTTGCCGACGACATAGTGGTCATAGCGGAGTCGCTTGTGGATCTGGGCACAATGCTCGGAGACCTCGACAGAGCTTCCCGAAGGGTAGGTCTTAAAATGAACATGGATAAGACCAAAATCATGTCAAATATCCATGTTGTGCCTACCCCAGTAATAGTGGGAAGCTCGGCCCTCGAAGTTGTCGACGAGTACGTATACCTGGGACAAAAAGTCCAATTAGGTAAGTCCAACTTCGAGAAAGAGGTCAATCGTCGAATCCAGCTCGGTTGGGCTGCGTTCGGGAAACTACGCAAAATCTTCTCGTCCAAAGTACCTCAGTGTCTCAAGACGAAAGTCTTCGACCAGTGTGTGTTGCCAGCGATGACGTATGGGACTGAGACGTGGTGCCTGACTATGGGCCTCATAAGGAAGCTCAAAGTCGCTCAGCGTGCAATGGAGAGAGCTATGCTCGGAGTGTCCCTACGTGATAGAATCAGAAATGAGGAAATCCGTAGGAGAACCAGAGTGACCGACATAGCGAAGCGCGTTTGCAGGCTGAAGTGGCAATGGGCGGGGCACATAGCTCGAAGAACCGACGACCGATGGGGCGTTAAGGTTCTTGAATGGCGACCACGAATCAGCAAACGTAGTAGAGGGCGGCCCCCAACGCGATGGACCGACGATCTGGTCAGGGCGGCGGGGAGCCGGTGGATGCAGGCGGCAAAGAATCGATCTACGTGGAAAGCAATTGGGGAGGCCTATGTTCAGCAGTGGACTTCGAATGGCTGAAATGATGATGATGATGAAATGAGAATGAGTGGTGATAAAGATGATATATGGTACATGCCCTCCCCCAAAACCCCTTAAGTGCTCAGTAAAGATGTAGGTGTGTGGATCTCACGTGGACTTCTTGAGAGAATTTGATAAGTGATGTTGCACTGTTTTGTTTCATTTACCAACAATCACGTTCACAAACACTTAACGGTTAATAATTCACCGTTATTACACATTAATGTTTGATATATCTGGAAAATAAAACAAAATTGCAGACATGACGCTTTACTTTCCCGCCAATAAGTCTGGTAGCTTCTTCAAGATGGTCGATTGCATTTTATTTTAACTCTCTTAGCATGGGTATAAAATCAAGTATTATAATTTTTTTACATATAATGACATCACACTTAAACTTACAAACAATAAAAACATTTTATTTATTCGTAGACTAAAACACTGTCTTTACGGTGGTAAAGTGAAAATAAATAATATCCATATTCCTACAGGTGACATAAGAAATACGAGCGAAAAACGTAGATATAAATGTCACCGTAAAATTGTAAATAACGTTAAATTATAATCTATCCCGCGATATTGTAATCTGTCGAAAAATTGTGATCCGTAACAAACCGCTCACAATTTAACGCATTATTTTTCGATAGATTATAATCTATCGAAGACAAACCGTCAGATTGTAAAATGGCATGCGACAGAACGCACCTCGCGCTCTGATTGGTTGAACTTCATGTTCCCCGCTCAGCCGTCCGTCGTCGCCATCTTCGGTTGTTATGAGTCATCACAGGTTATCGGTTATCACAGGTCCGTTAACACTCCCTACAACTTATTATAATACAATGCGTTATTATTATTAACACGAAATCTGTTTTAAATCACCAAAACACTGTTTGTTTACATTTCACAACAAATGAATTTGACTAATAACAACCGAAGATGGCGACGACGGGCGGGTGAGCGGGGAACATGACGTTCAACCAATCAGAGCGCGAGGTGCGTTCTGTCGCATTCCATTTTACAATCTGACGGTTTGTCTTCGATAGATTATAATCTATGGAAAAATAATGCGTTAAATTGTGAGCAGTTTGTTACGGATCACAATTTTTCGACAGATTATAATATCGCGGGATAGATTATAATTTAACGTTATTTACAATTTTACGGTGACATAAATATAGTTTATAAGTAAAATACAGTGTATAATGTTTTTATATTTTCTTAACTTTTTATGGGCATCTCTTGTTGGTGATATGAAATAAATGATGACATTTTAATTAATTTCTACAAGTTGGGTAAACTCATCTAATTTCGTGACAAAGGATTTTAAGTAATAATACACCAATAAATAATTGATTAATATTATTCATATCTTGCATGAGCTTTAATCAGTCTTTTATGAGAATTATAGTAACATTCTATTACTCTTTTTCTTAAATACGTAAAAGATATAACACATTTACTAGAGCCCGTCAACATGCCTAATTCCGTGGTGACCTCTTTAAGTCCGTGATAGGCACTACTTTAATTTTGATGTAACGGAATTAGGTAAGTTAACGTGATTTCAATTGTACAAAATTTATATTATAAAATTAACACAAACAAAAAACATTTAACATTGCAGTCACTTCTTGCATTAATCATCGGCGTAACACATTAAAAATTAGCACACTTAAAAATCGACGTATTATCCTCAAGTGTTTGACTTTGGCAATGTACGTGGTACGGTTTCAAGCAGTAGGAACAAGAAATCCAGTCTGCTCCATATTTCAAAGCTGTATCTTCTGAGTACCATACATATTTCACATAGCCAATTGTCATCAATAGTTCTAATATTCTTTTTAAATTGCTGTTTTGCAGGTGCAGCTTTATTTTTCTTTTCTCTATTACCTCGTTTCACTCTTATTTCAGTTTTTTTTTGTTAGGGTCATTAATGATATCTGAAAGCAAACAAGCAAATAAAAATTATAAAATTACTCACTTAATTACGTGACAATTCCTAAAAAGTGTCCCTTAAATCCGTGATAGCAAAATATTTAATAATATAGCTATATAGGCTTAAAGACGTCATTCGAAATATGAAAGATAAACCCACTAAAATAACATTAACCTTGTCTTTTAAACACAAAATATGTCCATATTTTTAGTTAAAACTTCAATAACTACCATAATTCCGTGATAGCACAAAAACCCCTCAACCACTAAAACACTTATATTATGATGCACAAAATAAGCTCTTATATTTAAACTTCACAGAATTATGACGATTTTTTTACAGCCGCCACTAGTAAATATTATATAGATTTCACTTTAATAGAAAGAAGCAAAGAAATTGGTTAAATACTTACTTAAATACAGCAAAAATCGCGCCCTACTTACAAACACTGCCGAAACGGGCGCGATTTGCGCGCGATCTGACAAAACCGTTGATTGTTGTCATCTCGCTCAATCCAGTGAACCTAAACTTTACACACGAATTGAGACTGTATAATCGAAGCATATGGTTGTATTTTTAGTTATTGGTTTCACTCGCACAGCTCTCTGTTAGCCCTCAAACCAAATATCACCGAATAAGGTAAGTCACAGAATTAGATGAGTTTACTCTTCTTATTTTTCTTTCACAACATACAAAAACATTTTTTTAAATTTATTATATAAACATTTGTAAATTTTTTACAAAAGTAAAACAAAATTTGTGTACATATAAGTTTTAACAAAAGTCAACTTTCAATTTCAATTCTCGCAAATTTATATATTCCAAATAGGTAGGTATGCTGTTGCTACGCTCGTAACTACATTGTCGTAGCGTTCGTATGTGATATAGTAGTATATTACACATTTTAAAAAAAAAATTACTAGTAGTAGTGTTTAGTATTTAATTGTATTATGTAATGTGAAAACAGTAATTAGTTCACAAAATCTTTTTGTCTTTAAATATTATTTTAAATAAAAGTTTAACTTGGCATGGTTGTAAATTATGACTAGGATGTATATCAGCCATGAAGGAAACTCCCGAATACAATTAATTCACCAGAGTAATAATTACAGCATTGAGTTGTTTGCCTACAAATCCCGTTGTATACCGCTGTCCAATGAAATAATAAATTTTACTTGTAAGCAGCGCCATCTAACAAAATTTAGCTACAACTGTAAGACATATTAATGTAATGCTGACAAAAGCGGTTTGCCCACTGCTTTTCTATCAGCTCGGTTGTGGCGAGATATTGCTTAACGCATTTGATAGATGGCGTTAGCGTCAAATATTAAATGAAAGCGTTTCAGAGATTAGAAACAAGAAACAATGTTTCTGTGAAATACTGAGAAATCTGAGCTCAATAGATAATAATGAGCTGTAAAAATGACTACAGAAAAACTTAGCTAAAATGAAGCTTTCAAAAATTAGAAGAAAGAAAAAAAGTTTATTTGGTACACAAATTATTCACAATACACAACTAAACTTATATAGATACTAATTGGTCTGTATCAAAATGGTCACTGTTCAGCATGTGTCGCAGACCAATGACGCTGATATCCTGCGGAAACCTACAATAAAATTAAGAAAAAGCAATACTGAACCACAACAATTAAAAAAAAAAAAAATAATAAGTAAGTAGTTGAAATAGCACTGTCGATGTTTCTTATTACAACAAAACATCTTACAAATTAAAAACTATTACAATTGTCTTATATCTACTACTTATACATAAAATATATCATAAATATTGTAAATATGTAAATTGTAAAAATATATACAATTCTAATAACATATTTACACTGCGCTGTTTGATTTTTGTAAGCCCATAATATTTTCATTTTACATCTGAACCGATGTTTGCGTTTTGACCTTATATTTGGACCGATTAATTACCGAAATCCGATCCATTATGACGACCGATATGGCGTGGTGGTGAGTATACCCGCTCTCCGCTCCAAGGTCGTGGGTTCGATTCCCACACAGGACAAATATTTGTGCATGAACATGAATATTTTTTCTGGTCTGGGTGTTTCCCTATGTATATTAAGTATTTATTTACAAAAAAATAGTATCTATGTATGTTTATCCGTTAATAATAATTAGTATCCATAACACAAGTTTTTAATGATACTTATCTTGGAACTAAGTAATTGGTGTAATTGTTAGAAAATATTTATTTATTTATTATATATAACTTAATATCATAGTGATTTTACCTTTTCACCTTTAATTCAAGGAAGCCATAGTTGCCTTTTGTAAGAGGTGGCGTAAAAAAATGTTGTGAACCTAAGGGTTTTAAGTGCATTTGCACTTAAACCTTCCTAAAATATTTGTGCGTTTGTAGTGCAGCTATGTGCACATTAGGTCCAAATCCGCTATGAATGACCACAAAGTCAGGGTTGTCAACATTTTCAGTGAAAAAATACATGTATTTAATTAGTATGGCTGACAATTTTACTACTTAATGTTTACATTAGATGTACATACCCTTAAATATTATTTTGCCCTTATTTTACACCCTGTATATCGGTAGAACTCGGATTAAACCTAAAAAGACACATCCTCAACTAATAACGGTTCACCCTAAGTGGTTTATAGGTTCATTTTCAATCCGTTAAAGTGAATGTAGTGAAGACAACTCTATTAGCCCCTTATTTGTGTTGACACGGAATCGGAACTGCTATGTCGAGATCCGCGGTTTTTTTCTTCGCTAAGGGACTTGTTTGGCGTTTTTAATATTGACTAGATGTCATCATCATCATCACAGCCCATTAACGTCCCACTACTGAGCACGAACCTCCTCTCACATATAAATGTATGTAAGGGTATTGGGTCATACTTCGCCACGCTGACCCAGTGCGTATTGGCAGAGGCGGGTGTATCAAGTCCTTTTTTTTGTTCTTTTTACGTCAATAACAAAATGCATTAACGCACTGCCTTCCGGCCGAAAAGGGGTATGGGACTCACCACCGGCAGACGCGGCTGCCAGCAGTAATACCGACTAAAATCTTCCGACCACGCCCGCCGCTTGTCGAGAAAATGGCGGGGGCCAGTACCTGGGTTGCAGCGTCTGACACCCCGCCTGCGGCCAACGTCCCCCGGACCAAAACCGAGAGGACCTTCTCGTTTTCGACCACCGAGCACAGTAGAGCTACGAGCGCTTCTTGACGAGATGTCTGACAATAATTTAACGTTATAATTGCTGTTTTTTTTAACCACAGGCTGGCCATTGTAGTATCATGTCTTCGTGCATGCGGCCTTCCTGATGGTAAGTGATAACCGCAGCCTAAGGGCGCTTGTTCCACCAGGGTCATTACTAGTTCGTAGCAGTCCCTTAAATATCCCTTTTGAAGAGCCCCATGCTGTAAATTCTTGGGGAAACCCCGAGGTTACAATTTGCAATAATAAAAATTGTGCAAAGCACCTGATGCTGATTATGAATAGTCCTGATTGGTACACTTCAAATGCGCTTATCACCCAGGGGGCCTACCGCCGAATTCGATGGATTACCGGTAATCCATCTAGATCAAACTTTGTTTACTTTCATTAATCCGTACCGGGGAATCTGCCGATAGCCACCTCTCATTTATGACCTACAGTCCGTGACAGACCATTAGGTAAATGGAGAACGCCATTATGTTTCGATTTCGATGAGTTCGGGGTACGACAGAATCAATTCGAAATCCATTTTGCCTTATAATCGATTACCATCGAACTCGGCGGTAGGTCCTCTGATCTTTTATTTGTTTAATCTCATATCATCATGTCAGCCTTTTAAACTCCACTGCTGAACATTGGCCTACCCAATAGATTTCATTCTATCGGGGATATTTGCCCATAATCAGCACGCTGGACAGGCGGTTTGGTGATCGCAGTTCAAGCCAGTACGCAGAATGACACTGCTTATCATTTCTCTTCGTCGACTCTTACCCCCCCCCCCCCTCCCCGTGAGATGAGAGGGGGTGGCACTATTCTAGGCATAACACGGCATAATCTCTAAACTTTTCTATATAAAAATATAGTAATTTTCTATAAATTAAAATAACAGAAGGAAATATCCATATGAAAAGATATATATTTTAGTTCCTGACGCATTTGAATGTATTTACAACGTATGGTTGGCGTTGTTGTCTTCAAATGCATGATGTATTTGCATATTTGTACTCAAATTGGTATACTCAAATTGCATGATGTGGTTGACCTGTAATTGTGAGTGCAGTTAGCCAAAATATATATAAGTTCATTGTATTTTTTGTTAAAAATTGCTGTACTTATGTTGGTAACCCTGTAAATAAATTAATTAATTTGTCTTGGAATGGGTGATTGCCACCCACAGGTCTTGCCTGTAGTAATAATAAATTAATATCCTCTTACAATCACACCAATTATTTAGCTCCAAGATAAGTATCATTAAGAACTTGTGTTATGAATAGTAAAAAACGGATAAACATCCTGATATACATATTTTTGTAAATGCATAGTTAATATACATAGAGAACACCCAGACCAGAACAAATATTCATGTATAAGCACACAAATATTTGTCCTGTGTGGGAATCGAACCCACGACCTCAGGAGCGGAGTGCAGGTATACTGACCTCCACGCCATATCGGTCGTCAAATAATCATTAATTTCAGATGAAGTAAGGTTCAAAATGATGCCATTTTATATACTTTTGGTACAAAAACAATAACAATACAAAAATGAGTTGACTAAAATTTATTTTACAAGCTAGATGGTATTGGGTGAAACGTCTGAGGATATTACCAGTTTTCCAAATGATAGGTAGGTCAAGATACTTACATATAATTTATTGATTCAGGCGTTACTTTGCGACCAACGCTGAAACGAGAGTGACTCTCGTCGTGAAGACATCGTTGTCCTGAGGCTCCTATCTTACCTGAAGATGCCCTGTGCAAGGGCGAAACACGTGTCGTGTTGAATAGTTTCTCGATTTTTCGGGAAATTATAGTAGCGCGGGAATTGTTACAAAGATATTTTTAATCCATCACTTGCATACTTACATATTGCTACTGATGATAAACGCTGTTACTTTGCATCCTCTATTATAAATACTGGGTACCTAACAAAATACTAATAACAATGTGTTGAGACAGTTGAGAGCGAGGCGGGCCTTAAGAAAGTACGTAAATGATCGGGATGCTCTCTAATATTCTGAGTATAAAGCCTGACTCATCATTATACATACATACAATCACGCCTGTTTCCCCGAAGAGGTAGGCAGAGGCATATTATACGCCCACATTTCGCCAGATAATTATGACAATAAATCAATTAAAACTAATAATAATTAAAACTAAAAAATTACAAATAATTGATTTTAAATAATATTTTTTATTGAATTAATTAATAATTATTATGTACTGTTATCAATATCATATGTTTTTTAATATAGACAAAACTACACATTTAATGAAAAACAGTTTTCGACCGACGACCGATATGGCGTGGTGGCGAGTATACCCGCATTCCACTCCTGAGGTCGTGGGTTCGATTCCCACACAGGACAAATATTTGTGTCTATAAATGTGAGTATTTGTTCTGGTCTGGGTGTTTTCCTATGTATATAAAGTATGTATTTACAAAAAAAATAGTATTTATGTTTGTTTATCCGTTATTTAGTATCCATAACACAAGTTCTTAATGATACTTATCTTGGAACTAAATAATTGGTGTAAGTGTCAGAAATATTTATTTATTTATATAGGTACTTTTTCTATGAAGAATACTGAGTACTTACTTAAATACAATCATTCTGGTACGTGTTTAACTTACGTATTAATAATGTGTTGAGAGCGAGGTGGGCCCTTGAGAAAGTCCATGAGTGATCGGGATGCTATCAATGGTATTTCCTCTGCTCGCAAGAGGCGAGGGCGACCCCACGCCGCGCCCGCGTGCACACACTTAGAAAGTTCACTTGCCATAACTTTACCAACTTAAGTTAGAGCTTGTGGCTTCTTACTAGCTTACTTAGCTTATCTTTGATATGGCGTGGAACTCAGTACCTGCGCTTCGCTCTTGAGATCTTTGCGTACCAGAAAAACAACAATAACGCTTCTGGTAACTACCCCCCCTACGGTGGGAGGAGGGAGATAATGGCCCCGCATACCACACACCCGGTGTGTGTGGTTATGCCGGACTTGAACCGACTAAACCTCTCCCTGCCTTTCATAGCCTTTAGTATTTCTACTGTGAAGGCGACATCTGAAGCGGTCGGCACCTGGTGAGGCGCGCACTAAGCGGAATGCAAGGTGGCGCATGTTGGGGGGCGGGAAGCCTTTGTTGATGGCCGCGCACTAAGCGTAATGCTAGGAAGCCATAGCTGAAGGGCGCGCACTAAGCAGAAGGCTAGGTGGCGTATATTGGAAGGCGGGAAGCCTTAGCTGAAGGGGTAGCCATTAGTTGCCTCTTACAACACCCTAGCTTTGGGTTCTATTCTTGAGCTGGAAACTACACGGCTGACGAGGCTAAAGACGACGGCTCTTATAAGAGTCGGCCAAAAGAATGGGCTCCAGCGTCATCCTTTTTTTTATTTTTTATTAACGTCTGTAAAAAAATGCTGCTTACGCACTGTCTCCCGGCCAAAAGGGGGAGACCGGGAGGGGGTGTGGGGCTCACTGCGGCCGACGCGACCACCGCAGTCCTACCCACTAAAAAACTTCAGACGACGCCCACCGCTGTTGAAAAGGGGCGAGGCACCAGTTCCCGGGTTTGTAGCTTCTGGTACCCCGCCCGCGGCCAACGTCCCCCGGATCAGAACCGGGGAGACCTCCTCAGGAAGGCGCATTTTGTAGCGCCCCCCCTACCTCTATGTGCGGCCATGGCGTAACTGGCCGACTTCGGGGGGGGTCTATGGCGAGACGGAAGGGGCCCCCTGCCCCCGCCGCCTAAGACCCCCCGGGCGCTGCCTGACGGGCCCTTCTGGCCCGCCCGCTGCGCCAACGGCGTAGCCGGAGAGAGAGCGGATCCCGCTCCCTCTCCCGCTCCGCGGCCTCCTTCTGCGACATCACCACTTCGCAGAAGGAGGCCATCGCCTCCCACGAGCATCATCCTGCGTACTGGCTGGAACTGCCATCACCAACCCGTTTGCCCAGCGTGGTGATTATGGTCAGATACCCCAAATATAGTGTGATCTACTAGGGACGCCTTCAGCAGTGGACTATAAGGCTGGCATGATGATAAGAATATATAGAAAACACATAGAGGCCACTTGCGTCTTACCATTAATTATAGTACAAGGATGTTTTCTCCCATAAGTCCTACAATATGTCGATATATCGTTTCTGTAGAGCACTCTAGCGTCTTAGCCAACTAGTTACTCACACAAATAAACAACCGTTAGTGAATGCAGATCTCTCACGGGAAACATTGGTAGAAAATGCATGCAACAGTCGCCGGCCGCGTCACGTGCATTCGCCGGGAATCGAACCCGGCGTAAATCACTGACTAACGAGCGGGTAATTTACCTTCGACTCCATGCCATGTGAATTACCATAACTGGGAGTCTGGGAACTTTAGAAGCTGTTTTGATTTGATTTCTCTATGTTTTTAGTCAACAACAACACACATACATTTTAAACGACCGATATGGCGTGGAGGTTAGTATACCTGCACTTCACTCCAAAGGTCGGGGGTTCGATTCCCACACAGGACAAATCTTTGTGTGCATGAACATGAATATTTGTTCTGGTCTGGGTGTTTTCCTATGTATATTAAGTATGTATTTATAAAAAAAAGTATTTAAGTATGTTTATCCGTTATTTAGTATCCATAACACAAGTTCTTAATGATACTTATCTTGGAACTAAATAATTGGTCTAATTGTCAGAAAATATTCATTTATTTTATTTATACATAAATTCACGCCTGTTTCCCCGAAGGCAATGATGAAATAATACACGATAAGAGTCATGACTGATTACCACAAGATGACAGGACTTACAAGCAAAAGTTACCATACAATCATGGAACCTTACTATTCAAAATCTCAGTTTAACGCCAACTAGTTACCGAACTATAATAAAGTAAAGTAAAGTAAAAAACATATTTATTTCATAAACTATTATACATAGTACTTGAAAACGTCATAATTAAAAATGAAAAAAAAAATCGAAATATTATTACACTAATTCACGAAGTTTAGATTCACTTACATGCAACAAAACAGTGAATCTAAGTGCCAGTTCCGAGCCACCGCTCTGTAAGAAGAACTGGCAAGAAACTCACAGGCTATGCTCTTTTAAATATGTCCGTTGGTTTGGTACTTGAATCACAATCTTCATAGGACATTATAGGACTACATTATAGGACTACATTATAGGACTACATTATAGGACTGCATTATAGGACTACATTATAGGACTACATTATAGGACTACATTATAGGACTACAGTGTATACAGCTCGTAAATGACTTGTCGTGCCTCAAATCCCTAATGTTGAAGTCCTGACGCGTGCCTCTCATGCATTGTGACGTCCATCATTACAAGAATGTTCACGCTCAAATATAATTCTTAACACAATGGCTTGGAAGTCAGCTGTCTACGGTTCTTTTGCTTTGCAGTTGGGCAATGTACACATGAGCAGCTCAACAGTTTCCACGTAAACGTTTCTGATGTAAAGTAGAATATTTCTTCATCTTTTGAATTGAATCTTTTGGTTTGAATTGTTTTAGCAGTACCTTCAACTGCCTTCGCCTCGGTGACTGCATTCTAACCCAGTATGCAGGATGACGTTGCTGCCCGTCATCCGGTAGGATTTCTCTTCGTCTTGTCTTCGTCATTCTCTTACGACTCCCCGTGGGATGAAAATGAAACACGGTTCTAGGCCGGGATCGCACGGCGCCACTAATGAAAACCGCGTTAAGTAATGAAATGTTAATACGTTGAAATGATAATGTCAACGAAAAACGTATCGCAAACCATCATCATGTATCCGGCTTTAAAGTAGCTGCTTAGTATGCGCGTGCGTCGCATAAATCTTCTTCAAACATGCCTACACTTCTCCCGCGTTTTGACACCAGGACGTATTACTTTACAAGGAGTTTACAATCACAATTTGCATTCGAATGCCCCTCGATGTGAACGCACTTAACTTCAAAATACAGTTACGTTGAACTGCTATGGCTGGTACTAACTTATTTGTTATGAGATGGTAATGTGGTGCAAGGATGCCTCTGTAAATCCTATGTCGTAATGTACTGTCCACAGAATTGTCTTCTTGTCTACAACTTTGTTCTTCTAATATTTCACTAGTATTATAGTGATATATTTACTTAGAATATATTTTAAAAAAAGATTTCGTTCTAATATGAAGCTAATAAACGACAGGTGTCTAATTGAAAGCAGCGTGATAAAGTTTTAACCGAACCCCTTTCACCATGATTGCTAAAAAGACTGGTGCCTTCTGGCAGTTATTGAGCTTTCCCAGACCATGTTTTTGTGCACAGATATTAGTAGATACCTGACCTATAGTGTCCTGTCTAACAAAATTGGATTCAAGAGCATATAAATACTTAATATGACTTTTTTTATGCTATATCTGTTCACATATTTACGTTAAGTGACAATTTATTGGAAACAGAACAGGTCCTAATATATTCAGCGGGAAGAAAATATTCAATTTACTTAATTCGTGTATAGTTTTAGAAATTTAGGGCGTTACTACTAGCTTACATTAAAAGGAGCTGAACCGACAATGAAACTACGCAATACGAGACTGACGTTTATTGGTTGGTCCACCAAAGATGCACTTATTTATAATTACCCTCCACCATATAAATATTCTAAGAAGGTATTTTTTCTAATCTAAATGTACGTATATACCATTCTCCCAGTTTTAACTAACAAACTTAAGTACTTAATTATAACAACCTAATAAACTACTAACAATAATATATATTACATTTTTCACTAAGAGTTATATAAACAATCAACAATTAATTAATTAAAACAAGATCTGAACACTTATCTTAAAAAAACTATCAAGTTTAAACTAGTGCTCTCACTTTTATTGATAAAATGAAAACAATGACAGCGTAATTTTTAAACCCGATTTAACTTTAGACCTTGTTTTGTAATAAGACTCTTAAGGGTCTTGTTTTCTTTTAAAAACCATAACTAAATCAGTCTGTTCATTTAGGACATACGACACAGACAGACACATAGATACACAGCCACGTCCAACTAATACCACCACTCTTTTTTCGTCGGTAGTAAAAAATAGAAAGAAAGGAAACAAAAGCTTAGACAATTAGAATAATGTAAAAGGTTTGGAAGCTAAAAAGGATGTATGTGAAAGCAAATTCGGTTTTGCAACAACAGTTGGAGATAGAATACCAATAGGTTTATCGAAAACCGAAGCACATAATACTTTCTCGCTTCTCTCCGGCGTTTTTCTCGTCAGCAAAAAGTAACATGTATTGTATCATGTACTATATCATGGTCAGTTTCAATGGTATCGATAGAGTTGATTCTATTTCAAGTTACTAAAAGTACAATATTATTATGTGCTATATAATAATCGTGTTTTGGTTGCATAACATTCGATGACCGATATGGCGTGGAGGTCAGTATACTTGCACTCCGCTCCTGAAGTCGTGGGTTCGGTTCTCATACAGGACAAATCTTTGTGTGCATGAATATGAATATTTGTTCAGGTCTGGGAGTTTCCTATGAATATTAATTATGTATTTACAAAAAAAAAAGTATATGTATGTTTATCCGTTATTTTTATGGACACGGACAGATTATCATCATTAAAAATTAACTACGACTAAAAAAAATAAATTGGCTAGACAATAATCCACAACTAGTGTATACAGCATGACTTATAAATTAACAATAATAAAAAATAATGTTTAATATCTAACAATTAAATACTAATGGGAAAATACTGAAAATATAACAAACATACCTACTACATACGGAAAAAATACACTATCAGGATTCATGAGAGGATATAGTATCCATAACACCAGTTCTTAAAGATACTTTACTTGGAACTGAATAATTGGTGTAATTGCTAGAAATTATTTATATATGTATTTATTATAACTCTTATTGAGCGCTATAAATTAGTTTTCATTGCAATGGCGCTACCGGGAGGTTTGTCTTGGTTTCCAGTATTATATATATTTTCCTCTTCACCATCTTCAGTTTCATGCAAAGGTCTCCCAGTAGTTTTCGACCACGATTGGTCTTGAAATATCATTATCAGCATCCAATTCCATTCAATTCTTATAACTACAATCTTTGACACGAGAAAACAAATTTGTGTACGTCATCAGAAAAGATATTTTTGATAGATACCTACTTTGTTTTTCAACAATTAATTTTCAATATACAATGTCTGTCATGCATTTGTTTCATGTATTGTTTCTTAAATTCCATTGTTTGATTATTCAGCAACATGTTTGTACTGAAGAAGAGGATAGGGTTCAAGGTTATTTGATGGCAAAATCGGCAAACGTAATAGAAGACGGCTTCCCAAACTATGAACTGGTGGATGCAGTTGGCTCGAGAATAATAGAGGAGATCTCTTCAGCGGATCTATTGTGGCGAAAGCTGATAAGAACAAAAGAGAACGTGTGTAAAGAGTGGCTTGGGCTCTTTTGGTAGGATCCCTATACACCCTATATAAAGAAAATACAGGATGTTTTGAAGAAAAGCTGGTCAAAACTTAAAAGGACTTAGACGGGAGTGTTTAAACGAGTATAACAAGAAGGATGTGATCTCTGCCTACCGCTTCGGGAATACTGCGTGACATTATGTATTTGCCCGATTTTCTTGCCCGTTCTTTTACGATCAAGCTCCCGCAGTGAATGGGCGCGCTAGTTTTTAAGTTTTAACCTTCATAAGAGCTCTTTGAGCCTGAATTTGAATAAATGATTTTGACTATATGTATGTATAAAAAAAGGCAGATAAACCACGATGGTCTATTTACATGCTTGCAACCTCTAAGGTCCAATACGAATACTAATTACAAACATCACCGTTAGGTAGTCGCTCTCTGGACCGGTGTGGTAGCCCAGGTGTCGAAGCCGGAACGCGGTCCGCACGCGACGATGCTTTGCACCAGTTTCTCGTATTTTCCATTTATACTTCCTATAGACACGCTACTTCATTAATTTTACTATAAACTGTTTGAACGCCAAATGACTGACAACAGATTTTATAAGGCGTTGCTTGAATCTTGTATTGTTGTAGCTGCATTATGCTTAAGAAATGCCTTTTGACATCACAAAAAAATACTGTAAATATCATGTACCTACTTGTACTAGTAATTAAATGTATTTTTTCATCTGTTAAAATTGTATCTCTGATGGCGTTCACCGTGTAAAATTATTGCCAACCAATGAAGTAGAGTTTCTAAAGGCAGGTGTGTGGTTTAGACAGAAAATCCTACCAATACTGTCGATGTCGGGGTGTGGTCGTTTTGAGCAGTATCAATAACAGTATTGAGAACGTTACAAGATCTTTGAGTATAATATAATCTTTTTGGGGACATAACACTAGAAACCTTACCAGCTCAAGGCGGAAGATATAATGATATGATAAATCCAAAAATAAACAGAGCTTCTGGTATTTAAATGATATTTAATATATGCACACTTAAAATACATAGACAACCACAAAGACATATATTCCACATTCGGACGACCGATTAGCGGGTTGGCAAATACACCAGCACACTGCTCCTAAGGTCGTCATCTGTGGGTTCGATTCCCACACAGGACATATTTTTATGTGCATAAAACGAAAATATTTGTTGTGGTCTGCGTATTTTCCTATGTTTATTAAGTGCGTATTTACAAAAAAAAAGTATGCATGATGTTTATCCGTTAGTACGCCTAACACAAGTTTTTTTAGATACTAATAAAAATATTTAGTATTATTATGTATTTGTATATGAATTTTCTTTCACACAAATAGTTATCCTATGTGGGAATCGAACTGACGAGCTAGGAACTGGTATACCGACATTCACATCAAAAAATCCCAAAATCCTTAAATATTCAAATCTCAGTTAAAAGGACATTTTGTCAATAAAAACACAAAAATTTGTAACGCCTTGAGTAGAACATCTACCCGAAATATTCTCCCTGAAATCGTTCCTGTTGATCACCCTTACGATGTATTAAAAAACCCAGCTCCTAACAGCAAAAACTGGAACGGAAACCATTAGTCATAGATTCAATCACGGACAAGAAATTTAAGACTAGCTATGGGTGATCCTTTTTTGTCTCAAAATAACTTCACAAGCGTCTCGAATTGATAGCTTCCTAGTCGGGAGGATTGATATAGATTTTTTGATTCTACTAAAGCTTGATACTATTTTACAGTTATATATTTTACACATGTTTGTGATTTTTGGAGATAGTGGAATTAAAAAGTTAAATGATGTAAGTTTTTGTTTTAACAAGTTTTATTAATGTTAATTTTTTATTTGTTTTAAGTAGTTTCTAAACTTGTATAACGCCTATGTACTTGTACACATTATGGTTTAGCAATAAATAATTTGTATTTGTATTTGTATTTGTACAGTTCTAAAACAAAGGTATGCAGAGTAAAAAAGTATGTGATACATAGATGATGATTAGGGTTGCCATCTGTCCGGAATTCCCCGGATTTGTCCTAGTTTGAAGGGTTTCCATCTAAACACGCCTTTACGCTCTTGATCACAGAGACGTATGTCAATCTTAATGGCGCTTTGGATGTTACCACCTCTTGACGCTGTCTGCACAATGGCACATAGAACTGAATTCAATGCAGGCAAAGCCTTCCTTCCCTTTAATACTAAAGTAATGCTTGTTCAGGTCCTCGTTTTTCCTGCGATTGACTATGCCGATGTGTGCTATCCTGATCTGAATAAAGATCTTCTTATCAAATTGGATCGCCTTCTTAACAATTCCATTCGATTCATTTTTGGACTGAAGAAATTCGACCACATTTCATCTTGTCGTCTCCGTTTAAAGTGGCTTCCTATTACTCAGCGTCATGGAGCTAGAATCCTCACTGCATTATTTTCCATCCTACATGATGATCCTCATTCTCTTGTTTATTTAAGATTTAACTTCCATATTTTAAGCTCAACTCACACAAGACATATTCTGGGTACCTGTCCAAGTGTCCAATTCTTTTCACATAAGGGCTGCTCAACTTTGGAACAATCTCCCAGCTAGAATAAGATTTGCACAAAGCAAGCCAGTGTTCAAATAATTGTTTGTTAAGCTTTATATCGAAGAGATGGCTTGATTCTTCTTGCTGTAATATTTTGGTATTATATATCTACTTGTATATATATATTTTTATGTAGTCTATTTTTTTATGTTAGTTTATTAACTGCCGCACTAACGCCTTTAAAGTTTTCTGCTAACCCTAAGGTTAACTGGCAGAGAATGCCTTATGGCATTAAGTTCGCCTTTTGTAATACTTTTTAAGTGTGCAATAAAGATTAAATATGAATAAATAAAGCCGGGAAATAAGTTTTTTACAAAGTATCAAGTGGATTGAACCTAAGCTTTCCGCCATACACATCTGCTTATTACGTACTTATTTATCTAATAATTATTAACAGCTCCTGTATGTTTATATAGAATTAGTTCATTGTTTACTTCGTACAGTAACTGCCTGCCTGTTTTTCCTATTAAGTCTCACTTTCATTGAGTGAAAACCGTGAGATCCAATTGTATGGCGCTGATGATGTTCAGCAAAAACTGTTAATTGCTGCTAAGCTGTCCAGACCTTGGATGAGGGTGGCCATGATGTGGTTGTAAAAGATATATTTAAAGTCCTCACAGCATAGATAGAAGATGGACAGGACGCTTTATTTGACTGACTTCAATAAAAAAACAGCAGTTTCTCTATTCGTCGAGATTTTTGATTTTGTATACATAATATCGCGCCTGTTTCTCCGAAGCCTGCCCCTTCAGAGGCATATAATAAGCCCATATTTTGCCAGTTATATTGTTGGTCCCACGGAATAGGTGGCAAGCCTATTGTCGCTTACGGGGTACTTTTATGTTCGCCAAAGCCTCGTCCGTTTATCGGCAGGTGCACCACTTGCAATTGACGTTGAACGCTAGTGAGCTCAAACTTATTATCGTTTTAAATATGTAAATACAAAATAGCATTATCTATCAGTCCGCCATTCCCCCGAGTCATGGCCCCCCTCATACTGATTGTTGCACTAATCGCCAAGTTCGAGACCGTCTGTAATTTCGCTTAGAAAGTTGAATCATACGGCGGCTCGGCGAGAACATTCGATTTCCTTCACACCTACAGCTTCAGTTCATGTCAGAGGGCTGATTAATTGCACCACTATCGAACTAGTAGATATGATGTATTTAATATTATCAGGAATAAATATTCTTAGACTTCCCTTCTGGTTCAATACTAAGCAGAGCTTGGCAATGATGTGACATAAATTTCTTGATTCAAATGCAAACTTGGTGTTGTAATACAAACTGGGTATTGTAAACTGGTTGTTTGCTATACTCGTATAAATAAATAACTTAATGATTTCTAACAATGATTTAGTCCCAAGATAAGTATCATTACGAACTTGTGTTATAGATACTAAATAACGGATATACATACTTAAATACTTTTTTTTGTAAATACATACTTATTATAATCGAAAACACCCAGACCAGAAAAAACATTCATGCACACAAAGATTTGTCCTGTATGGGAATAGAACCCAAGTCCTCAGGAGAGGAGTGCTGGTACTTGATTATATATATTAGTAATACGTTTCTAGACATCTCACTTCGCTTGTGATTCAATAATAATCAGAGGGCCTACTCCGATTCAACGAAAACGAAACTTCGTTATTCCTATCTCTTTCACTCCCTAGGTATATCACTTTCGAGTCGACACAGGAAATCTTATAATTTTAAATATTTATGTATGCCCAGAGCTTAAAAAATTTTGAATACAATCCTTCTGAGACATAACTCGTTTAAAGTATTGGACTCCAGCATTCACAATGTTATATCACTTTTGGCAGAGCCAACTTCAAACGTTACTAAAATATGTCTCTAGCGAATATAATAATATTATTAAAATGTAGTTTTAGATTAGGATAAGACTGAGCTGGCATAATCAATTTCATAATAATAGCTCCTAAAAAAAAGAAAAAAAAGGTCAATAGAATAGTTCCCGTAAAAGTTAAGCACGGACTTCTTGGCGGGAAAGTGAAGCGTCATGTCTGCAGTATTATTTTCTAAAATTTGTGATATTTCGAACATTAATGTGTAATAATAACAGTGGATAATTAACCGTTAAGTGTTTGTTAACGTACATGAGTGTTGGTAAATGAAACAAAACAGTGCAACATAACTCTGAAAATTATCTCAAGAAGTCCATGTGAGATCTCAGTATAGTCCCACATCTTTACTGAGTACTCGAGGGGTTTAGGGAGAGGGCATCTCATTTACCATTTATCATCTTTATCACCACTCATCCTCATTTACTATAATTTATATTTTAGTAATATATCACTTACTTGACACTGGCTAAATGTGCAAACCGCACGAAGCCTTTATTTCAAAAAAAGAAAAAAAGCAAAGCACCAATAATTTTTTAAAACTCCTCATTTTCTTTGCTCAAGTGAACTGTTTCCAAGTGTCGTAAGTACCGTGGTAACGTTGTCGTGGACCCTCAGTGGCTCTAACTGCATAGTACAAATATTTGTGTGGCTCTAACTAACCCGTAGATGTAGGGCCCAGTGATGAGCCTCAGAGGGCAATGTGTGGCCCAAGTCATAGAAAACTGAGGTAATATGCCAAAGACGTGTTTCAATGTCTAAGTAAACATGTGGTTAATACTTTATGTGATATTTTAATTTATTTTTGTGTAATAAAGGATTATCATTATTATTATTTCCATTAGCGTTTTCTTGACAGATAGTTTATATAAAACTATCATGTTATCTGCCTATCATCTGCAAAACAGACATTTAGTCCCCGTAGTTCAAGCTTAGTTCTGGGTTAGTAAAGGACGCTGGGTGGATATCCTATTTGTACTATGTTGGAATTGATCATAAGACCGTACTGTTTACAAACCTCGGCACCATATCAATCAGCCATAAACAGTCCACTGCTGAACATTGGTCTCCCCAATAGATTTCAATTTCCAATAGGGATATTTGCCGATAATTACTATGCTGGGCAGAGTTGGTGATCGCAGAATTTGATTAGATTGAATATCTATATCTTTTATAATATTTGTATTAATAATTTCTTCTATAGTAATTTACTATAGAAAAAGTTATATAAGGTCACTATGTAGGATGACGCTGCTGCCCATCATCTGGTAGGATATCTTTTCGTCGACTCTTACGACTCCCCGTGAGATGCCACCCCGTCGGTGGCACTATTCTTGGCCGGTACCACTAGGCATAGGGTAGTTATGATCGTGATGCATTTATTTTATATTAAAAGCGCCCTTCAGTTTTACCCGCGTGGTCTTCGTTCCCGTGAAAATATCGGGATAAAGAGTGTCCTATATGTTAGTCCAGGACTGCAGCTATACACGTACAAAGTTTCATCACAATCGCTCCAGTAGTTTTTGCGTGAAAGAGTAACAAACATCCATCCACACATACATAATTTCATGTTTATAATATTAGTAGGATTGTTATAAGGAGACCAACAGCTCACAAACAACTTGAAATCACAACAAAAAAAACAAAAAAGCATTAAAAATTCACTTTTTTTTTTTAATAAACAGCTTGTGTCTCGAACCGCTTCCGAAACTGGTATCTCATAGATGCCCTTCTTGAGTGCAGGCACACAGGAAACCACCGTTAGAGTTTTATTTATCAACGATGTTTGAACAGACCGGGCTCATTCCCTGGCCATTGTTACGATTAATCCTTTCCGAGTAAGCAATGGTTTGTATGTATTCAATGTGTGTGAGTAACTTGACAAACGTTTTACCGAATTTCTCTGACTGTCAAGAAAGTTTGAGTTCAACGACCTAACATTTTAAATGTCAATAATTTTGGACATCTTACATCTTGTAGCTCCAAACTAAGCCAGGGTTGTACTATGAGTTTTTATTGAAAAAATACATCCTTTGAATATGTACACAGGGAAAACAAAGCACAAGACAAGTATTTACTAATAACAAATTATGCTCACAAGTTTTTGTACTGAGCGATAATCGAACCCACAAACTCAGGAGCGGAGTGTAGGTGTACTAAATTATATACATACATACATTTACGCCTGATTCCCCAAACGGATAGGCAGAGGCATATTATACGCCCACACTTCGCCAACTATTGGTCGCACGTAATAGGTGGCGAGCCTATTGCCGCTTTACGGGCACTTTTATGTTCGCCAGAGCCTTGTCCGTTGAACGGCAGGTGCACCACTTGCAGGTGAGGTTGGCTTATGCTCCTTAGACCTTGATAGGATCCCTATACCCCTTTTACACTACATTATATTACGAATGTAAATCGCCATTTATTACAATGTTTGTGTGACAAAGAAATTTAAAAAAAATACAGTAAATAATGAACAATATTATTAAATAACTATCTAGTGACATTACCAATAATTGCATTACCAATTGCAATTATTGGTAATGTCACTAGATAGTTATTTAATATCGTTACTTATAATTCACACAAAATATTGTAATTTTGCCGAATTCATATAAAGTTCTAACCAATATTATAATTTAACATGTCATTCATTCTTATGAAATGCAATAAATTATTGAAATAATCCAACTTGCCTAAAACGGGATTGGTGAATACTTTCACGAAACACGTTTCGTTATACTTTTAGACATTAATCTTGATGGACGAATCGGATGAATGGATACAGTTTACGTTTCCGGCGTGCGCTTGACTTAGATCTGTTATGCAAAACATATTTTGATTGATACGTAATACCCGTTAGGTGATAGGTAATGTACATACATACATACATAATGTCACGCCTCTTTCCCGTAGGGGTAGGCAGAGATCACATCCTTCCACTTGCTACAATCTTGGCACACACTTTTAGCTTCATTCACACTCATTAACCTCCTCATACACGCCGGTCGGTTTAGGGTACTTTTGACCTGCCCTTTAATGCCCGTAATGTACATATGATTAAATATATATATTTGAGACAATCACACCAATTATTTAGTTCCAAGATAAGTCTCATTAAGAACTTGTGTTATGGATACTAAACAACGAATAAACATATTAGTATATAAATACTTTTTTTAAGGTCCTATTGGGCGAATATTGATATAATTCTCACAGGTATATTGATGAATTCTCATAGGTATATTGATAAATTCTTACAGATGTATTGACGAATTCTCAGAAATATATTGATAAATTTTAAACACAATTGCTTCAGCCAATCTGCACTAGGTCTGCATGATGGATGAACTAAATCCCTCTCACCTTAGGTCTTATTAGGCGATTTAGTAGTAGGAAGTAAATGGGCCCAGGTGATAATGGTGATTCACTACATTTGGAACGGACATCGTCGTAAAATGTCTCAACTAGTTCTGTGTCGTTCATACAAATTGCATACACAACAGTACGTGTTGTGTTCGTAGTACCAATCTAATTGTCTGGTCATCGTAATACAACGTGTTCATTAGGCAAGGGACTGAGACTAGAATGGAGGCATTTGAAACGTTTTATGCCTACGTGGTTTGAATCGACTTTTACTTCTTTGTTCTAATACCTTCTAAACTCTTCATTTATTATACTGACGGATGTAGCGTGAAGACCAGTAATGCATTCGCTTTTAACATCTAAGGTTCAATTCTCTTACAGGACAGGACATACTTATTTCCATGAACAGGAGTGTGTATTTCGGTCTGATTATTTTCGATTTACATTAAAAACCTATAATATAGGATCTGCTTAGTTTCGGTCCAGATGAAGCTGTGTAGAAAGTATAAAGATATTGTTGAATACTATTATATAAGCTTAACGTGCCGAGGCATGGAGCAAGCGATAATTAAGTACATAACTTCGAAATTTCATAGTTGCGCCATCAGGGTTTGAACCCGAGACCTTTGAGTTTGAAGGCTAGAGGTCTCGCCACTGGGCTATCGCTGGTCCATAGCTACTGCTGGTCCAGAAGTTGCCTGTTCTCTCTATTCATATTATAATCTTTGGCGTAACTCCACACTCAATCTTGGTGTCAATTGGTTAAGCCTGACCCCTAATTAGCGAGGCGAGGTGCCCCTTGCAGTCATCATAATGTCACTTTACTCTGCACTGGTGTCGAGGGCGTTAATTGTTCATTAGTGGTAAGTGGGATATCTCTATCTATTTGTTCACGGTTGTAAAGAGTCGTTGTAAAGGTATTTAAAATACTTACTTACTTTTGTATAAATCGACCACTTATGTCAACTGAATGTTTGTAGTGAGATAATTATATTTTTCATTATACTTGAGGACTGATATGGCATGGATTTATTCCGACATAGACCCCACATATTCCGGCCAATTAAAATTACGAAGCTGAAATCCGTTAAAGCAAATGTATACAATTTCAAATGTCGGTGTAGGATTATGTTTCATACAGAATTTAAAAATCACATTATGATTACCCAAATAATAAAAATAGTCATGGCAGCGAGTTCGACGCGGTCCACATACTGAATTTCACAGCAATTTCGAAACGCATTAACCATATTACGTCTATCATTTCGTAACAGGATAACCGTGTCTTCATGTTAATTAGGCCGGTAACACATGTCTTTCTCTGTAGCCATTATTTTTGCAACGCCTATCAATCTGTCTGATGTAGGTTATCATAATAATCTAAATTTTAGACTGGCTCATGTAGGTTTATAGTTTTATACCCTGGTGTAATAACAAATGATGTTCCATATGGAACTGTAACATAATTAGGTATCCTATGTTATGTGTTTGAAATATCTGCGTCTAAACTATTTGTAGATAGAACGTCTAACACAAAAGGCTTTCCAAAACAAACGCGCCTATGTATGTCAACAATCTGTACGTAATGAAACCTGCAACAAGTGCAACAATAACGTGCATGCATCACGGTGATGCGACGGTGACATTGGCTTTCTTATTGGCGGCTGATAGCAGCCCGTGACGGCTGGGCGCGCGCCACACGCCCGCCGCTCGCCGAGACGCGCGCGCGCATCCTCGCTCCGCGCCGCGACCGCCCGCGCCCGCGCGGCTCCGCGCCGACATGCCCGCAGTGAAAGTATTCAACATATTCGGCGGCCAGAAGCCAACCGAGAAACAACACAGTACGCCCCCCCCGCAAAACTCGCCTATGCAAAAGTTCTACAGGACTTTCTCAGTGCCGCCCCAAAACGCGAACGAAAAGAACTCTAAAGTCACCGCGATCGCCGCTTGTTTAGAAAAGAAAATCAGTGAACCTCTTCTTATTAGCGATAACGTGCAAAAGTTAACGAAAAACAATACTAGTGCGTCTTTTGTTATCGGTAAATCGGATGTTACGAAGACGCCTCAACATGTGTACGAGAATGTAAACATAAATAGTGCGAACACCGGTGTACTGCGCGACAGTTTGCTCGACGAGAGCAAAGGATATTCATCTATTTATGAGAATATTGTTATAGTCGGGAAAGTGCCTCCAAATAGCAAGGATACCACAGTGAAAGCGGAATCAAAACTAAACAAGGCTTTGGAATCGTTTGACAAAATACTTTCGGAATTCTCCTCGAACTTATCTTCAGATTCGAACGAAAACAAACATTTTATTATACCTAAACTACAAAAATCTAAAACTTGTAGTATTATAGAATCAAGGTGTATATTAAAAAAGGCCAATTCAGATTCACAAACTAAATTCCGGACAAAAACTAAATTGGCACGTAAAAACTCAATTGACAAAACGACCAGTTTGTGGAATCTTGACACCATGAAGAGCAAAGAGCTGTCCACACCATTGGTGCCATTGGCACCTACTATCGACAAAATGAATCCAGATAAGTATGCCACTTATAAAATCTCGTCCAAGAACTCGTCTCGAGCGAACTGCATTAAGAACGAAGAAATAAAAAAACTGGATGTCAAAACCAGAATATTAAAAAAGACGTTATCTAATCCGCCTTCTGCACCGGTTCCGGTTATAACGAAAACGAAGCCAGTGACCAAAAAGGTTGAGAAAAGAGTGAACGACCTAAATAAAGCTAAACTCAAAACATGTACAGATAATGGATCTACAAACATTAAGACTTCTTTAGAAAGTAAAGAGCCTCCGAAATCACTGTTGCAAAAAGCGAAGAGCGTGTGGGAAATTGGGAACGAAATAATGATATCGCCTAACTTAGAAAGGACCAGGTCCAGCACTTCTATCGCGGGCTCTCCCAGCAAGATCCCGGTGATACGGAGCCAGATGTCGCACAACAAGTTCAGCAGTACCCGAGCGCTATTTTCTCCCACTCCTCTTGATCTAAACGATGTAGACCAGGCTAGAGAGTGTGCTCAGAGCAAAAAGCCAATGGTAATAAAAAAATCTTTCGACAAACCAGACATAGTTAAGCAAGTCAGACAAAAGTCCCAACTCTGTCTAAAGACGGACATAAAACGCCAAATAGATAAAACAAAGAAAGATAGTTCTGATAACAAAAGGACTTCGACTCCACTAAAATTACCTCTGAGAGACTATTCAGAAGAATTAAGTGCAGTCCGCGCCAAGATGCAGCAAAGAAAAATAAACAAACGAGACATTGTAGTCATCTCGACGGACAAAAAACAAAATGAAAACGAATCTCAAGGAATCGGTCCGGCACTGACCCCTGTGAAGTCTATCGTAAAAAAAATTGAATTAAAAACCGCTTTGGAATCAAAAGCGGAAGCCGTAAATTTCCTGAACTGCAAAGTCATTCCGGCAGTTCACAAGGAAGTGTGTGTGGCTAATACGACTTTTCACAATCACCTGAGCACACTCGTGGGTCGGCAAGTCAAATATGTGGAGTCGCGAGACGACGTGTCGACGTGCTCCCAAGTGAAGAAAATCGAACTACAGAAACAACACGACGAAAAAATATCTGATGCTCACTCAGACTGCAGCGACGACTCCGGTCACGTATCGAACGACGCCGTAAACGATCACGACCAGTCGTTCGACAACGTGCACGACCTGAGCCCGGTGCAGACCTCGATCGACGAAGTGGACTGCAAGCTGTTCGATAGTCCCAAAAAGTTCGGGATAGATTTATCGGAGAATGCGAAGAGTGTTTGTCCCGTGCGGCCCGCGCGGCGCGGCGGGCGAGCCATCGAGGTCGCTAGCGGTACCCGCGCCACCGACGCCGCTCCGAAAGTGGACGAACAGGTAGGCGACACTGTTAACATATCGATAACAGCAAATTACAGGTGCATAAACTAACTCGGGAGCGGGCAGCCTTCAATTTAGATCGTATCCAATTCTCCATGAACCGCACTGGCCAGTTCTTTTGCCCGAAAGCTGCGTGTCTGCTCTGGCACCTGATGCCAATATTAATAAACATACGCATGCGGGTCGTAGACCTCTTACTACTCGTATACACACGACATCGCTTTAAGTTTTTTAATACGCGCCGGTAACTGTGAAATTGAACAAAAAGCAGACATACAAAATATGAACTGCATATTTAGCAGGTACCCGAACGTCAGCAGAATCCTTAATTAACGACTAATATGGCGCCAAGTAAGGAACTTTGCTCCTAAGATCTTGGGTTCGATTCCGACACATAATATATATTTGTAAACCTGATAATTAATATTTGGCTTAGTGTGTTGTACACAACACTGTGTTTACCAAAAAGTATTTATATACCAATAATACAAAAATCGCTTAGTTTGCGGCTAGAAGCGCTTTGTGTAATGTCCAAGAATAGTATAGTATTGAATTAGAAATTAGTCAAAAGTCCTGCCTTTCACATGTCGATTCATTGTTTACATCACCGACACACATACGGAAACGCTAATAAAATGCAAAACAGCTATAAAACTAACCGATCATTAATAAAATTCGCCAAAAACAAGGTGTTTATGCATAAGTCTATTAATTTCACATAATAGTTTAAACATTTTCATATAAAAAAATCGATTAAATCCACATAAATTAACATAACCTACATATTAGAGAAACAATTAAAGTAAGCGATGGGGTCAAAGAGTCTACTGTTACCTAATGCTTTAGGCCAATAATTTTATTCAAACATCCCATTACCGTAAAATGACATTTGACGATACGAAATGGAACCGAGACGTTTATAAGTTATGTAATAAACTGTGTTGTAATAAAGTTTATCTAATATATAATCAACCAATAGTTCACACAATTAATATAGCCTTACAAATTTGTAATGTTTGTATGTTGGCGAAACTGACACGGTTAATCAAACTTTTTAATTTTTACGCCTATATCTTTATTGACAAATATTTGCAAACATTTCATAAGTAGCCATAATTATTTCCTAGCATTATCCCAGTTGCCGTTGTTGTTGGTAAGCTTAGGTCTGCTTACAAGACTAACCAGAATTTTGGCTAAATTTTCACAGTCAAAGTCAAAGTATTTATTGACAAAACTATGTTGTATATACAGATGTTTTATAAATGGTAGCATCGAACATATACCCGGATAGGGCACAAATAAATAAATAATTATTATAATCAACAAATTGAATTAAATTAAATTTTAAAATAAAATAAAATATAAAATGAGAAAAAAAAATCAAAATTAAGATATTATAAATGTCATGCAATTAAAATAGTCTAATATAAATCAAAACAAATTATCATTTTACTGGAAAATAATTATTTTACTGAAAAATAATTATCATACTGAAAAAGAGATTTTTAGTTACATATAATATTTATTAAGAATATATTTACACCGTGCCGTATGGTACCGACCTAGAATAGTACCACTCCCTCTCATCCAAGGATCGTAAGAGTCAACGAAGAGAACTCCTACCGTATGATGGGCAGCAGCGTCATCCTGCGTACTGGCTGGAACTGCGATCACCAACCCGCCTGCCCAGCGTGCTGATTATGCGCAAATGATAAATAGAATAATAAACGACTTTGAGCTATCTTATGAGGCCACTAGTCATCCGTTTCACGCATCTTATAGTATTTTTATAACGAACAGGGGTCAATCAAAGGCCCCAATTTACTTTCTCTAGATCTCTTTGCATTAGGTGGATAATTGAGCAATATATTTTATTGGGCCAATTATATTTTTGTAGATTATTTCATTGTGGATTATTTTTGTTATGCAATTGCTTAAATAGTTTTCTAGATTGAGTTCCGGTTGAAATGCTCACGTCTCATTATTGGTTAATGCCAAGTTTGACCCAATGTTCTGTGATTTGTTCTTTTGGTCTGTGTGTAAGTTATTGCAATTTTGTATGTCAAACTTTGCTCTATAGGTTGTGGGCTCGATTTCCACAAATGACAAATATTTTTGTGTTGGATACATGGGTTTTGGTCTGTGTGTATGTCATTGTAATTTTGTATGACAATTCTTTGCTCAATAGGTTGTGGGTTCGATTCCCACAAATGACAAATATTTTTGTGTTGGATACATGGGTTTTGGTCTGTGTGTATGTCATTGTAATTTTATATGACAAACTTTGCTTTATAGGTTGTGGGTTCGATTCCCACTAATGACAAAAAAATTTGTGTTGGATACCTAGGTTTTGCTCTGCGTGTATGTCATTACAATATTGTATAAAAATTATTTGCTCTATAGGTGGTGGGTTCGATTCTCACAAATTACAAATATTTTTGATCATATTCTTGTCTTGGTCTGGATGTATGTAATGTAATATGAATTTATTTAAAATACCTATGTAACACAACAACATCTCTTAAAATAGCATTACTAATAATAAATAAGAATTTTAGTTTTTAAGACCAGTAAATAGGTAATTTAGGTTACTAAATCAATCGTTTATAGATGTAACAATATTCTATGTTTATTTAATTAGTAGTATTGTATATATATAAAAAAATATTCGTTGCCTAGTTCTCATTGTTCAAGTTCATAGTTTTGCTTTGTATAAAGATAGATAGCGCTTTTCGTAATGTTCTAATCTGAGTGTGTATAGTAACAACACCTCAACTCCTATAGATCTTTAAGCGGGGCGTGAAACGCATTTTAATAGGCCATCATGAGTGGGTTTGTTACCGTGTTTTTCCCACGATATGGAGAACTCCTACTTGTTTGGACTGTATTCACTGCTTGCCATTAGACATAATGTGGTCATTATGCCGTCACATAAATAAAAACAAAGCTCTGTGTTTAAAAAATATATACTACCTGTATCTTGTACTAACTAAATGTTAATGTTGACGACCGATATGGCGTGGAGGTCAGTATACCTACACTTCATTTCCGAGGTCGTGGGTTCGATTCCCACACAGGACAAATCTTTGTGTGCATGAACATGAATATTTGTTCTGGTCTGGGTGTTTTCCTATGTATATTAAGTATGTATTTACAAAAAAAAAATAAGTATGTAAGTATGTTTATCCGTTGTATAGTATCCATAACACAAGTTCTTAATGATACTTATCTTGGAACTAAATAATTGGTGTAATTGTTACAAAATATTTATTCATTTATTTTAAATGTGTCAAAACGCTAAAGTCTAGGTTTTATTGGACGGCTTAAAAGAGTCTGTGCCGTACTGAGTCTGTGTAGTGGAATTTGACCTGAACCTTGTAAGACCCTGTTGAAGGACTGAGATATAATCCGTCGCAGGTCCAAAATTAGCTTAGTATAGAAAAAACTCCGAAAACATTTTCGCACTTTCTTAACTTGACACTCTCTGTTTCCACTTTCTCACCAGGCATTGTGACCAAACATTACATCTAGTTTATTCTGTCACACGTACTTGTAACACATAACTTATACATTATGAATGTGACTGTAACATGTCATTACACTTTTACACTGTATTGTCAAATCTCTTATATAGGTGACAGAGAAAACTGTCTTGTAATATTGATCAAAGATTGCGAAGGTATTGATGGATAGACAGGTAGATAGTAAATTTTGTACACCAAAATTGTGATATTACTTAATCAAATTTATGTCTCCTATCAATGTCTCACCACTGGGTCGGGCCCCCTCTTGTGAGACAAGGTGAAAGGTCTCGTACACATGCCACATGAAAGCAAATATACACTGCTTTTGGAAAAAGTTCAGAAGACATTCCTAAGGTTTTTGTATAAGCGAAGATACGGTTACTACGCTTATATGTATCCTACCAAGTTTCTCCTTGGTCAATTAGAATACAATTCTTTAGAGGTGAGAAGAGCCGGTGATCAAATCATCACTATAATTAAAATTTTACGTGGTAGAATAGACTCTCCTGATTTTCATGGTGAGCTGTGTCGACTTTATGCACCCGATAATTATTATAGGAGCATGAAACATAAAATTTGCTGTGCCAACCTGCCGAACCGTTGCACGCTCAAAATCACCCATTCCGCGAACACTCAACGCACTTAATCCATTCTGGATGCAGCACCCGACTGTGATTTGTTTGCGGATGGATGGCCTGAGATTTTGTCAGTGTGTCTGAGGTATTGTGAGAGAATGGGATAAAAGAAGTTTTTATGTGTGAGATTTTAAAATTATATTCCGTTCTGCTTAAATAAATAAACACAATGTGACGTCATGTCGTGGAAATCTACGACGAGCTTCATACAAATTCACTTGGCTTTGTATATAAACTAAAAGAGTGTTGGGTACTCCCCTGGACCCTGGATGGAAGTCGCCCATTTTGCCTTTAAACCTTGCTTAATGACTACTATATATATATATGTACATATATATAAATATTAGTATATTTATACATATTTGGCGACCGATATGGCGTGATAGCGAATATACCCGCACTCCACTCCTGAGGGACTCCGGGTTCGATTCCCACACATGACAAATATTTGTGCACAAACATGAAAAAATGTTATGGTCTGGGTGTTTTCCTATGTTTATTAAGTATATATTTACAAAAAAAAAGTGTATATATATAAATCCGTTATTTAGTATACAAAACACAAGTTCTTAATGATACTTACCTTGGAACTAAATAATTGGTGTAAGTGTCGGAAATATTTATTATTATTATTATTATTTATTTATACGTACTTACCATCAGGTTAACGAGTGTCATGTCACACAGTGAAATAACAAAAAGTAAAAATTTATGTTTTACAAAACTGCGTTAGTCATCACTTTCTATTTCGCGGGCTTTTAGTGAATTTATTACCCTTTTACGTATCAGTTAGCTTCGTTTTATATAACATTTAACTGATACTCATATCAAGAAAACGCGTAACAGACATTACGAGTACATTCCGAATTCTGTACGAGTATAAAATCTTTTGAAAGTATTAAATTTGTTTGAGAATTTTTGACGTAATTAAAATATTTGCTATACTATTTAGTTATGGAATATAATAATAAAAATAACAACTATTCTTTTACAATTACACTAATTATTTAGTTCCAAGAATGGTGTTATGGACACTAAATAGCAGTACACATAATTAATTTTTTTTTTGTAAATTATAACTTATCTTGGTTACTTAATATACTTAGATAACACCAGGTATTTATAACACTGTGTCACATTACTTAAGCAAATAAATATTCTAATTCTGATTCTGAGTTCAGAATAAATATTCATGTTCATGCACACAAAGAATTGTCCCGTGTGGGAATCAACCCACGACCTCATAACGAAAGTGCGGGTATACTGCTACCTCCACGTTGTATCGGTCGTCAAATATATGTACACACACATACATACAATTACGCCTGTTTCCCCGAAGCATATGTGGGCAACACTTCGTCAATTATATAATTGGTCCCACGTATTAGGTGGCGAGCCTATTGCCGCTTATCGGACCTATTATGTTGGCCAGAGCCTCATCCGTTGATAGGCAGATGCACCACTTGCAGGTGAGGTTGGCTTGGGCTTCTTAGGTCTTGGTAGGATCCCTATACACCCTTGTATGTACAAATGTATCTACTTTATAAATTTATATCATATCTACCTATCTATACGTGTCTTTCAGTTAATTGATGCACATTCCTCAGTCAAGCCGCAATTCTCAGTCATGGCTTCTCGATATGTCGAGTCACGTTTGCGGTTTCTAATAAAGTTGCTTTCGGTTATAAATTAGGCATTAGGTTGGCTCCGTCAGCTTCTTTGGGCGCATGCTTATCACGTACCAGCTTTCGCTGAGGCGTCTCACGTGGAAATATGTTTAAAAGGCTTGTTCAGGCTTCAGAAAATGACATAACGCGAGATGTAATTTATCTGAAACTAGCTTTTGTCCGCGACTTCGTTCGCGTGGAATAGTGACTTCCGGCAGATTTTTGGTTTTACCCACATAGTTCCCGATCTCGCGGGATTTTTGGGATAAAAACTATCCTATGTCCTTTCTTGAGTTCCAAACTATGTCTGTACCAAATTTCATCCAAATCGGTTCAGTAGTTTAGGCGTGAAGAAAAGACAGACAGACAGAGTAACTTTCGCATTTACTGTATTTATTGTATATTATTAGTTTGGATTGCATATATATAGCACACTGAGGGGCCCTGGGCAAAGGTCCTGCCGGGGTTGCAGTACTGTTCGAAAGGGCTACCTTGGCCCAGAATATAACTGTGTCAATAAAGGAAATGGATGGTTTTTAGTCAGCAAGGGGCTTATTAATGTCTTCCTTTTCTCAAATGAAAGTGACAGTACTAGTTTTAAACCTGGTTTAACTTTAGCTCTTGTTTTGTAATAAGACCTTATATGTAATGATTTTCCATCCTAGAAAATAAAAAAATAATGGGATTTGTCAGCTTTAGATCTTGTTTTGTAATAAGACCTTATTTATAATGATTTTCCATCCTAAAAAAAAAAAAAATAAATGGTGGGACTTGTCAGCTTTTTTCGGCGCATGCTCATCACGTACTTAACAGCTTTCGTTGGGACAAAGTCACATGGAAATGCAATCTGGTGGGTTCAAAAGGCCTTCTTTTTCTGGCGTTCCATAATTTATCAGATGTCACATATCGTTGTTTAGTCTATTATAATTTCGTTACTTGGTTTCAACTCCTTTTAAAACCTTCTTACATGAATTGTTTCTACATAATACCTATGATATTTTAACTCTTCTGAAAAAAGTATTCGTTAGCTTCTATCAGGTTCTCAATAATTAAATACATACAGTTTTTAGTAATATGGTTGATTTTCATATATAAAATAACTCAAACCGAACTATTCTTTCAATTCCTCATTATAATGTTACTACCAGATAATGTTAACTGGCGGGAGAAAAAACTAACCTTGAAGATTTTCTTGCCCGTTCTTTTACGATCAAGCTCCCGCGCGCTGTCAATGGGCGCGCTAGTTTTTAAGTTTTGACGTTCATAAGAGCTCTTTTGAGCCAAACTTGAATAAATGAATATGAATTTGATTTTGAATGCTGTCCGTTTCACGTCCCGCATAAAAGACCCGTGTCTGTAGGAGATGGGGTACAACAGTGCCAACAGAGGATTCGTTAAATTCTTGAATCTGTTTTATTCAGCACATTAAATCAATGACCAACATTATGATTTATATTTTGTTGGTGACTGTTGGCGTTCGGTTAAAAAAAGAAGGAATATGGAATACGTTAGAATCCACAATTTGCCTTATAATTAGGGACCCTAGCAGGACCTTAGAACCCCAAGCCAACCTCACCTGCAATTGGTGCACCTGCCGATCAACGGACGAGGCTCTGGCGAACATAAAAGTTCCCGGGAAGCGGCAAATGGCTCGCCATCTATTACGTAGGAACAAAAATGTGGGCGTATTTTATGCCTCTGCCTACCCCTTCAGGGAAACAGGCGTGATTATATGTATGTATGTTGCGTTATAAGCCACTGGTGCAGATATAACGGACAACAACAGTTGTTATTACAACGGTATTGATATTTGCTAACAACATACAAGATGATAGCGGATTCGAGATGGTAGTCAACTACCACCCTACTGGCCCAGAAACCGACGACACTAGCACGTTGTTCTGTGTACTTTTTAGTTTCTACTCTTTGTGTTTGTTCCGCGTTTGGTTTGCAATGATATTATAATCCTTATTAACGTATATTTTAGAATAGAAACTGAAGATTGTCACAGTGTCTTTGGGAACTTCTTATGATTTGCATTAACAAACAGTACACAAGTGTTAACTTGGCATGTGCTCAAAAAAATGGCAAAGAAGTGGGTTGACTTTGTGAAAGATGATAAGATTTAGAAGGTAAATGATAGGAAAATGCTTGCTGCACCTACCCCAGATAAATTGGGAGCAGTTCAGGAGAGTGATGATCAATGATAATATTGCAAATTAGCATCATTTGAATTGAAGAAAGGAGTTCTTCTCATTATTATGGTATTTTGATACTTATATGTTTAGGTCATAGGTTTTTTATTACCAATCTTTAAAATACATATATTCAAGCCTGTTTTCCCGAAGAGGCATATTATACGCCCACACTTCGCCAGTTATAAAGTTGTTCCCACGTAACAGATGGCGAGCCTATTGCCGCTTATCGGGAACTGTTATGTTCGCCAGAGCCTCGTCCGTTGATCGGCAGGTGCACCACTTGCAGGTGAGGTAGGCTTGGGCTCCTTAGGTCTTGATAGGTTCCCTAGACACCCTTTGACCTTCGAAATAGGAATATTAAATAAGGTAGCTCATTAGCGTCCCACTACTGGGCTCTATCCGTGACTTCTCTCACAATCTTAGTTGTAGGGGATTCAGATCACACTCTATGACTGCTGACCACTACTAGTAGTTTGGGCCTTTTTTCCAAAATCCTAGTTATAGGAGATTTAGATTACACTGTACGACGGTGCAGCAGCGTCACCCTGCGTACTGGCTTGAACTGCAACCACAAACCGCTCCCGCCCGCAGTGAATGGGCGCGTCAGTTTATAAGTATGACATTCATAAGAGCTCTATTGAGCCAAACTTGAATAAATGAATTTTGATTTTTTGATTTCGAACGCGCTCATCTCAGCGTGGTGTTGTCTATTGGGGAGGCCAATGTTCAGACGTTTACTCAAAAGAGGTAACATCATTTATGTTGCTCCAACAAAATTGTCCGAACAAACCCGATTAAACTTTGAACGCTCAGCTGATGAATTACCACCGCCTCGAAACGTTAAAACCTTTACATTACACAACAGAATGCTAGAATCAAAGCTCCCATTCGTCCCCATTCGTATTCATCACAAAAGCTGTAATTAAAGTGGCGATTGAGTCTGTATTCGCTTTATTGTATTGCCGTCTATCTGTCGGCGAAAGTCAATTATGCACAGAGCACCGTGGCAGCTCCCTATCTGTAATGATTGGACTTTTGTAATACTTTGTACGAATGTAACTATTATTTGTTACGCATGGTACTGAACGTGAAAGTTTTGTATGGAAAGCTGATTGTTGGAGGCTGACATGATTCGGGAGTCGAACCGGCAGACGAGAGTGGTGGTCTGTGGACTAAATCTTTATCGTAGCTCGGGATATTTGTCGATTTCCTGGTATTAAAAATTATTTTACCTACAAGTAGGTTCCATTGATTGAGACATATTTATCGTGGAAAAACCTTAGGCGGCGAAAAGCGGGTCGATGGTCGAGAGCGGCACGAGATCAATGGACAATAATTGGGAAAGCTCATGTTCAGCAGTGGTCTTCTAATGACAGAGATGATGGAGATCCTTAGATTCGCCGATTTAAATATAAAAATGTTTAAATAATTTATTGATTCAGGCGTTACTTTGCGGAAATCCATTGTAAGCAAGTTATGGATTAAAAATATCTTTGTAACAATTCCCGCGCTACTATAATTTCCCGAAAAATCGAGAAACTACTCAACACGACACGTGTTTCGCCCTTACACAGGGCATCTTCAGGTAAGATAGGAGCCTCAGAACAACGATCAAGTTCAATCAACGAACAAGTTCGCATAGGACAAATCTTTGTGTGCATTGATATTTTTTCTGGTCTGGGTATTTACTCATTATCATTAAGTATAGGGGCAATAGGCTCGCCTATTACCAACTATATAATTGGCGCAGTGTGGGCGTATAATATGCCTCTGCCTACTCCTTCGGGGAAATAAAGCGTGATATTATGTATAATTTATTTTACAAGCGTAGACACGTACTTATAAATATCAGTTGTACAAACTACTATTACTTGTATTACTTAACGTTTCACAACCATTTAATTGGCCACTAAGTAAACACTGAGACACGAATTGTACTGTTACTTACGCGTATAAAAATGAAGCTTACATCTAATAGCAATGTCTGCGTTTCTTGGAAACTGTAAATATTGAATTTGAATTTTCTAGATCAACGCCATCTATTTGAGCCTTACTTTCAACCTTTTCGCAGACAAATCTAAACCTATAAGGTACTTTACATAGACCTTTTTTTTCTTAATGGTAAATCACCTAATGACCTTCTCCCGCTGTGGGTGGAGCGGGAAGGTGTGTCAGACTTTTACTGACTGGAAACCGTTCATGTTCCTTCTTGAGCCTGTAACACCAAGGCCGCGGTGCCCACGGAAGATCAGCGTCGCGACATCTCTGTGATGTTCGACAATATGCTGAGAGGGCACCATTTCAATACAAGTTGAGTTCTTCTTTCACTTTAATTCTTATTATTCTATTCTTGATTTGTGTTAACTATATTTTGTACTAATTTTATGCTATTTTTTTGCAACTTGTATTGAATAAATATTTTTCTTTCTTTCTTTTTAACTCTTTCGTTCAGTCCCGCAGCATATGTTGTTCCGTCACAAAAAAAAATCTTATTACAATTACAAACTCGTATGCGAGTCTGTTAACTAATCAAGAGTATTAATTGAATTCATTTCATTCATTCATTCATTGCCATCTAAGTGTACCTACATAAATAAGGTCTTAGAATATGTGCCAATGTCGATGTATCATCATCATCACAGCCCATTAACGTCCCACTACTGATCCTACGCTGACCCAGTGCGGATTGGCGGAGGCAGGTGTATGGCGTCCTGCTGTTAGAATTTTTCAAGCCGCCCATGAGGCCTCTAACATGGCTTAACGACCACATTTAGTGATAACCGGGACCAACGGCTTAACGTGCGTTCCGAAGCACGAAAGCGCTCGATATCAAATGCCACACAAACGGTCACCCATCCAAGGACTGACCTCTGTAAACTCTGCTGTACTTTGGTGATCGTTTCCGACCACCGAACACCGCAGAGCTACGAGCGCTTCAATGTATAGAGAAAAATAATAGATTTTCAACGGCAAAAGTAATTTGTACGTACCTAACCTTTTTAGAGCGCAAACAATTTTTTTTTTAAATTAAAATTTACAACTTATTGAATGTGTGTGATATTTCGGAAGCAATATAATAGTATTTATCGCCCAATCTGTAGCGGTTGTTTGTGTAGCTGCTCGATAATTGTATGCATAATTTGTGATGTCGCACGCGAAATGCTCGTTAACTGTAACTACGAATTTACTATAAATTAGCCTGTTTTACAATTAATGTAGAAAATTTTACATGTCTTTTTTTACGGGAATAATATACTTTAATATTCAAGTGTGTGAGAGTTCTCTCGTTTCAGCGTTAGTCGTGAAGACATCGTTGTTCTGAGGCTCCTATCTTACCTGAAGATGCCCTGTGTAAGGGCGAAACACGTGTCGTGTTGAATAGTTTCTCGATATTTCGGGAAATTATAGTAGCGCGAGAATTGTTACAAAGATATTTTTAATCAATAAATTACTTTAATATTCTACAAGCTTTGTTTTCTCGTAGTTTCGCGATAATAGTTTAAGGCTTATTCCTACCAAGCGGGTTTGCGTCCGCATGCGCGTCACACAGTCATATTTAGTACATACTATCTTAGTCTTTGACGCATGGCACCCAAGGGTTTTTATGTAACGATTGGACCCTCCCGTTTGACGCAACTCCGCTAGATAGAAAAAAATGGTTGCCTGTAAAGTCGTTTTTACGGGCGAAGATTTTACGTGACAACGTCTTTTTCTCGGTAGAATATTTATTGATATGAATATAATTAAATTGCACAATAGGAACAAGGAATTGAATGAAAATAAGAATTGCACAAATTTTAACTATAGAAATATATTTTGTTTACTAAAACTGCGCGCGCGGCAGACCGATCATAGTTGAGTGGGAGAGAGACGCAAGGCATTCGCCGGGCCTCTCTCTCGTTCGGTGACTCATCGTAACGTTACCGAGCGTTACACTTTTTCATAAGTGACTCCCAGCCGCAACCTAATTTAAGACGTTGTCACGTCAAAAATGTTCTTAGGACATCGACCCAGGCGCAAATGGACTCAGTACAATAATAAAATCTAATCCAAAAAATCTTAGTTTTTTAAAAAATTATATCTTAAGGAATTTGGTATAATATTATTTGGCTTATCAATCTCAATAGACCGCGAAAATTTTATCTTATTAGTTTTGGGCAAGCCGATCATGTCTACAACAGTGTATCGCGCTTGCAGACACCAACACGGCCCAAAATAAAATTGTCTTTAGGTTTTTAATGAATAGGGTAAAAATAATTACAACCTTCCAATGAACCCTATTTTTCACACCATAATTGTTCGTTATACACTCATATAAAGATAATCCATATTTACCGTATGAGTTGGATAGTTATCTTATTGTAAAAATACTAACATGTAATTTAAGGCGAAAAAGTCGCCAATTGGTCAATAATGTTCCGGTGCAAATTGTTCGAGTAATTTAGCTGTAGGCGTAACTAGGCCTAGGGTTGTCACACGCTGCTATAACAATATTTGCAAGATATTTTTTGTTGCATTTTAAATAAGTAAATGTAAAAATGTATATAGAATTTGAAATAGTTTTGTCACACATAGGCAAAGCCAGAGGGATACGCCAACATTTCGCAAATTATGATTTTGGTCCAACGTAATAGGTCGCCTATTGCCGCTTACCGGGAACTTTAATGTTTGTCTCGTCCGTCGATTGGCAGGTGCACCGCTTGTATGTGAAGTTGGCTTGAGATCCTAAGCTCTTAGTCGGATCCCCATACACGGTTAACATTATACCAATTACAAAATTAATATACATAGTGGAAATTACGCTCATATTTTTTGACAATCTTTCCTTTTACATTGTATGATTTCATATCATGTCACGGAGTAAAAATTTATGGTATTTACTTAGGTTGGACCATATTTCTGTCAATACAACTAGATATCAAATTGCATATATTGTCTAATATATCTATCTTAAAATACTTCTTGATATACCTATGATTAGTGGCTTGGCTCTATTTATTTATTTAGTCATATCATATCCTAGCATTATCCCGGTTGCCCCAGACTTAAGCCCAGGGTCTGCTCACGTTTGACCAGAATTGGCTGTACTTCAGTTATTACATGGAGCGACTGCCATCTGAACTCCACAACCTAACAGAGAGACAGCCAGCTGAAGCAAGGTTAAACCAGTAGTCATAATATTAGAAGGCACTGACTTCCTAATAACGACAGCCATCGATGTTCACGACAGCCATCGATGTTCACGACAGCCATCGATGTTCGTGACTGCCGGGACCAACAGCTTAACGTGCTTTCCGTGGCACATAGCAAGCTATAATTAGGCACATAACTTCGAAAAGTCATAGGTCCGCCCCACCAGGGTCAGAACCCTAGACCCTAAGGGTCGGTTCATATCTGACGGAACATGCGTCGCTTATTATCGGTCGCGTAACGCCAGAACAGAGAAATGTATAGAAAAACTTAAGAACGTGCACACTCAACCGATGATACGTTAGTGCGTCGCGCGTATGCGCGCTACGCTAGCTACTCTACGCTCGACGCTTTTTCCGTCAGATATGAACCGACCCTAAGTATATGAGTCGCTACACTGGGCTATCATGTCTCCCTATTATTTTAGTTCACGCTCATAAAAAACTATTAACTCTTTATGTGAGGTTTGATTTCTTCGTAAAACACCGAAATCAAAATTCATTTATTCAAGTTTGGCTCAATAGAGCCCTTATGAATGTCATACTTATAAACTAACGCGCCCATTCACTGCGGGCGGGAGCTTGATCGTAAAAGAACGGGCAAGAAAATCGTCAAGGTTGGTTTTTTTTCCCGCCAGTTACATAATATTAAAACAATGGGTTCTGCAGTCACAAGATTTAAAAGAAAGGAAGACAAAACTCTTTGTAGCTATATTAACATAATTACAGATAAACATAGTAAACCAAATAGCCAACCCTACACTAGAGTGTCGCGCAAGCCCCAGGTGGTCGTGTAATCGTTCCAACCTGCCTGGTTTACTCTGAGCCACAGCTTAACTGCCGATGCTACTGACAGACCTCACTCTGTACTTTCTCCACAATTGTCTGACATTATCTGCTAAAATTACACTAGCTAGCAATAAGTGTAAGCAAGCTAAGCAACTTACTAAGTGCTTTTAAATGGTAGTAGATGTTCTTAAATGATATTTGGATTTTTTTTGGGTCTTCCAGCATCAAATTTAGTTCCTGATGCATCTTCCAAGCACTATCCCGGTTGTACAGACTCACTGAATTATGTAATTTCCATTTTGTGTATATAATTTGACGAATCTAAATGATCCTGTTGATCTTAAAGACAATATAGTGTATTTTATTTGACGTTTAGAGCCCAGTTGCTGTTGGTCACTGGTATACCTAGATTTGGCTGAATTTTAGTTATTACACGGAGTGACTGCCGCCTATCTATCGTTTAAGCAGCTTTCACGATATTAGAAGACACTGACTTCTTAACTACCAACTTCAACTGCCGATGCTACTGACAGACCTCACTCTGTAATTAACCCACTAACGACCAGCAAGAGTTCTAGAAATTATCTGATAAAATTACACTTAGTGTTCTTAAATACGGAAAAACCTCGATTGGTTTTTGTTGCACTGTTTTTATTTTAACTTATGATTTGAATTGTAGTTTTTTATACAAATTTAAAAAAAAGCTCTTGAAAAACAGCTGGATGTTTTTGGGGTTTTCGAGACAGAAATCAAAGTTTTGATTGTTTATCTTAAAATAGACTGTAAACTATCTAAGCCATAGTTTACCTACTGATGCTACTGACAGACCTGCCTTCATACGTTCTCTACAAACGGCCTGCCACAATTATAAGATACTGCCTAGATATAATGATAAATAAATAATTGTTATGAATTAATAATAATAAATAAATATTTCTGACACTTACACCAATTATTTAGTTCCAAGATAAGTATCATTAAGAAATTGTGTTATGGATATTAAATAACGGATAAACATACATAAATACTTTTTTTTTGTAAGTACAAACTTAATATACACAGGAAAACACCCAGACCAGAACAAATATTCATATTTATTTACACACAAATATTTGTCCTGTGTGGGAATCGAACCCACGACCTCAGGAGTGGAGTGCGGGTATACTCGCCACTACGCCATATCGGTCGTCGTATTGTATAGTATTTACATCTACTGGTAATAATCAAAACACTCGCATATCTGATGTCAACTTACTCGAATTACAGCAGCGTAAAGTGTCTTATAAAAAGTTTTTTCAACAGATCATTCGTTCAACATTATCCGTTTCGTATGTTTTTTTTAACCACGTTAATTGATACGGTTTTTTCCTAAAATGTCATTTATCTTCGTCAAAGAAAAAAGATGAGATCATCAACACGCAAAGAGTCTTAGAACGAACCAAATGTTTATGATACGCAACTTTTCATATAAATAAAGCATAAGGTCTCAAGGGGGCGGTAAGAGACCCAGAAATAAAATGGGAGCGTTTTGTAGAGGCCTGGGGAGTGATTTGTAATTTTATTTAGCAAGGAGGCCTCTTAAAAAAATATTTATTCTCAAAGTGGGCAGGACAAAATAAGTTTGGGAGCCACTAGTCTAGAATCTCTAGATATAGATTTAGTTAATTTATTTAATCGTACTTTTATACTTAACATTATTTTAACGGTATAAACAAAGCCACCCAGAATGGCTTTCTTATATCCTGATAGTTGGTTTAGCCATATAATGATATTTCCCTCTGGGTTGCGGAGGTCAGACGTCAGTCGCTTCGTGCAGTAACCTCCATTTCGACTGCCAAATTCAGTCAGATCTGTTTAACCCTTAATCGACATTCTAGGGTACAACCGGAATAATTCTAGAATAATGACAGAGGAAAAACAATTTTACTAAAACTTGACTTACATGACTTTATATTAGGTGGGACATAAGACGTCCAGAGTGCGCCATCATCCCGTTCGGTCTTAAGCTTCGCGCTTTATCGCCCCAGGTCTTCCCTATTTTCTTTGTCTCCGCGATGATCGTCCGCCGCCATGTCTGCTTAAGGCGGCAACGTTTACGCTTTCCGTGAGGATTCCAGTCTAGGGCTGGCCTCGGTATGTATTCAGGGTCCCTTCGGAGCGCGTGGCCGATCCAGTTCCACTTGCGGCGTTTGATCTGCTGGTCCATCGGATTCTCATCGCACCGATCCCACAGGACAGAAATAGAATAGAGATCTTCTCAATCCAGTAAGCACCGCACATACGACGAAAAAACTAAGAATGAATGAATCTTTATTTTGTCCATATGAGTAGTGATGTGGAGAGATTCTAACCTACATGTTAGAATCTCTCCACATCACTATTTGACTATTTCTGGGGTCGGTTTCCTCACTAAGTTCGAATGGTGAACTACTGTGGTCGTCCTACCTCACTCCAGCCAGCCCACCTCTCTCCAGAAGCGGATCACATCCCCAACCCTGCTTAGGACTTTTGTGATGGTTTCAGGGGTTCATAGTTGTTTTTCTGGTGTCATCACATGCGCAAGCGCACGAGTCGTTCGTGTTACCACACACATTCAAAATCGTTTACATTACTCTTGTAAAACATTGTAAAGATAACTCGAGTCGTATGAGTTTCACAGCTATGCCTAAATTTGCATATTTTAAATATCGTTTAGTCTGTTCATCTGTTTACAGAATTGATTTAGAAATTTGACATGTCTAAAATGACTTTGGTTTTGGTGAGAATTTTATCTAGCCAGTAACTATCACCCAGGACTTTTTAGCGGGAAAGTGAAGCGTCATGTCTGCAGTATGGTTTTATTTTCTAAAATTTGTGATATTTCGAACATTAATGTGTAATAATAACTGTGGATTATTAACCGTTAATTGTTTGTGAACATACATGAGTGTTGGTAAATCATACAAAACAGTGCAACATCACTTTTCATATTCTCTCAACAAGTCCATGTGAGATCTCAGTATAGTCCCACATCTTTACTGAGGACTCAAGGGGTTTAGAGGAGGGCATCTCATTCATCATCTTTATCACCACTCTTTCTCATTTACTGTGTATTAAATACTATAAATATATCTATAACTTGACACTGGCTAAATGTGCTAAACGCAGGAAGCCATTATTTAAAACAAAAAAAAACTATCACCCATTGACGTTTGATTAGTGCAAAAAGGCGATATACATGTTCTTACTCTCCAAGAATCGTTGGTGCAATTTCCGCTCATTACAAATATGTGTATGACAATGGTCTTTATCTAGTTGTATACAATATATTTAAAAGCAATAAGAATGTATATATATCGTTTAGTGCCCATAGTACTACTTCTGCTTCGTATGAGACTAGAAGGAGCTGTTTGATTTGCGGAACTGTATTGCGGGCGAGTTGAAATATTTCTCAATTTCCTTATATATTTTTCATATACTAAGATAAGACTAGACGCCTTTCTAATAATAGAAATTGTATGTAATAATGTTTATGACACATAATAAATCATCGATATACTTACATGTTAAGACTTGATGATAATTATTGTATTAATTAAACTTGCACACTACATTATTGATACTGTGTTGATGTTAATAAGTAAATCATATACTTAGACGTCACTATTAAGTCATTATCAGGGTTATTAAGAAGTGATATAAAAGGTATTTAATTATGTTTATCCGTGCTTTAGTATCCATAACACAAGTTCTTAGTGTTACTTATCTTGGAACTAAATAATTGGTGTGATTGTAAGAGAATATTTATTTATATTTATTATGGTGCTGACTGTACGTTACTTAACAAAGCATTCTCAAAGCATGGGATCTTTACAATCAGTGTAATTGATTATGAGTATTTATTTACAACACTGATATTTTGAATTACTTACCTTTACGTTACTTACGCTACGATCTTTAGGGTAATTCGAGTAAGGTCTGTTCCTAATATTTGTAATTGGATAATGTTTTTTTTACCATGGGTATGCGATTACATCTAGTGACATTGTGGGTGAAGGGCTATCATTCAACAATTGCTACGTTTCATCTAGAGATCACTCTGTTGATAGTGAATTTGTCTACAACCATTAAGATTACTTTACAGTGAATCGTTAATATTCATAATAAAATAAAATATACTTCATTTATTGTCTTTAAGATCAACATGATCATTTAGATTCGTCCAACATTCACACACAAAATGGAAATTCGATATATTTTTTTAACAACAATAAAAGAGAGATGAGCGGCACCATAATAAAGAAATAAAAGCAAATGGGTTCTTTGTCAGAATTTGTCATGGTTTGTCAGTTTATCTGTCTGTTGTGGTTTTTCTCAAGATTTGTCAGTCTGTCGGTGACTCTTATCGGGGGGATCTGTCAGTCAGTCTGTCGTGATTCTAAAGGAGGGAGGGGATTGTCTGCAGGCAGTTAGTCTGTCGGTGACGCTAACGAGGCTTCCAAAAAGCAAGGATATTAAGAAGAATGCCTTAAAAATCATTCATCATTCATCCGGCTCGTCATAATTAAGTATTTTTAACCATTCAATAACACTCCTTTTGAATTTCTTCTTTTAGAATAAGCGTGCACGAACGTCGTCAGTCAGCCGCGGGAATATTGAATTTGTTCACTGTAATTGTAATATGAAAGTAGGTTTGTATTAATTATTACTTACTTATAAGTCGACAGGGCTCCAATTCTACTTATTTACTCAACCAATTATTACTTAGCTATCGATAGGGCTCCAATTCTACTTATGTACTCAATGTTAACAGTCGAACCCGGTGTTTATTTTAGGCCATAAGTCTAATGCTATAGCAATGAAATATGATGGGAAGAAACGACTTAGAAGCATCTGACCGCAAAGTTATATAGTCTTAGTCCTTTTGATAACTGGAGAAATGTGGACGTATAATACGCTTCTCCCTACACCTTCGGGGAAACATGCGTAATTGTATGTAGCTGTGTCGTGAGAGGTGTTCAGTAGTAGAATCCCAATGGCTGGTATAAGAAATGATATGTTCCGAAAAATTCCCACTGAATACAGATGTCCTTCTAAAATAAGCAGAAAGTGACCATTCCTCACCAATATTCTACAATTTTTTTCGGATGGATAATAATCAAATAACCTTCTCTCGCTGTGTCAGACTTTTTCAGACGCCCATATTTCGCCAATAATATTTTTGGTTCCACGTAATAGGTGGCAAGCCTATTGCCGCTTAAAGGAAACTTCTATACTTGCTACTAAATATCAAATGATTATTTTATAAATAGATTTGTTGCCTACATACTAAAGCTGTATCAGTAAGGCCATTACACAGCTATTGACCGCATAAGAGTGTAGTTAAGGCTATTACATATATTACGGTTAACTGGTAACTGTGTCTAAGGCGATTTGGTTTTATTCAGTTATCTGGATCGTACTGAACGATTTTGTTATGGCTCATATTTAATGTGTCATCAAAATTAATAAATTACCAACCTAACCTAACCTTTTTGTACATCAAAAAATTCTGATGGAGCACCTAATCCCCTATTAGATACTAGATCAGTATTTTTGATGATCAAAAAAGGTATTTTTTAGAGGTTCAGTTTATTATATTCCTTTTGTTATTTTATAATGTCTTTGACTTCATACTTAATAGTTACTTTTTATATTGGCCCTAATCTTCGTAAGCCATTTTATTAGTTGTAGCCAATCTAATTTACCTTAACTGCTCTTAATGACGTGCGTCTTACTATAGTTACTTATACGCTCACACTTCGCCAATTGTGTTGTTGGTCCCACGTAATAGTTGGGGAGCCTAGTGCCGCTTACCGGGAACTGTTATGTTTGCCAGAGCCTTCTGTTGAAGGGTAGGATGATTTTAATACAAATCGTGATTCTTGCGTTATCTGTATCTGTGGTTATTCGCTTTTTATAACACTGTTTAAACAGAAACTACTATTTAAGCAATAAAATAATATACGCATCTACGACGCTACAATGTCACTTATGCAATTTTGTCAAAATTGATCTGATGATGAGCAAAAATAACCGAATTAAAAGATTTTTACTTTTATGTAAAGTTGAAAGTTTTTTTTTACCTATACAAAATATTGCAAGGAGGTAACTTATATCCACTACAATCTAGCCTATCTAAAGACAATTTTGTAACTTTCTGTTATCATAAACTACCTACCACATATTTTAAAAGAAGGAATTTGTCCAATAACACTATTCTTATTGTTTCTATTAAGGCGAATACACTTTAGTAATGTGTTCTTAGTCACAGTATTACACTTCACTGACACAACACTAAACTAACTCAAAAGGTTTTGTACTTCTCAGTCTTCTCACTAGGTCTGTGTTGTCGAGTAGCTGGATAGCCTCAACATTTACATTACAAGTTGAAAGTTAAGGCTTCAATATAACTAGCTCATTACTTAAGCTAAGAAGAACTACGGCATACGCAGAAGTGACGTTTGAAGACCGTAAATGTTTTTTCGTAATGGATACCTGTATTATTATAAAGTCTTTGGGTATTATTACAAAACGAGATCTAAACATAGACCAGGTTTAAAAATAGTGCTGTCACTTTTATTTGATAACATGATGACAGTGACAGCACTAGTTTTGAACTTAGTTTAACTGTAGATCTTGTTTTGTAATAGGCCCCTATATGTTTAAACCAGAAACGATGGTTATATCAATCAGAACACGAGTACTCCGTAAGCTATGATTGCCTGAACGGTTACATAAAACTTTCGTATGTTATGTGTTAATTCTCAGTATTTTCGTTCTCAGAAAGGTGTACTGTCTACTCTTTGATACTTGTTATATTGGGTTTTATAAACTTGTTAACATAGTTTATTTTCAGTCAGCTTCGGCTTGAACTAAATTGTAGCATCCTATGAAATATGGGAAATGTCTTAAAAATATAATGCTATGATTATTTTAAATAACACACAATTATATAGGCTTAGAACTTTTGAACAGCCCGTCAATAGTATAAGAATCGCCTCATAATTATATATGAAGATATATTTTATAATTATATTTTTAAATTTTAATGTAGCGAGAGCGGACTGCATCATCAAGTATAATTCTCCTATTCCAAAATTTTGGGCTTAAAATATTTATTGTCTCATAATTTCATAAGAAACCATACAGTCACTTACATGAAAAATTTACAATAAATGTGGGCAAAAATAAATCTGTCGAGAGTAGGTATGTAAAAAAAATATATTAAAAATAGAATAATCAAATTTTAAAAAAAATACTTTCAATTTTAATCAATCGATTGATTGACGATGAAAATAATTGTGGTGGCTTATGTTTAGCAAATTGATTTGATTGATTGTTTGAATGGTCGAGATGATGCTGACGATGATTATTAGATACACCTGTACGATAGTCCCGCTGGAATGAGGATTGGCTTCATATTTATTTATTGTAACTAACAAAACTGTTATCTTTGTCGTAGATTATGTTCCGTGGCGGCGTGGTGGGCGGGTTGGACGCGCGACGTGATGCGGCCCTCGCGCGCGTGCTGGTGCGCTTACAGGCGCGTGCACGCGGGCTGTTGGCGCGTCGACGCACGCTGCGCCTGCGCACGCAGCACACGGCCGCGCGTTGCGTGCAGCGTAACGTACGCGCGTTCCTCGCCGTGCGCGACTGGCCTTGGTGGCGCTTACTCGTGCGCGTTACGCCGCTGCTCGCCGTGCACAGGACTGAACACAGACTTAAACAGGCACAGGTATGTTTACATTTATAAAATTTTGTTTCTTTCGCGTTAATATTAAATTACCTTGATAGCCGCTAGAACGTGAAACACAAGAAAGTCCTTGCACCAAGCGGACTCGTGGATTTGAACTTTTGATGTTTTGAACTATTGGCCTCGTGGTCTCCTGACAAGGACTGTATAATAGATAATTTTATGGAGAAAGTATTGACGCAGATTATTCTTAGAATCCTCATGGTCTGTCAAATTACAGTGAGAGATCTTTAATATATTAACATATTTTAAAAATATTTCTGTAAAATTCGCCGGGTCAGCTAGTAATAAATAATAACATACAAAATCGGCCTCATTAAACATTAGAATATTTCTCTTGTAACGCAGTACGGGCGAGTCCGATGTGACCTAGAAAGACACAAAACGGTAACAAGATTACAAAGGCAAGTATTTCGTAACCCGAATCTGTGTCCGTCCATCGGTCGCGGGCACAGGTTATCCTGGCGTTTCCTGCTTAGATGTTTTAGAAGCTGTGAACTGGGCCGATGACCCACGAATCTCTGATACGACATTTGGGATATCATTTAGACCAATTGGAAGTTATTGGTGTCTTATAATAAACAACAATACTAACAATTAAATAAAATTTGAGTATCTGTTTGTTACGACAATATTAAAAGCTTTTTATTCGATGCATGTGAAGGTAATAGGATAATTAAAATTTTAAAAAACATACTGTTTTCTTTTGTCTGTTTTTTTTTGTTTGTATCAGAAACAATGGATCAAAGTCGTCAGGATTTTTACTGTTAAAGCCCAAATTTCAATGATTTCTAAGTTGCAGAAGATTATATAATTTTTTTAAAAATATCTTGGTCGTTTGTATTTTACGCAGGAAAATGTTACTATTCATTTATTCGATACACTTTCACATGATAGTATAGTGCATTCAACACACCGGCGTGCTAGTCAATTTAATAACAATCACATGAATTATTAAATATTACATTTTCATAAAAAGTTGCAAAAAAAAAACGAAAAAAAGAAGAAAATATGAGTTATAGAGTTATTTACCAAAGCTAATGAGTTTCATACACTAACCTGCTTTTTTATTACCGTTTATTTATAGTTCAAAAGTCCTATTCCGCAATAAAATTTTTCTTTCTTTCTTTCTTTATTTTAAATAATGGCTTCGTGCGTCTAGCACATTTAGCCAGTGTCAAGTAAGTGATATATAAATAATATATAATTCATAGTAAATGAGAATGAGAGGTGATAAAGATGATAAATGGTAAATAAGATACCCTCCCCTAAGCCCCTTGAGTCCTCAGTAAAGATGTGGGACTATACTGAGATCTCACATGGACTCCTTGAGAGAATATGAAAAGTGATGTTGCACTGCTTTGTTTGATTTACCAACACTTATGTATATTCACGAACACTTAACGGTTAATAATTCACCGTTATTACACATTAATGTTAGAAATATCACAAATTTTAGAAAATAAAACAAAACTGCAGACATGACACTTCACTTTCCCGCCAAGAAGTCCTGCCGTAAATTCAGTCGCAATAAAATTTGTATTGCAATCATTAAACATAACATGACAGCACATGACACTTATATGACTTTAAGAAAGTCATTCTCCAATTTACTTGCGAGTTTCCACGCCGATTTCTACCTAGACATTTCCGGAATAGGCTCTTTGTAAAATGGACCACATAGGCGCAGTCAGAATGTAAATATGGAAGTAGTTTACTCAGAAGATGTAATTACATTTTAATGGGCTGTTAGGCGAAACGCTTTTTTAATCGCCTAGTTGTAAAATGGCTGAGGCACTTCTTTAGTAGTAAAAGATGGGCGGACTATGAGCATACTTAACTTATAGAATTGCAGTATCACCCACGGGGGTCCCGTTCTGGTAGGAATACCAGGGTAATAAGTATCCTATGTGCTATTCACGTACTTAGTTTCACCACAATCCGTCTAGTAATTTGAGCATGAGAGAGTTACAAATATACATAATATTATATCTTGACGACCGACATGGAGTGAAGGTCAGGTGGTGTTCTGGTCAGGGTGTTTCCTACGTATATTAAGTATGTGTTTACAAATAAAATATACTTTATTGTCTTTAAGATCAACATGATCTTTTAGATTTGTCAAACATTTACACAAAATGGAAATTCCATATATTTTTTTAACAACAATGAAAGAAATATGAGCGGTAACATAATAAAGGAGTAAAAGCAAATGGGTTCTTTGTCAGAATTTGTCAGTTTATCTGTCTGTTGTGGTTTTCTCAAGATTTGTCAGTCTGTATCTGTCAGTCAGCCTGTCTTGATTCTAAAGGAGGGAGGGGATTGTTCGTCAGTCAGACGGTCTGTCGATGACTCTAACGAGGCTTCCAAAAGGCAACGAGATTGAGAAGAAGGCCTCAAGAAACTCATCTCGGCTTTTTTCAAATTATGTCTTAAGATCTAATACAATTTATATATGCTCTTTTAAATTAAGAATTTATCTTCGTCGATTCTTACGACTCATGTATGATGCAAGATTTTAAATATCTTCTGACCACAACACTCGTAAATCTAAGCTAGACATAAAGGTTTCCTGCGCGTGGTTGCTTTCTCCCAATCCAGTCCAGTGACTTTCCTTGACTTTTCTAGTGGTTTTCATACGCAAATTTATTTTACTACCTCTTGGTAATTATACCTCTGTACGACCACTGTTATAGGTTCTGTTTGGTTTTGCATCTTTATGCTAGCTTTAACTGCATCCTATTTTAATTAATATCCAAGATATTACCATATGCATTTCATATTTTTATGTTAATTCTAAGAAATGGATTACATTGGATTTCTATCATATTTTCTAACCACGAAAGAACATTTACTAAGAGGGAATGTTCTCAACGACAGTGCACTGTGATTTTAAAGACAGTCTTTTCGTTCTTCACATGGGTGTGGCTTATTTAAACTGCTCTTAACCCTTAAGTATTGACTTCATATCTTTTCGTATTTACATTATCATCATAATTATCCTTTTTTTTCTTTTTTTTTTTACGTCGGTAACAAAATGCATTTACGCACTGCCTTCCGGCCAAAGGGGGACCGAAAGGGGGTGTGGGACTCACCACCGGCAGACACGACCGCCAGCAGTAATACCCACTAAAAATCTTCCGACGACGCCCGCCGCTTGTTGAGAAAGAGGCGGGGCGCCAGTACCTGGGTTGCAGCTCTGACACCTCGCCCGCGGCCAACGTCCCCCGGACCAAAACCGGGAGGACCTCCTCAGAGAGACGCAGTGGACGCGCCCCTCCTACCTCCCTGTGCGACCATAGCGTGTGTCCATGCGAGGGTCCATGGTTAGACAGCAGGAGCCCCCTGCCCCCGCTGCCTGAGACCCTCCCGGCGCTGCTTGACGGGCCCTCCTGGCCCGCCCGCCGCGCCCTCCACAGGTCCCTCTTAGTTTCCCCCCCGGTAGTCAGTACTAAGGGCACCCAGAGTCGCCAATCTCTGGGTGTTACCTTTTCCCTAGCGCCTCCTGCGCCCTACCGGGAGGTACTCAGCCCCCCCACCACGACAAGGTGGAGACCAGTCGGGGGGGATCATAATTATCCTGCCCTGACCTGTTCATTTAGGGTTGGCTTGTATATTCCTTGCATTTTTTCAATATTGATTAAAGAGCGGCGATATCCTAGTGGCACAATCCATACGCTTTCAAATTTATACGGTCTCGGGTTCAAACCCTGGTGCTGGATCAGTGCCTAGGAAAGCACATTAAGCTGTTGGTCTAATTACACCAATTATTTAGTTCAGAGATAAATATCATTATGTACTTGTGTTATGGATACTAAAAAACAGATAAACAACTGTTTTTTCAATATATGCTTAATATACATAGGGACACACCCAGACCAGAACAAATATTCATGTTTGTGCACAAATATTTGTCATGTGTGGGAATCGAACCCATGACCTCAGAAGCGGAGTGCGGCTATACTCACCTCCACGCCATATCGGTCGTCATATGTGATATCTGATCTCTTCTTGTTGATATTAACATGAAAATTACAAGATAAGCCAATTATGAAATGTATTAGACCCTTTGTAAACCAAGTAATTATTGATTGATGGGTGTATAGGGATCCTACCAAGACCTCAGGAGCCCAAGTCACCCTCACCTGCAAGAGGTGCACCTGCTAATCAACGGACGAGGCTCTGGCGAACATAAAAGTTCCCGGTAAACGGCAAAAAGGTTTGCCATCTATAACGTAGGAACAAAAAATGTGGGCGTATTTTATGCCTCTGCCTACCCCTTCAGGGAAACAGCCGTGAATGTATGTATGTATGTAATGATTTATTATCCCGCCTAAGAAACATGGCGCACACCTGATAGGCTTTACCAGTCTAACAGTACTTTATTTCAACCTGGCCAGTAAAAAGCGGTCCTTGCACTTCCTAGTCATTACCGTGTCGCAACTCTGTAAGGAATCGATTAAGTTTTAATGCGTCCCTTATTGCAATATGTACTTCAATTAAATTCCCAGCTCCACCTCACTGGTTTTTGCCTGTGGCTATCATTAGGCTGGTGAACTGCGGTTGGTATGTTATGTCCTCGAGTTAAGCTTAGCTTGGAGGGCTAATCTAGTGGATTTTACTTACTTAACTATTTTTTATTTATTTATTAGTCACACAAAACAGAGATACAGTAAGGACACAATTATGTTACATGCTCAATTCTAGAAGTAGGCTGTATCTCCACTAACATGTGTGAACAGCATGACTGGTCTATGTCGAACGTCACAAATAACGAGAAGTATAATAAACAATTTAAAAAAACTAAAAATAAGTACAACAAATACAAAATTAATAAATTACAAATTAAAAAAAAACACATACTATTCCTAAACAAATGCACGTAGTCCAAAGTAAAATTATAAATTTATATATCTATGTGAGACCTGATAACGTATGCCTCCACTTTCCGAGTGATGAACCGTAAACGTCAAGCCCGTCCGTCAATCGTCTCTATTACATCGTACCTGAAAACGTAAAAATAAAATAGAAATAACAATCAAAATATTGGATTACACCGAAATTACGAAGCTTAGATTCACTTACAAACTCACAGGCTATGCTCATTTAAACTATCAATTGGTTTGGTACTTGAATTACAATCTTCATTTGTCTGTGCAGCTAAACAATGCAATATAATATAACATTAACAATATTCATGTTCCAAATCATTCATATTAGAATAGCCTGTATGAAACGGCAGTTTAATCCCAAGCAATTTTATCTGCCATATAGTCTTTGGTAGAATAGTATCTCTTTGAAGACAGCTTGCGTTATTTTAAAATTATTTATGATTAATAAATGACGAATCGCTCACATTGACCTTTAAATGTTGGCAGGTCGCAGGTACAACTAATTTATGCTTATTCTTTGTGTTTAGGTTATACATACAAATTGATCAGTATTCTTATGTACATATACCAGGTTTTCATAAACAAATTGACCCGCCACTGTCAAAATACTAATTTCTTTAAACTTTTTCCTTAGTGAAGCCAGACCTTTTTGAAGACAGCTTCCGTTCAGTTGTTAACATACTTTTAAACGTTGTATAAGTTTAACGTAGTAGTTTACAGCCGATGCAATGGCGCCGCCTCTTTTTCCAGGAAGCTTTGAATTGTTACTTCATTTAACATCAGGTTGTGCAATAACAATTCATTACGAAATCAGACAATCAGTCTCAATGAGGTAGCATAAATTGTCTTTCAAATTTTATGCTGTTTCGAACTTGTTATTTTCTTACGACGTAAGAGTGATAGTCTAAAAACTTGTATTATACATACTAATTCAAAAATTCAATTTCATTTAAACAAGCTAAAATCGCGAAACAATTCAACACGACACATGTTTCGCCCTTACACAGGGCATCTTCAGGTAAGATAGGAGCCTCAGAACAACAATGTCTTCAAGACCAACGCTTGATTTGTCAGAAGAGATCTGATCCCAGGAATGCAACCATATATATATTAGGCGTTAAACGATATCAAATGGATCGGCCACGCGCTAGGAATGACCCTGGTGCTGCAAGCGTCTATATGCTGCGTTGACCACTGTCCATCAGTTGGGCCCCGAACTTGAAAGCCACCTTGTAGTATGAAAAAAGTAATAATAAACGTATTTTTCTCTGGATGGAAAATCATCTAATGACCTTCTCCCGCTGTGGGTGAAGCGGAAGAGTGTGTCAGACTTTTACTGACTAAAAAACATCATGTTCCTTCTTGAGCCTGTAACACCAAGGCCGCGGTATCTCTTTCGGACAGTCCCGCAGCAATAATAAACGTATAGAATATCAATTTAAACGACGCAAGTATAAACTTAGCCCGCGTATACTTTCTCTAGAATTTTCCCGTCAATCATTCACCTCATCTCTTGCGCAGGCGTCGTTCTGTGCGCAAAAAGTATCGCCTCGCGTGATGATACTTGCTGAATAGTAATTAGTGTCGATAATAAAATTAATATTGCTGCTGTATTGTTTGAAAGAAGGAATGTTTTTTTGTTTTGTTGCCAAATTTACAATATCTTATTGTGTCTTTGATGAGCGATTCATCGACATCGTTGTTGTATATCACTTGTTTTTGTGTTGTATAACAGTTACACTGTAGTTCCATCAGGCAGAACACCAATACCAGTGTAACCCATGTTTTGCAATAAAGATATTTGATTGATTGATTGAGCGTTATCTCAGCCCATTAGCGTTCTACTACTGTGTGAGATATAATGTCCATATAACCAGTATGTATTGGCGGAGGCAGGTGTGTGGCGTCTGCTGTTTAACGTCAAATATATCCCCAAATATGGACTTACGATTGTCACATGCATACAGTGATGAGCCGACACAAATCGGCTGTCCAAAACCAAAACCTAGCAACAGACATATTTTTTAAGACACGTTTTCTGAAATCAATATTTTCAAAATGATTACGAGTAGTTATTTACAAAACGTGTTTAAACAAAATGTCTCTTGCTAGGTTTTGGTTTTGAACAGCCGAAATGATATATACCTTCTGAAGCACGAAAGTGTTCGATATCAACGGAGGAGGCTCTGGCGAATTTAACAGTTCCCGGTAAGCGGCAATAGGCTCCCACCTATTACGTGGGGACCAAAATATAATTGGCGAAGTGTGGGCGTTTTATGCCTCTGCCTACCCCTTCGGAGAAACAGGCGTGCTATTATGTATAGATGTACGTATAAGTATAAGAAATATGCGTGGTTCCATGAGCAGCATTATTAATTAACTATTGTGCAACATGTAAGCGAAATCGCAGCGTGAGTCTATTAGAAAAAAGAAAAAATTATAAGTAAAATAAATACAATAAAAAGTACGCAAGTGATATAAGGTATGTATACCGTATTTTGATAACTTGTATTGAAATGATGCCCCGTCAGCATTTGTCGGATATCTTGGTGATCGGTTACATCTAGAGTAATTTATTTATAAATAAAATTTTCCCATCAACAGAAGAAATAAAAGTTAAAAATAAAAACGTAGTCAAGTTCATTACCACACATGGCGGGGTGGTAAAAAATATTTGTCCCATTTAATTGAATGGGAGGACTAGAGACGCGTGGGTCTCACGCTCATGTGGTCCTCGGTGCGTGGGTGGCGTGGCGTAGAAACTAGCAGGCTGCTTGGTAATCACGTTCTTACTGTGTCACATATATTCGCCTGCTGGGTTCTGCGAATATAGAGTGATAGCTTTGGTCTACAGCTTAGGATCTACTGGTTATCGCATCTGAGCGGTTTTTTCCATTTTTCAGAACGTATATTCGTGATGAGTGTAATTGATATGACGACCGATATGGCGTGGAGGTCAGTATACCTGTTCTTCACTCGAGAGGTCGTGGGTTCGATTCCCACACAGGACAAATCTTTGTGAGCATGAACATGAATATTTGTTCTGGTCTGGGTGTTCTCCTATGTATTTAAGATACATAGGAGAATTTACTTACTTATAGTATGTATTTACAAAAAAAAAAAAGTATTTATGTATGTTTATCCGTTATTTTAGTTATTTAGTATCCATAACACAAGTTCTTAATGATACTTATCTTGGAACTAAATAATTGGAATTTATATAAGATTGTAAGAGAATATTTATTTATTTATTTGATTCGTAGGGTAAATTTAATGTGGAAATTGTGTCCCTTATCAAGTAGGGGATCTTTATAAATGATTGATTCTCTATACAAAAGTTTATCTTGACAAGAATATAGGTAAAAATATTAATTGGGGTTGAGGGAGAGAAAACAGGTGATTTTTTTGACACAATTAATCTGCAATTTGGTCTGCTTACCTTGGTTGGTGGCAGAGGGCCCGTGCGTGGTAGTAAGAAGTTCATAGCCTGCGATTGTGATGAGACCAGGGGTACACATCACAGAGCCGTAACTAGCCTTTTATGTACCCGGTGCGAGCTTCCAAAACTGCGCCCTTTGAAAAATACTCTGACCAGGCTCTGAAAATACAGGACAGGTACAGTAGGGCGCGTCTACACCATGTTCGCAATAAAACAAAATGTACCTACTAGCTACTATGCATGAGATAAAACTAGATACTAGTCGGTCATTTCTGCGCCCTGTGCCTGGGCACTGCTGGCACCGCCCTAGCTGCGGCACTGACATACCATACATGTGGAAAAGCACTGCATTCCCTAAGTCTGGCTAAATAAATAAATAAATAAATAATAAATAAATATTTCTGACACTTACACCAATTATTTAGTTCCAAGATAAGTATCATTAAGAACTTGTGTTATGGATACTAAATAACGGATAAACATACATAAATACTTTTTTTTTTTTGTAAATACATACTTAATATACATAGAAAAACACCCAGACCAGAACAAATATTTATATTTATACACAGAAATATTTGTCCGGTGTGGGAATCGAACCCACGACCTCAGGAGTGGAATGCGGGTATACTAGCCACCACGCCATATCGGTCGTCAAAATAAATAAAATTCCAATACATACATTACACACTTAAAACCATAGAAGAAACCTATGTGCATGCCACTGGGATAACTAATGAGGTCGCTTATCCAAGTAAATGATTCATAAGAGACGCGATCACTCAGCGTACAGGTCGCGTCATGTAAAAAGAACGCTGGAAGAAAGTGGAGGGGGTGTGTTTGCGCATGGGTCGACTGACGAACCAATCGCGCGCCGTATGGGTCGACTGACGAACCAATCGCGCGCCGTCTAGCATGCGGCGCGTGACCCGCCCGCCCCGCGCCGCACCTCATACCACCAAATAGACCGATAAATCGCCTAATGCGCAGCTTGACCGCCAGCGTTCTTTTTACATGACGCGACCTATACCTGTCCAATTCTTTTCATATAAGGGCTGCTCAAATTTGGAACAATCTCCCAGCTGGAATAAGACTTGCGCAAAGCAAGCCAGTGTTCAAACAATTGATTTTTAAGGTTTATTTCGAGGAGCCATTGTTGGTTTGACTCTTCTTGCTGTCATATTTTGGTTTTTAAATAGTTAATGATAAGTGTAGTTTATCCTTTTTTTAAATATTTTAGTTTATGTATGTTTATTAACTACCGCCTTTAAAGTTTTCTGCTAACCCTAAGGTTAACTGGCAGAGAATGCCTCATATAATAATAATAATATAATTAATTATTTCTAACAATTACACCAATTATTTAGTCCCAATATAAGTATCATTAAGAACTTGTGTTATGGATACTAAATAATACTTATGGCATTAAGTTCGCCTTTTGTAATACTGTTAAGTGTGCAATAAACATTAAATAAATTAATTAATAAACTTGAGGTCTCACGGGCAAAACCACTAGAGGAAGCTCAGACATAGCAAACGAAACAAGTTTTTACATAATTTCTATAGGTCATCATCAAGAATGACTCAAGATAATTCAAGGTTAGCTTAGGAACTAAACAACAGTGCCTATTGTTCTTAAAACCGCATTTCCCTTATCCTGTCTTACTTCACAGACTGAGTAATATCTAAAAGTAATTTATAGTAAGTGTACATGAGAATCCGATATGTGATATGTGTGACGACCGATATGGCGTGGTGGCGAGAATACCCGCTCTCCGCTCCTAAGGTCGTGGGTACGTTTCCCACACTGGACAAATTTTGTGTGCATGAACATGAATATTTGTTCTGGTCTGGGTGTCATAGGAATATGTATATTAAGTATGTATTTACAAAAAAAAAAGTATGTAAGTATGTTTATCCGTTGTTTAGTATCCATAACACAAGTTCTTAATAATACTTATCTTGGAACTAAATAATTGGTGTTATTGCCAGAAAATATTTATTATGTACACGGTATACTCTACCAATACCTTAGGAGTTCAAGCCGACCTCACCTGCAGGTGGTGCAACTGATTAACGGACGAGGCTCTGGCGAACATATAAGTTCCCGGTGGCAACAGGCGAAATGTGGGGGTATTTATTAAGCCTTTGCCTACCCCTTCGGGGAAACAGGCGTGATTGTATGTACTTGTACTGGCGGAAGAATAAAACTCGAGAACTTTCTTGCGCAAATCTTCCCTACTCAAACTCCTGCTCATAGTGAATAGGCGAGTTATTTTGTAAGTTAAATCCCTCGCCACCTATTACGTGGGAACAACTATATAATTGGCGAAATGTGGGCTTTTAATTATAATTATTATTTTACAATCACACCAATTATTTAGTTCTGTGGTAAGTATCATTTAAACATTACTAGCAAATCTTGAACTACAATCAATACTATACCAGTAGTCCAATAGTAATTTATTGCAACTATGTAAAGTACTTAACATAGTACTAACTGCTTGACACAGACAACCGCATCACAGAGTAGCGGAACGCACAGTTCTCATGCAATAAATACTTTTTACTCTCCAGAATAGGGCTTTGTGGTGACAAGAAAAAGCATGGTGTATCGGTTAGGTCTTAACTAGGGTTGGGGACTTCTTGGCGGGAAAGTGAAGCGTCATGTCTGCAGTTTTGTTTTATTTTCTTTGTCGGAGAGGAGGTAGGTAGGTAGTGGAGGTAGGTAGGTAGTGGAGGTAGGTAGGTAGTGGAGGTAGGTAGGTAGTGGAGGTAGGTAGGTAGTGGAGGTAGGTAGGGAGTATTCAAAAGTATGTATTATGGAAGTGTTGGGAGGGGAAGACCACATAAGACCTTTCATGACCAAATCTAGAAGATTTTGGAGGAAGCGCAGGTCTAAAAGTACCCTAAACCGACGGGTGTATATGAAAAGGTTATTGTGTCAAGATCGTGGCAAGTGGAAGGATGTGATCTCTGTCTTCCCCTACAGGAAAGAGGTGTGACATTATGTATGTGTGTATTAAATAGAGAAAACAAATATAAAGGTGTATAAGGATCCTACCAAGACCTTAAAAACCAGCCAACCTGCAGATTATCGGAAGTGCTTTGGTAAACATAAAAATTCCCAGTAAGCGGCAATTGGCTTGCAAATGTGGGAGTATTATATGCATCTGCCTACCCCTTCAGGCAAACAGGCGTGAGTGTATGTATGTAAGAAGTATAATATTGTTTACAGCAGTATGGTTGGAAACCCTAGTCCTAACGTCCACGCTTTCTATATGCGGAGCCACCGTACGTACGTAGGTCGGCGATAAATCTAGAAGCGGCACTCGGTTAACTTGGACAGGACATTGGGTTTCTGTACCGTGTCAAATCTATTTTAATAAAACGCTCATGGTGATGGAACTGAGTCAGATAAGAGTATACATAAAGCCATTAGAATGGAAACAAAAAAAAAGTAAGTACAAAACAAATTTAAAAAAACATGATATAGTGGAAAATTGTAATTAATTTATTTATAAAATTTGTTGTAATGTACATTAATAGAGTATAAAAGAGACCCACAGACAAACCAGTCAAACGGTTTTGCGGGATATGTTTTTATAATAGGTTGGGGAAAAAGTCTTTTCGTATTTTTGTATGAAAAGTCAAGACATTTTTTTCAAAGTTTATTTACATTTATTTACAATATATATGTACCGTTTTGTTGAATAACTTTCTGCCATTTTGTGGGCAGAGACATTATCCCGTTACTGTAGAAACTTTGGGACTTCTGATCAAAAAAACGGGACAAATAGTTTTGGCAGTCCTCTCTTGAGGTCAACCTTACAGAACCTAAAGAATTCTGCAGAGACCGAAACAGGTGAAAATCTGAAGGCGCAAGGTCAGGGCTATATGGTGGATGCACTAGGACCTCCCAGTCGAACTCTCTTAATTTTTGCTGAGTGGCTAAAGATGTGTGTGGTCTAGCGTAATCGTGATGAAAGACCACACCCTTCCTGTTGATCAATTCCGGCCGTTTTCTCTCGACTGCTTCCTTTAATCTCATCAGTTGCTGGCAGTAAAGATCAGAATCGATGGTTTTGCCGGGCGGTAAAAGCTCATAATAAACAATGCCCTTTCAATCCCACCATACACACAGCATCACCTTATTTCGTGTTAGGCCAGGTTTGGCCACAGTCTGTGAAGCCTGGCCAACTTTCGACCACGACCTTTTTCGCACGTTCTTGTCGTACGTGATCCACTTTTCATCGCCAGTTATCAATCTCTTCAAAAACGGCTCGGTTTCATTACGTCTCAATAATGAATCGCAAATGAGTACACGGTTCATTAAGTTTCTTTGAGTGAGCTCGTGTGGCACCCAAATATCGAGCTTTTTTGTATAACCAGCTTTCTTCAAATGGGTCAAAACTGTTTTGTGGTCAATTCCCAGTTCTTCAGCTGCATCGTAACTACTAATATGCCGATCTTGCTCCACTCTTTCAAAAATGGCGTCCATTTTATTCGTAACAGGGCGACCAGAGCGAGGTGCATCTTTAACATCAAAATTTCCGGACTGAAAACGTTTGAACCAAATTTGTGCTACTCTTACTGACACTGCATCAGGTCCATAAACATCACAAATTTTTTTCACTGCTTGAGTTGCATTTTTGCCTTTTTTATAATAAAATTTTAAAATGTATCGAATTTCTTCATTAGATTCACTCATTTTTACGGAGAGAAAAACGAATGAAAAATAGCGGGAAACAACTTTTTTTTCTTTTTTTCTTTTCTTTATAATGGAACCTTTTTAATGTTACCAAAACCAGCCAGACACAAATAGTACAGTCAAAAAAAATTTATAATAAGTTTATACCTACGTTATGCGAAAAGACTTTTTCCCCGACCTAATATAACTTGTATTATTTAAAAGAAATAAACGTTTTATCTATCTAAGAGCCACTTAAGTGCAAGATGTTTTGCCGCTGAATATGATTATTTAATTTTAAAGTCTTAATATTTTTTCGAACAGAAGTCCAGCCCCTCTCAGTTCAGCTGTGTTATGTTTTGTTACAGTTTTGTTGAATCAGCTAATAGACGTATAAACGGCATTAAAGCATTGATAGCAATTAAAGGTATAGGATATACAGTGTGTTCGGTCATGGACTAGCCTTAGAATAATAACACCTAGAACGACAGTTCCCTCCAAAGCGATCTTTCAAAAGCGAGGCAAGAAAATAATCTATGTGTGCGTAAGATACTTGTATTTACGCTTGACGAAACGCACACAGTGAAAAAAATCATGTTGTCATTTCATTCAATTTTCCCTAAAAGTAGGGAAGTTGAAACTTTTACACTTTAACTTAGCTATTTATTGCATTTGGTTTATGCGAAAAACCACTTAAGTACTTTATAATTTCATTAAAAATGTATATATATTTATCCTGCCTGGGGTAAATAATTTTTCACTAATTATTTATTTAAGATATTTAGATATGAAACTCTTAAATTGTTATAGTTACTCAACTGTTTTATGTAGATAGACCAGAATCGAATATAACTATTACACCTTTTTAAAATGTGATTTATGCCGTATCAATTGAAATCAATCAATGAAAAAATAAAGATTTTTGTGTTATCGTATATTAAAGAAATTATTCCACGCGAACAAAGTTGCGGGCGGAAGGTAGTAGCAGATAATTGTCAAATAACATTTTGTGCAATTTAATTATTGTCTGATTGAGACACGTTTCACTTACAACAAAATGTAGGAGATTTTTTCCCCTTAATGGCAAGATTTTCATTAACTGTCACGTAACAAAGGTTGAAATTAATTTTTTCATTTTAATGAATGTTTTACTTAATAATTTAAGTTCAAACGCATAATTTACACGTGTAATGTTATGTTAATATGTTTCTTGTGCTTTTCCGACGTATTGTGATATCCGTTCATAGCGCAAACCGTCATTTTTAATAAAAATATCAGGAGTAGTTTTCAATACGACACGACTTTGAGCACTGACGGGCCGCGTAACAAACTTAGCCAATATGGCTAGGTTTGAGTTGCCTCACTTTGACGACGCGTACTGGGCTTCTAGGTGTAATTATTCTAAGGGACTAGCGATATTTTAGGGGCGACAAAAGGTAACTAATATTATCGTCAACCCCCTCTCTTTTTGGAATAGCGGCCATTTTAATTTTTTATTTGTTACGTCTTTCTTAAGAATATCGACTTCTCTGGACATAAAGTTACTACCCATAAGGGAGGTCAACCCCCTCTCTTTTTGGAATAGCGGCCATTTTAATTTAAATTTTTTTGTTACGTCTTTCTAAAGAATATCGGTTTCTCTGGACATAAAGTTACTACAGCCATTTAAAAAAATGTTTTAGTAAGTTAATGATACCGCCTTTTAAATAAAAGAGATCGATGTGTAAAATTTTAATTTTAAATGTGTTAAAAAATGTTTAACTCTTTGTTTAAGCATAAAAAAATGCTGTTTTTTACAATTATTCTTGCATACCACTAAAACTAGCACATTAACGTAGGTATTTTTTGTAATATTCTAATAAACAAGAATATTATCTACAAAATGACATCAGAATACGACCCAGGCCTCTTGACAATTGAGACGTGATATCTTAATGGCACATTGAGTGTAGTCTACTAGACAAACGAATTTGACGACCGATAAAGCGTGGAGGCGTGTATATCCGCACTCCGCTCCTGAGGTCGTGGGTTCGATTCCCATACAGGACAAATCTTTGTGTGCATAAACATGAATATTTGTTCTGGTCTTCCTATGTATATTAAGTATTATTTACAAAAATGAAAAGTATTTATGTATGTTTATCCGTTATTTAGTATCCATAACACAAGTTATTAATAATACTTATCTTGGAACTAAATAATTAGTGTGATTGTAAGAGAATATTTATATATATTTATTATGGTTATTTTACTATATGGTGCTGACTATACGATACTTAACAAACAATAAATAAATATTTTCTGACAATTACACCAATTATTTATAAATATTTTCTGACAATTACACCAATTATTTAGCTCCAAGATAAGGATAAACATACTTACTTAAATACCTTTTTTTTTGTAAATACATACTTAATATACATAGGAAAACACCCAGACCAGAACAAATATTCATGTTCATGCACACAAAGATTTGTCCTGTGTGGGAATCGAGCCCACGACCTCTGGAGTGAAGTGAAGGTATACTGGTATACTCCACGCCATATCGGTCGTCATAGTCATAGTAACAATGTCTCTAAGCATGGGATATTTATAATCAGTGTAATTGATTATGGGTAGGTGTAACACTTACCATAAAACAAAGGGAACAATATGGACTAGCACAGAAGAATTCACAGAAATGATTGAATAAAACAATTAATACATTGATTGATAATTGTGTCCTAAAAATACATACATACAAACATGCCTGTTTCAGAGGCATGTTATAGGCATATGCTCTAACAGGGCATTATGTCACAAACTAAATGCTCCACAGGATGCGACTAGTGCAATCACCGCTATGTCGTAGATGTGGAGAGAAAGAGGAGCCTATGGAACACCTGCTGTGTACCTGTGACTCACTGGCTGCTTGCCGAATGGTTGTCCTGGGGGTCTCTTGGCTGTGGGTAGGCCTCAATCTGCAAAGACTTTCATTGAGATAATGACAACAATATTTATATGTTTGGAGATATGGAATGAAATACAAGGGGATGCACAAAAGATTCGACTTAAGGGTCAATGTGCGCCACGAACAATTTGTGGCCCCTGTGATAAGATAAGATAGGCATATGGCGATATGTGGGCTATCGCCATAAATAATTATAATTAATTTGGGTGTATAGCGATCCTACCAAGACCTAAGGAGCCCAAGCCAACCTCACATGCAAGTGGTGCACCTGCTGATCAACGGACGAGGCTCTGACGAGCCTAATAGTGCCCGGTACGCGGCAATAGGCTCACCACCTATTACGTGGGACCGACAATGTAATTGGTGAAGTGTGCCTCTGTTGATGTTAAACCATTTGTTACATTATAGTCTGAAATAACAAAGTCTTATTATTATGTACTAGAAATGTTCTAAATCAATACGATAATACATAGGTACCAATAAATACATCGCTTAACATATCTCTGTAACACTTAGAATAACATAAATAACGACACAAATGTATGCTATCTGACTTTCCATGATTGTCTGTTAGAATTGAGGGCTTGCCCACGCTTCTGTGTGTCATTTGTGATGCAAATGTGACCATTGATGTGTTAAATAGAGCGAAACAGGTGATTTTTATGGCGGCTATTTAGAATCGGAGTGAGTGAGGTTGATTTATAAGTGTTGGAGAGAGTTGAGGCTTAGTTGAGAGCTAAACGCAGGGCCCAGTTTTGAACGTGGGTTTGTTTAGTTTAACTTCGAAATGACTGAACTGACTGGCTTCGCTGTTTGTTTTCTATTCGGATAACTTGGGCTGCTTGCGCAACAGTTCTAAATTGGATTTGAGCTGAACTTGTTTTTTTTAAAGTATATGTATAGCATAATCTCATTGAGCATATTAAACATTGATTACAATTTTATTTTAAGGTTTTACATTTGAGGGCCCAATCTAATGCATCGAAAACGAATCTTCGTTATACCTATCTCTTTCACTCTCTAGGTATATTATTATCGAGTGAAAGGGATGGGTATAACGAAGTTTCGTTTTCGTTAAATTAGTATAGGCCCTCTGATATGTTTAACAATTTATTACGGTGTACAAAACATGACAACAAAATGAAAATAATTCTTAAGTATGTGTCTATTGCCACTATATTCGTCTTTTAAAATGTCATTGCGTTTCGATTTTTAAAAAAGATTTAGTTCAAATCAGTATTAGTGTGACCGTTGTGAACCCTTAATGCCTTGTATAAGGAATGTGGTAGGCATTAAGTCTAGTTAAATTTAATATTATGGTACTAAAGCCAAGTTAAGGCCCTATTAAATAATACTACCCGTACTCTCGAGCTTAACATCCGCATACCCGAGTCCCACTCACCTAGAAGGCTTTCTTGCATGATACATTTCTCTTAAAACAGTACTCAATTTCGGCACTAAATACAAAGACAACAATTAATAGTTGTCCAGGACTAAATGGCGACAATAACTTAAGGAGCGATTTGTAAACAGCTTGCTATCTCCTTCACTCGTATGGCTGTCATGATGGATGACGTAACTTGGTTTAAGTGTTGACCCTTTTCTGTCATTTTACACTTTCTCTTTTTGCCGCAGGCATATTTTTAATTATGTCATAAAATAGGATCGGATTTAATTTTCTTTATTGTTACGGTTTTTTGAACGAAACTTTGTAATATTAGCGATTTCACTAAATAGTAGACATTTGACGTTAGTTGACTTATATTATAACTTCATTTCAAATCAGCGTTTTAGACCCGTAATTTTTTATTTTTATTGTTCTAAAATCGTTATATACTAGTTTAAGTTATAGTTATGCCACTGCGTCATAAGGTGTGGCTTGAAAACCAGCGCAGCTATGACATTATTATAGCTGCATTAAGCTGAAGCAATGCCTTTTGACTGCACAATTTCAGTCTTGTGATTTTTTTTACAATTTTATGTACCTACTTGTGCAGTTAATAAACATTTTTTCTTTCTTTCTTTTCTTTCTAATTCAATCGTGCCGTAACGATTATACTGAATAAAAAAAATACTGACACTAAGATCTCTTTTAGATTAGATTTAAAGTTACTAGTGATGTAATGAGCAAAGGGCTTGACAGCTGATGTCTCGGCGTGACGGACTTAGTGCCTATCAGAGGGCCTACTCTAATTCAGCAAAAACGTAATTTCGTTATACCCATTCCTTTCACTCGATAATGATATATAACATAGAGAGCGAAAGAGATAGACACAACGAAGTTTCGTTTTCGTTGAATTGCAACTACTGATTACAAACCATCGATGGCACGTTTTAGCAGTCGGTGAAATATAATAAATTGATCACGAAGTTTCGTTTTCGTTGAATTGCAACTACTGATTACAAACCATCGATGGCACGTTTTAGCAGTCGGTGAAATATAATAAATTGATAGTTGTGTTGTATTTTAATAGTTTCTCGATTTTTCGGGAAATTATAGTAGCGCGGGAATTGTTACAAAGATATTTTTAATCCATCACTTGCTTACAATGGATTTCCGCAAAGTAACGCCTAAATCAATAAATTATATAATAAATTGAATTAAGTTTTAGTCTCCGACTGCATACCACACGTACGTCGTGTAACAGGAAGAAAAATAGGTTATCCCAGAAATATTGATAGTTTCTGTAAAAAGGTTTTTTTTTAAATATTGGCTTCCTGCGCTTAGCTCATTTTGCCAGTGTCAAGTAAGAGATATATTAATAAATAATAACATATAAATCATAGTAAATAAGAATGAGTGGTGATAAAGATAATAAATGGTAAATGAGATGCCGTCCCCTAAACCCCTTGAGTCCTCAGTAAAAATGTGGGACTATACTGAGATCTCACATGGACTTCATGAGAGAATTTGAAAAGTGATGTTGCACTATTTTGTTTCATTTACCAAACTCATGTACATTCACAAACACTTAACGGTATCCACCGTTATTACACATTAACGTTCGAAATATCACAAAATTTTAGAAAATAAAAAAAAACAACAGACATTAAGCTTCACTTTCCCGTCAAGAAGTCACTTTTAAAAAAAGGCCGACAGAGTAAATTTTTTATTTTTAATGATATTTTGAGTTGAGGGCTACTTAATATGTAAGTCAATATTACGACCAGATTAATGAGGCTGGTTACGAAATTACAAGGGTCACCTTTGATTAAGGCATCACGTAACCCTCACCTGCCTTGGAAACCTTACCGCATACCACATACCACGCAAACGTCGTGTGGCAGGTTTTTATCGCTCTTCGGTTATGTAACGCCTTCCTTCCTGCCATATGGACTGGTCGAAGTGTGTCAGACAATTCCATAATAAACTTGCTTATATTACGTATGTGTAATGAATAGTTTTCGATAAAACAGGTTTTTTTTTGCTTGTAAAGACAAAGACAAATACTTTTTATTTCACACGAAATATGGTACACGAGTGGTCTTAAAATTTAATACAGTCCGCATATTTCACCAGTAACTGGTATGCAACAATATAATTAGAGGATTCTAACAAAAAACAAACATAAATTTATTGTTCAAAATATTCACTCAGTGAATAAAAACATTTATCAACAAGCAATTTTTATAAATGTTCTTTGAATTTATTCAATGGCATCAACTTAAGGTTATTTTCGAGCCTATTGTAGACTTTAGTAGACATATATTCATATACTTATATTCATTTAAAAGACACAGCAGCAAAATACAATTCAGAGCATTATTATAATACTTTTTTTGGACAATTCCATAATAAACTTGCTTATGTTACGTATAATGTATAATGATTGGTCTTCGATAAAACAGGTTTTTTTTTGCCTGTAATATACTTATATTTATTTAAAAGACACAGCAGTAAAATACAATTTGGAGCATTATTAAAATACTTTTTTTACAAAGAACATACATATAATCATGCCAGTTTCCCCGAAGGGGTAGGCAGAGGCATATTAAAAGCCCACACATCGCCAGTTATAATGTTGGTAATAGGTGGCGAACCTATTGCCGCTTATCGGGAACATTTGTGATCCTTTTATTTATTTAAAAAGTTGTAGCCTAATCTTTTATGCTACACTGAATTTTTAATACAAATCTCTTAACATTTAAACAAACTCATGAAACCGCCATCACCTTTAATATCCCAAATTATCTGTATAGAATTTTCATCGCGATAACAATGCTCTCAGACGTCACGAAACTAATTGTGCTTGTTCATTTACATGACAATATTAAGTCGGTAAAGATGATCATGTGTGTAATTATAATTACTGTAAGTACAGTCAGTCTCAAAAATAACTTAATTTAATTATTCTAGCTACTCTTTTTACCGAAGCATTTGTTTAATGTCACTTCAATCTACAAACGTATTTATGAACGCATTATTTATTTTTTCACAAAGTATATTGTATTGCATATAAGTTAAAAAACATGTCCATCAAAACCGTCCAAACAGTTTGACTGAAGGATCAATTACTATAAACTGTGATAATACATTAAAAATTAATAAATATTCATCAGGGCAGTCTTTTGCTACACGAATTAAATGGTAAAAAGTCTGATAAGTCCTATCTCCTGTCAGTTTTTTGTGCTCTTATAAGCACAAAATCGCATTACAGTGGCAAAATGATAAACGCGAGAACTTAGAGCAGGTACTATTGGTACTATTTCAGCTCGCTGTATAACTCGATAACTACATTATATATTTGTCGCTTACTTAGGACGAAAAAATATTGTGGTTTAGTAATGTTCAGCAATTTCTCAAGCTGACTGTACTTTAAAGAGATGCGCAAATGTAATCTGATGATACTGGAGCCAGGTTTAGGTAACGCAACTTGTGGTCAAAGTGTGTAAAGGTGGTACTTCTCACAAATATAAATGAATGATATAATATTTAACTTTTATGTGTGCCAGAGCCTCGTCCGTTGATCGGCAGGAGATTCTCAGCCACTCTTAGAATTTTTAAATTAATTAAAAAAAAACGAATATATGGGTCAAAGCCCTCGTAGCATAATACTCCACCTAAATCATAATCCAAAGTCAGTGACTTCTAAAAACTCATCATAAACGTTGTATTTTAAGCAGATTTCATAAATATGCGGTTTGAGATGAAGCGTGACTTTTTCTTTACTGTGTGCAATAATTGCCACAAAATCCTCCAGCCGTCGGAATTCCGTAGAAAACACAATACCAGTGGAGTATGCAGTATGAAGTATACTGAACTCGAGTGGGCGTCCGATCGCAATGTAATTGCACGTGTCTTTCTTTATTTTAAATAATGGCTTCGTGCGTCTAGCACATTTAGCCAGTGTCAAGTAAGTGATATATTAATTATATATAATTCATAGTAAATGAGAATGAGTGGTGATAAAGATGATAAATGGTAAATGAGATCCCCTCCCCAAAAGCCCCTTGAGTCCTCAGTAAAGATGTGGGACTATACTGAGATCTCACATGGACTCCTTAAGGAGAATTTGAAAAGTGATGTTGCACTGCTTTGTTTGATTTACCAACACTAATGTATATTCACAAACACTTAACGGTTCATAATCCACCGTTATTACACATTAATGTAAGAAATATCACAAATTTTATAAAATAAAACAAAACTGCAGACATGACACTTCACTTTCCCGCCAAGAAGTCCAATTGCACGTGTCATTCCGATGGTTTCCTCACATTACGGCCCTATTCAGTAGTGATTATCATTTTCACGCTTCACTTCGAATAAAATTCGCTGTACCGACTAAGTCAAACTATCACAAACTTTCAACACTTATATATTGCTCCCGGGGCTAAATTTTGATACAACCACGGCATCATCCTAGAATACCATAGATAGATAGACTGATCCACACCTATCGCTCCCGTTTCGCTCGCTTCTTAAACGATAAAATTGTTAAAACCCAATATAGATGGCGGAGAATGATGCGGATGAAGGAGACTAAATTTATGGCCATAAAAATTAAATTTTCAATCTTATCTATAAAAGATATCTGTACAAATGTAATTACTCTAGATTCAATGGTTCCGTCTCTACGTTGGTGAGTAATTCTGTCTGATTTTTTCTTCATTAAAAAGAAATAGATACAATTGAGACGAAATAGAAAAGATTTACATATTATATACGTGATATTATCAGATAGCGACTTCTAAATTCGAGTATGAGAGTGATTGTGACTGTGAAAATCAGAATAGTGTGTTCGATGCGGAAGTAACAGCCACAGTGGACGCTATGTAATGGCACAAAAACGCATTCCAACGAGCGATGCGCCGCGCTCCGACTAAGGCAGCTTGTAGTTTTTGCTCTGTCAGTGCTACGTAGCGCTGAATTCATATCAATCCATAATTTTATTCGATTTCTTATTGCGGATTTGCAATAAAAACGTTCTTTCTTCCTTCCATGGACTCGAATCTTTGAATCAAAAGATTCTATCTTAAGCAGACTTCATCCACCGGCTTCTCGCCGCCATTGCTAGGTCACACGGTGCAGTGACAAATGTAACGGGGTCTGTGCAGAGGTATGCCCAAAAAATTTTCTGCAAGGACAATTTCTTAAGTTGTTCTCGGGATCTATATTTAGCTAGGCTTAGGGTATGCTCAGGTAGGTAGGTAAGTAAAGGCGACAGGCCGCGTCGATGGCGCGTTCGTGTTCCACGCGCGCCTCAAAGAGATGTCAGCACACTGAGGGGCCCTCAAGCCAAGCCTGCCAGGGTTGTGGGACTGTTCGAAAGGGTTACCGCGGCCTTGGTGTTACAGGCTCAAGAAGGAACATGGATGGTTTTTAGTCAGTAGAAGTCTGACACACCCTCCCGCTCCACCCACAGCGGGGGACGGTCATTTGATGATTTTCCATTTAAATAAAAAAGGCTTTGTAATTCCCATAAGCATAATGTTTTGTGCGCCATTGGATGCGTGTTTATGAGCCTGAAGTTCCTTGCGTGAAATTGGAAAGAATCTAAGCTGATAGTGTCCGAAAATTACCCATAAAGCTTACGGAATTTGTATAGTAGAAATGGCTTGAAAAGGGCACATAACTAGAAGAACCGACTACCGATGGGGGGGGCTAAGGTTCTTGAATGACGATCGTTCACCGCAAAAAGTGCCATGGACACTTACGCACCTATGTAGTTATGCTTCAGAATAAAAAGTAGTCAATACAAATAGTTTTATTGATCAAATTAAATATGATACATCAAGATATAATTTGTTCATTAGCCTTCACACTAGGATCCCCTGTGTAGCGAAGTCTAGTCTCTTTCATGTAGGCTCAATGGGTATGTAATTTTTTGAGTGTCTCAATTAACTATTTGAGCAATTCCAAAATGTATTTAGTAACGAATTTGGAATTATAGTCTTTCCAAGGGTATATTCGAAGCTATCACCAAAATTGATTCTGGGTTATGACAAGATAAATGTCATTATCACATCAATCCATTAAAGTTCTAACAAGAAATGTTTAAGGTAAAGTAAGGTGTTAACTATAAAAATATATAAATATAAAAATATTAATATTTTAACTATAAAACCAATTAGACGAGACTGAGAGATAATAAATGGTTCTCAGTTAACTGTAGTCCCCTCACGAGAGATTATAGTGATGGAGAAAAACGCGTTATATCAGCAGCGATCTTTAATGAACGGTTAAACTGGATCGAGGCGTGGTAACCACTAGTTACTGGTTCGGTGGATTATTTTTTTTCCTACATGATAAATCGAGAACTGCTTCTTGATGAATAAGACATACTGCGTCATTCACCAACTCCAGATAAACTAAATGCACGACTGGAGGATGGTGAACTGGCCATGGGAATGGAAAGACCATGGTCCCGCCTTTTTGTCCACAAGTGGCGGTGATCAGGTTTTTAGTGGGTAGGCTGATCGGACATGTTCATGTCCGTACACAGAAATATTTGTTCCGTGTGGGAATCAAACCCACGACCTTAGGTGCGGAGTGCAGGTATCCTGCCCTCCACGCCATATTGATCGTAGGTGGTAAAGAAGAGCTGAAGACCGAGCTAAGTGGCGTGCCATTGGAAAGGCATATAGACATATTCAGGTTTTATGTCAAACTCTTTCTGCATAAAAGCTATTCAACTTTGGAACTCCCTCCCTATTGATATTAGGTTGGCAGAAAGCAAGCCTACTTTTAAAAGGTTGCTTAAAAAATACTTTCTTGAGGAGTTCATCTGAATGAGTCTACATATCATAATAACTATTAATTTTGTGTATAGGTATATGCAGTTTATTAATAACACATATTTAATTCTATGTAAGTTTTCTTATTCGTACTGCCTCATACTTTTCTGCTAACCCAAAGGTTAACTGGTAGAGAATGCCTTGCAGCATTAAGTTCGCCTTTTGTACATTTTTATTTTAATTTGTGCTATAAAGTTTAAATAAATAAATAAAAAAGCAGTAGACGAATGTAAGCTGATAAATGTAGATGACGTTAAAAAAACTAGCTGGGAACCCTAGTACATATTATAACAAAATTCCAAAAGATATTTTAGATTTGCCTTTTGAAAAGTTTAAGCAAACCGTTAAGACATCACTTACCAAGAAAGGGTATTACACGGTTAATGATTACGTTAATGATAAAAACGCTTGGATGTAACATTTACAATGATAAAAGTTGTGTTCTGCGGCCCTCTTTACAATATAACGATTACTTACATACATTGTCTATGTAATTTTATAATTTTATAATTTTATTAGTTCTGTCTCCCTTTTTTTTTCAAATCTTGTGACTGCAGAACACAATTGTTTTAATATTATGTATTTTAATTGTGACTGGCGGGAGAAAAAACCAACCTTGACGATTTTCTTGCCCGTTCTTTTACGATCAAGCTCCCGCCCGCAGTGAATGGGCGCGTTAGTTTATAAGTATGACATTCATAAGAGCTCTATTGAGCCAAACTTGAATAAATGAATTTTTAATTTTTTTTTTTTTTTAATTTTTTAATACAGATAAAGCTATAGGCCGTGTCCCCAGTAGGCAAACTGTTAGCGGCCGACTGAGTTGCAAGACTGAGAGACCGACGCTGCAAACTGCGTATAGTTAGCGCAAAACTAGCAGACTGTGGACACTCCATTTCAAATATATGGAAGGGCGTACTGAATCGGTACGCTGCAAACACAGTCTGCCGCTAACAGTTTGCACAGCCATAATTTACCAAACCTTAGGTCGTTGGTCTCACTTCGATGCTCACAGCGTTTCGCACTTCACTAGTCGGTGATAATGATAAATCATAACACTTTCGCGATATCTTCTCGATAGTTAGCTGTAATTCTGTAATTAATTACTCGTTGCGTTCCAGTATTGCGTTTATAAATATTTATTGGATGTTATTTATTATTATTGTTATGTAACTTTGGTTGCATGTGCTATAAAAGGAGACATAATTCTTAAATGCAATATTAATAAATTATATTACTGTAAGTTTACTGCGTTAAGTTTACGTAAGTAGCCGTTGGTCCCGGTTATCCCGGTGTTTCCTATGTATATTAAGTATATATTTACAAAAAAAAAGTATTTAAGTATGTTTATCCGTTCTTTAGTATCCATAACACAAGTTCTTAATGATACTTATCTTGGAACTAAATAATTGGTGTGACTGTAAGAGAATATTTATATTTATTGATTTATCACAAAATGTGTTAGTCGTTAAGCCATGAGAGGCCTAATTGGGCGGCTTGAAAAAATCTGACCGAAGACCGAATCGAGAAATTCCGTAACGAAAAAACCTAACACTCCGACCGGCACAGGCGGTGATAGTTTTTAGTTTTTCCATCTATTGATAAATAGCAGAACTTTTTGAAATATCACGCTTGTCCCTTTAGTTCAGCAACCCGCCTTAAGGTGGCATTGGTTGTATCGGCGTTACTGCGCATGCGTAATTCCCTTCTTCGCCCCGCAATCTGGTGACTCATTGACTTCGCTAAGTACTTACTAATTTGTTTTCTTATCGTTCATAGTGTAACTTGAATTAATATCAAAGAAAAAAAAACTGCATAAATAAAATAAATAAATAATTATATTGCTAATCATTATAATTAATAAGCTTTAGGTTCTAAAGAACTGGATACAAGCATAGGTACACAATGTGGTCGATTACAATAAAAAAATAAGCAAAATAATCACGTTTGCCCAAGCCCTCTTAAATATTTATTTTATTCTTTTTTTTAATATTTGTTGTTATAGCGGCAACAGAAATACATATTCTATATGTCTCGCCACTGGGCCACTATCATCGCTCTAAGCTCCTTGCCCAAATCTTATCAATTTAAAATTTTTATTCGTAATGAATGGGCGCATTAGTTTTAAGTATATACTTTCAGAAGTGCTTTATTGTGCTTGCATATTTTACGATTTCCTTCCACTTTTCGACCAGCATAAGCGATATCATTTATGCAGACATATAGACTGACAGACCCTGGGTACAGGGCACAACATGATGACTTATTCAGACCTACCAATGAAATAACTTGTTTAGTTAAAACTTTGGAACTACCATGGAGAGTGTCCTCTCCTTTCCTCTTCCAAACAACACGTGCTGGTCTTAGAATCCATCCACATACTGTGCAGACAATCAGCACTCAAACCAAGAAATTTGGAAAGTCGTTTCTGTGCAAGACCTCTAAGCTTTGAAATTCGCTGCCGACTTATGTTTCCTGGTTCCTATGATCCCGGGCCTTTTAAGCGGGGCGTGAAACGGCATATTAGCAGGCCTTCATGAGTGGGTGCGCTTTATATCGGGCTTATTTCACGGTATGAAACGCCTTCATTTTTGTTTTGGCATCGTCTGGTTAAGGCAGAATGTAGTCGTTATAAAGTGTCGCATTAAAAAAAATTTGTGTGTTAACTTTTATGTTTTGTTGTTCACAGGAAGAGCTGGAGACGCTTCGATCCAAGTTGGAGAAGGTCGAGGGGGAGCGGACGCACTATAAAGGCGAGACAGAAAAACTTGAATCCAAGGTCAGTACCATGCATTGTCTTACTGCACATGAGTATCCTCTTACTCTCCTGGAATGTGTGCTGATTAATGCCTCGAGAGAATGCCCTTCACTTGACACCAGTCTTTATTGACATACCGATTCATTTTCTTTATTCATTTATGTACATAATTTGATTTTTTAACAGAGATAAAATTAGAGTATCACTATATTTCCACCTTTTACAAGGTATATAAATGTCCCATTGGAGTATTAGGTATATAAAATTATTTATCTTGGATTAATTCAAAATTTCAAATAAAAAAATATATGAGCCACTATATGATACAACTGAGTTCAAACGGTCGATAGAACCCCTGACTTATACTAACATCTTCCCGAGTCACGGAAGCGTCCATTTTCATCCACGAAAAACGGTCACTTATCCATAAAGTCAATGCCTAACATTGGTAATCGATATCTGATCAAAACTAGTGCACCTCGATTGCTTCACCGCCTAGCAGAAATATTTAATTCCAAAGTTTTAATAAAAAAGGATAACTTTTTGAATGAATTAAAACTCATGTTATATGTTAACCTTGAATATGCTTTATAAAGCTACGAGGGAAGCGGTCCCACGAAACTGGTCTAGTTAATTTTGTCATTGTGCAACTATTGTACGACAAGTGTCGACGTTTATTTACCCCTTAAGTCCTTGTAATAAGAGCTAGTTTTTAATTGAATTGTGACGCTTGGTAGCAGTACCTCGGTCCGCTGGACCGTCTCTGGTTTTTGTCCATTTCAACTGGTTATTTATTGTCACAATAAAACAATGAGATGGTCTTAATTGGTACTCAGACATCGGAGACAGAGGAATGAAGTTTTTTACTAAATATTGTTTTTTAAACTTTGTTTACTACTAGTTTGTAATAAGTTCATCGGTTTAGTGGATATTCCGTTTTCCCGTGGGAATTAAGGAGATAGATAGATAGATAGATAAAACGTTTATTTTCTTTAAATAATACAAGTTATATAAAAACATATCCCACAAAACCGTTTGACTGGTTTGTCTGTGGGTCACAGTCTCTTTTATACTATTTTATACATTGATCTTTTTATGTGTATGATGGATGTTTAGGGATCCTATCAAGAGCTTGGAACCCAAGCCTACTTCACGTGCAAGTGGTGGAGTTGCGGAATAACGGACTAGGCTCTGGCGAACATAACAGTTCCCTCTAAGCGACAATAAGCTCGCCACCTATTACGTGTTAATTTAATTCATACGAAAGTTTTTAAAAAAAAAATTAAGTGACGTAAGTGACGTTAGGAACGTAGGTCATATAAAAACAACCGCTGGCGGAAACATATTGCTATTTGAAAATTAATCTTACAGAAGTATAGTACTTGGTTACTTGCTAATAGACTCATCTTTTAATAAATAATGCCTTCAATGAATTTGTTATGATTTTTACATGTCTACAAACTTTTAGAATCTCCTGTGTAAATGATACTAGCAATTACTCTAAGCGTCGGAAAAGCTCTTCGTAAAATATTTGTCTTAAAAACCAAAGTATTAGGCTTATAAAGTGTTATAGTACTGATTGTGGTTTAATTTTATTTATAAAATAAAAATAGAAACTGCTTTATTGTTCAGCTAATATTTTAAAGTATAAGCTAGTTTTAGCATATTAAAATAGGTTTCATGACTGGGCATACAATATTAAATGTTTAACATATTATATAAATGTATGTATTATATTAAGTAATATTTTTTATTGTTAGTTTTATTAATCACAGTGACATTTTTTCCCTTGGCAGTATTTTTTTTTATTAATTTGCAGTAATTTATCAATTTGTAACTCATGAAAAAAATACGTTAAACCTAACTCTAACTACTTATTTTCAAAAAAAAATAATTTTCCTTTTAAACAAAACAGTAGGTGTCACGTATTAAAACAGTATTGTTTCCAAATCTAACGCATTTTACTGAAGTTATTTCAACAAAAGAAAAGTATACACTTAATGTAATTTAAAACATCGATAACCGGTAGCGCATCGATTGAAACAATAGGAACAATGGCGGAAGGGTAAATGATGATTAACTAAACGCATTCGTCAGGAACGGACCGCCTACCATCTAGTACCTACTTGATTGTAGATCTCCTTGAGCTGAAGGATACTACTGGAATACTGTCGCAGTGCCTTTGCGTCGCCGTCTGTGACCTGTCCGGTAAAAAAAGTACATTATTTGAAATTAGAATTACGGCACAGATTATACTCGCGCGTTTTTCTATATTTCATCGGCTATTAAAGAGGTTGATAGGTATTCAATCTTTTTTTGAATGAAATTCAGTAATTACACTATCATGTTTCATTCGAGTTTCTTCTTTTAATAATATTTAAAGGGAATCGTTTGAAGTGCAGTGACGCTACGTTATAAATAGTTTGCGGTTTTTTGTATGTTCTAACGATTTAGCATGCGTACTATTGATATTGTTTCCATTATGTGATCAAAATATAAGATACTGTGATATGCATGTAAGTAACTGTTGATATATTATTTTAACACTTACGCACACACATTTAAGTTTAATACTAGCTTAATAATAGTAGACTTAATTTTTGGTTTATTAGAAGGAAAACACCATATCTATACTTTAATGTAATAAATCTGAATAGTTAGCTTGTTTTATTCAAAAAATTTTTGAACTGGTGTACTGCTTTTTACAAAGTTCACGGGTTGATTCTCTTCAATAATTCTATCTACCAAACGAAACCGCATCAAAATCTGTTGCGTAGTTTTAAAGATCTAAGCATTCATATTGGCATACAAAATTGTAAATGAAAATTTTTAATTACAAAAAAAAGTTGTAGGATATTGAATTTATTGACGAAAGTTATGTAAATATAACGCTACAACCAATAGGAGGGGAGCATAAATGTTTTTTTTTTATTAACGGGAATGTTTATGATATACTTTTCATGGTATATATTTTAGTTGATTTTTTACTTAAATTAACAAAATAAAAATACTTTATGGTCTTTAATATCAACAGGATCATTTAGATTCGTCAAATTTTTACAAACAAAAAGGAAATTCAATATTTTTTTAAACAACAATGAAAAAGATATGAGAGCGGTAATCAAGAAATAAAAACCAAATGGATTCTTTGTCAGGATTTGTCAAGGTTTGTTAGTTAATCTGTCTGTTGTAGTTTTTTCTCTAGATTTGTCAGCCTGTCTTGATTCTAAAGAGGGGAGGGGTTTGTCCGTCAGTCAATCAGTCTGTGGGTGACTCTAACGAGGCGCCAAAAGGCAACGAGATGAAGAATAATCAAGAAATTTATCTTGGCTTTTTTCAAATTATGTCTGAAAATCGAATATAATCGAAAAAAATTATGTGATTAAGATTACCGCTCAGTTGTTCTTGAAACTACCTCTAATATCTACTTGGTAACCGCAGGTGAAACCACCGGCACAGCATATGTAAAACTGAATCCCCCAGTCGCGAGCGGATGCTAATAATCTCACCAGTCAACTTCGTTACAAGATGATTTAAAGATCAACTAGACCGTTATTATGTAACCTCAGTTATCTAACTGCAGCTAAACTAAAGGTTAACCTTTGGTTGCGTCATCAAATTGATAAATAATCAATAACAAAATATCCTAATAACCCCTGATGAGGGGTAAGTAACGTACTTCAATTTTGGTTTTGCGACCTTTTTAATAATACTGGAATACAAGTTCCCATTGTTAATCTTAATAATATAATATAATAGAATAAATAATTATGACAACTCCACGATCAATATGGGAGGCGAGCATACCCGCATTCCGCTCCAGAGGTCGTGGGTTCGATTCCCATACACGACAATTTCTTGTGTACACAAACTGGAATATTTGGTCTGATCTGGGTATTTTCCTATGTATCTGAAGTATGTATGTACAACAGAAAAAAGGATTTATGTACATTAATCCGTTATTTAGTATCCATAGCACAATTTCTTAATGATACTTATCTTGGAACTAAATAATTGGTGTAACTGTCAGAAAATATTTATTCATTTATTAATAACGTTACCGTTTAACTCTACCCTTTATTTTGTTTTCTATTCATTCCATTGAACATTTAATTAAGTATAGCTTGTGCTATATATTGGCTTGCATTAAGATATTTTGAAACAAGTATAAATCTTTACAATTGCTTCAGGCAAGTCAAAACAAAGAAAGGTCCTAAACTCGCAAAAATCTTTACATAATATAAGTAATAACAAGTTACCACAAAACGCTCAAACATATGTAATATTAATAAATACATATATTCATGCCTGTTTCACCGAAGGGGTGGGTAGAGGCATATTATACGCTCACACCTCGCCACTTATATTGTTAGTCCCACGTAATAGGTAGCGAGCCTATTGCCGCTTATCGGGGACTGTTACATTTGCCAGATCTTTGTTAATCGGCAGGACCACTTCCAAGTATCTGCACACAAGTTCCTATTAGGGAATAGAACCCACGACTTTCGGAGAGGAGAGCAGTTTACTGACCTCTCCGCCTTATCGTTCGTCAATTATTTATATTGTCTAATAAACATGCCACAAAAAGTAACACTGAAGTACGCTATAAAATCACGATCAGTACAAGGTCACTCTGCGCTATTTTATCTTTATATCAGACACTGTGAGGATATCCAACTAAGATGTTTATCGCATCTGACCACCCCGTAGCTTACCCGAGGGTTTTTGAGGACTTAGGGATTGTGATCTCGTCTAATGTCAATGTTTGGCGAATGATTAGCCACCTGTCATTAATCATACATTTATCACGTTGACATAAATATTCACAGTCGTAAAGCGTGGAACGTGGGACTAGAATGTCGTTGTGTGAATTAAACTGATTTATTGATTCAGGCGTTACTTTGCGGTAATCCATTATAAGCAAGAGATAAATTAAAAATATCTTGGTAACAATTCCTGCGCTACTATAATTTCCCTCTCGTTTCAGCGTTGGTCGTGAAGAGATCGTTGTTCTGAGGCTCCTATCTTACCTGAAGATGCCCTGTGTAAGGGCGAAACACGTGTCGTGTTGAATAGTTTCTTGATTTTTCGGAAAATTATAGTATCGCGGGAAATGTTACAAAGATATTTTTTATGTTACAAATATTTTGGAAAATTCACACAAGTGATGACTTGTGTGAATTTTCCAAAATATTTGGGGATAATTTATCACATTGACATAAATATTCACAGTCGTAAAACGTGGGACTAGAATGTCGTTTTGTGAATTTCCAAACTCTTTGGGGATAATTTATCACATTGACAAAAATATTCACAGTCGTAAAATGTGGGACTAGAATGTCGTTGTGTGAGTTTGCAAAGATATTATTTTGAAGCTATTTATATCGTTCAGTGTCTGACCTACAGTGGAAAACGTAATTAATGTGACACTGGCTTTAGACCTTGACCGCTGAGTAACGGAAAGGATGTGTCTTGGCTTTCCCTCGACATCGAGATTTTTTTCATTTTATTTTTGGCAGCTAATTAAAATTTAATGTTGACAATTTTTTCTTTACTTTATTAGAAAACTGGTTTTTAGTAACAAATTAAGTATTGTATTTTGAAAGCGTGTCGCCTACTACCTGTAAATTCTTATCTCAAAAATAAGTTGCTAAAATAACAGTATGTCAGCTTATTAAGCAAATCAGCTATAGATATGAAACATCATACGTTCGTACTTGTTGTAAAATATTCAAAGATGTTAACCACATAAGCATATGCCTGGAGTGGTGCGCGATGTGTCTTTTAAGTCACGAGCACAAATATTTTCGCTCATCATCATCACATACAAATATAATTCATAAAATTATATAGAATGTGCGCTTTGTCGAAGTTTGAAGAATCACAACCAATAAGAAAACAGATAAAGGGAACATAACGAGCCCTTACCGCCAGTTTGTCGTAAGCGACAATTGCTAACTATTACAAAAGATTTTTTTTTTAATTTTTTTAATATTATTAATCCTTTATTGCGCATAAAAATATAATCACATTACAAAAATCGTATGTAAAAACAAAAGTACAAAGATCCAAAAGCGCAATAAAGAATTAATAATAAAAAAATATATATAGAAAAATCTTCTGTAAAAGTTAGCAATTGTCGCTTACGACAACTGGCGGTAAGGGCTCGATAACAAGAGATGAGACGCGTATAAGTTGTGTGATTATCAATAAAGGCTCCAACCCAATATTCGCAGTGAAGTAACAAATATCGATCGCACGCAAAATCCCATCACTACGCGTCGAAAATAAATGCTACATGTAAAGTGGCGATGATTACGCAATAAAGCTCTCGCCAGGTCTGGCGGCGGTATTTCACACATTCTTTTGTATGGATGACTCAATCGAAGCATCTCGAGTGTACGAAACTTTCTTCTACATAACAATAATGACCTTTGTTCGTAATTGATGATATTTACCCTATTTATTATTGATGACTTAGTTAAATTTCAGATACGAATGTGATGTTTTTTTTTGTGGTAATACATTGGTGTGAATAACACTGTATCTATTCATTTCTTACATTCATTCTTCTTGTAAGGATTAAACGTTGTTGCAATATTGACAGTTTACAATGGTTAGTTACATAGGGTTTAACTCTTTATTTCTTCTCATTAAAACGTCCCACTACTGAGCATGGGCTTCCTCTCATGGACCAAGGATTCAGGTCTTACTTCTCTACGCTATACTATACTCTATGTAATCGATTAATATTAAACGAAATAGCTGGTCACCCATCCTAGGACTGACCTTGGTGAACTTTGCTTAATTTCGATGATTCCGACCTAGCATTGCGACCTAGTATCACAGAGCTACTAACTTACCGAGCCAGCAAAAACACATGGTCGTATTAATATTGTACCATAAATATTTTTTTAATCACTAGTTCTTGTCTACTTCTGGAAATAAGTTTAGAACGGTATTGCAATATTGGCAAATCACAAAATAGTGGCAAAGCGTGTTATTTAAGAACAACAAAAACAAAAGACAAGAATGCCGAAGCCAATAACGACAGTTCTGTAAGATTTGGGAACTATTTGAAATCCCAATTAGCGCTGCCCTTCACTAAGGTAGATAGCTAGTGGCCGGAACCGATGAAAGCAGTTTATGAACGCACGCCTGTCCCAATTAAAACCTAGTTAGGGACAGTTTTGTTCTTTTTATCTTTACTATTTTTTAAGTCTGTGTCTAGTTTAAAAACTTAAGAGTACAATGCTCACAAAACAACTATCTAGTTTAAAAAATCTACTGCTGAAGTCTCAGACTATAGGAAATCTTTATTTTGTACTTGAGACTTGTTAGATTTTAGCGGGTGTATATGGATCCTACCAAGACCTAAGGAGCCCAAGCCAACCTCACCTGCAAGTGGTACACCTGCCGATCAACGGACGAGGCTCTGGCGAATAAAACGGTGCCCGGTAAGCGGCAATAGGCTCGCCACCTATTATGTGGGATCAACTATATAATTGGCGAAGTGTGGGCGTATAGTGTGCCTCTGCCTGCCCCTTGAATGTGTGTATGTAGATTTTAGCGGCGGTCATGTGCACATCACTGTGGTTAGATCTTATGTTTTTCTCATTTACCTGTACAATTTTATGTTAAGTAATTAGTGCAGCATCCTTTTTTTAGCGTGCGTGTGTGTGTGTTCAACAGAAGTGACATAACAAAGCGCCGTCAATTACAAGTCCACGCTCATAACTTTAACTGCCAAAACTTCAATCAGAAGTCAGCAGAGGCAATTTGGATTTTTAGGTCATCTATCTAACAAAACGTTAATTTATTAACAGTACCTACTGTATCAATCAACTACTATAGCAATCTTTATAAGTTTGAAGTTCGTTTTGTGAATAAAATAATACTGTAAGTTTTAAAGTTAATTTAAATCATTTTAAATTAGAGCGTACCATTCGTTTTATTCGTGAGAATACTAACAAAAAATGGATACAACGGAATTTCTTTTTTTTCAAACTTTTTCTTTATTTATACATCGTAGTACGACACTAACAGAGTGGTCATTACAATTTCAACGCTATACTAAGGTAATATCTATTTCTCGCTATTGTTCGTAAAGGTATGCGGCGATAACAATATAGCAATATTAAAATTCAGCTTCGTTAATTTATTTCTTATGGCAAGTTAAAATTCCGAACACCGCCGCGCACTAACGTATGAAACATAGCAACGCTCTATTTTATCGCGCATTATATTTATGTTAATGTGCTCATTTTGATTCAGCATTCCGCAGATCTGAAAAACAACTTTTAATTTTTATTTCTCCAGTGAGATGTCTTGGAAACTGTTTACAACAAAAATGTATTGTACTTGTATTAAATTTTCTTTTCCATAAGAAAATAAACTATTACAACTATTTAGTTTACAACTGCTAGGGTTGGCTGGTATAGATCTCTTCTAGAGATAAGTCCACCTTTGTACATGTTATTTTATATACCTCATGTAATATTTAAAATTATTTTTGTGCAATAAAGGATTATTTATTTATAAATACCGAATCGGTTCATGGGCAAAGGGATTATACTCAAATCATCAAAGAACTGTAATGAAATTTTCCTGCCGTTACAATTCTCCGAGCCGCCAGTGTCTCTAACTATCGTATAGATGTAGTATAATACATATATACATACAATCACGCTTCTTTCCCCGAAGAGGTAGGCAGAGGCATATTATACGCCCACACTTCACCAATCATATAGTTGGTCCCACGTAATAGGTGGCGAGCCTATTGCCGCTTATCGGGCACTGTTATGTTCGCCAGAGCCTCGCCCGTTGATCGGCAGGTGCACCACTTGCAGGTGAGGATAGCTTGAGCTCCTTAGGTCTTGGTAGGATCCCTATACACCCCAGTATGTAATAATAACCGGGTTCAAAGGTTTAACGTCACACAAACGGTCACTCTTCTATGACTGAAATCTGTAAATTCGCTTTGCTTCTTTAACGTTTTGTACTATCTAATACCGCGGAGTTACAAGCGCTTTCAGATATAAACCTAAACCATTTGTATCTGGCGTATGTTGTTATTACCATTAGATGTCATAGGATATTTCATGTAGACAGTTTAAAATATAAATACTAATTATATTATTAGGCGCTTGAATGAAAACACCTTTAAAAGTATTGAACGGACTGCAAAAAATAAAATTCTACAGTACCTATCCCTGAATAATATTTTGTACTAGAATAAATCTTGAATCCCTATGAAAAAGATTGAAACGAAGCGAGTACAGGCTACTAGTACACAATATAGTTTTAAACTTCCCGTCTTCTGGTTAGAGACATTAACAGTAAGATAACTTAAATAAAACACCAAAATCTTTTTAAAAAAAGAACATGTCAAAACTTTTTCAATAAAACATTTATTGAAAGCATCATAATCGATTATCGATAAATTCACTATCGATTGTTTCGCAACACTCGTTTCTTCTGCCGTGCACCGAGGGAGAGCGTGGGAATTTGAACATTATTGTAGTGGAATTCTTCAGTAGCGATGCCGTTTTTTGTGTGCAATGTCATCTGAAAGTCTATAAACAGTCACAATAGCCTAATCGTATGTAGTCTGAAATTTTATTACGATTGTATGTGTTCATCTAAAGATTTGTTCTCACAGTCCATTATGAAAGTATCTTTCTGTGCTGTTTGTTTAAGGATCGCTGTTGGTAAGTGTTTTGATGATAAGATATAAAAATAAAAAATAAAGACATTTGTTACCACACAAAACAAAAACAAGATACATACAAGGTAAACCCAGCGCTGGATTTCAATCTAACCCAAATTTAAAAAAGAGTGGCGAGTATAGGCAAATACCCCCAATAGAATTTAATCTATTGGGAAGGCCAATATTTAGCAGCGGACTCATAAGACTGAAACGATGATGATATGTAAAAGGATTAGTAAGCTGAAGTGCCAATGAGCCGGTCGTAACTGCCGTACCGCTAAACGCTGGGGTAGACGTTCAGCTAGGTAGAGCGAGGACATATCGCATGCTCAATGGAATATAGACTCAAAAAAGACTATTTTTAGGACATCTCAAAACAAGATCTTCTAAAGAATACTTGTCCTACTTGTAAGCGCATTAAATTGATACAAATTTATTAATTAATAATTCTGCTTGTGTTTTTAACGTTTGATTTTAACATTGATTCGATCTCTGTAAGAAATATAAAGACTTTATAAGGACGTAACTAAAACCTGACCGATCTATTAATGGGTCGATGTTCCTTTTAGCATGCGATATGCAAAACGGCTGGCAGCAATCATAGGCGAATAGCTGCAGGTCTAACTCAGTGCCATTGGAGAGGCTTATGTCCAGCTGTGGATGAAGATATGTAACAATTGGACACAGCCCACCAGCTGTGATGAAAACCTACTGGGAAACTAACTCATACTGCTCTTAAAACACGTGTTTATCCCAGCATAAAGTTACATCGACACACGCTTACACAAGTGCACACCCTCACACTTATACACACAAACACACACACAATCACGTTTTTTAAATGTTATTTTTTAGTTTTTTTTTTTTATAATAATGACTTCGTGCGTCTAGCACATCTAGCCAGTATCAAGTAAGTGATATATTAATAATATATAATTCATAGTAAATGATAAAGATGATAAATTTTAATGGTAAATTAGATAAGTACCCTTCCCTAAGCCCCTTGAGTCCTCAGTAAAGATGTGGGGGACTATACTGAGATCTCACATGGACTCCTTGAGAGAATTTGAAAAGTGATGTTGCACTGCTTTGTTTGATTTACCAACACTCATGTATATTCACAAACACTTAACGGTTAATAATCCACACTTATTACACATTAATGTTAGAAATATCACAAATATTAGAAAACAAAACTGCTGACATGACGCTTCACTTTCCCGCCAAAAAGTCCCTCTTTTTTAGTTAGGTAATTCACAGCATTTTTTTTTTGTTTATATTTTTCTTTATTTTAATTTCAATTTTTTTGTAGTTATATCAGAAATATTATTATTTATTTTGGTTTGCTCGAGCTTTATTTTTACAATCGGTAACTGTGGTCTGGTCTCTGCGATACAAGCTTAGCTTAGTGCAGAGCTCGCTACATATAAGTTTTATTTATGTAGCATTACGGCGAATAAATGATTTATTATTATTATTTCATAAGTTATCTTGATATATTACCCTATAGAAGCACGATTCGTCAAATGTTTTAATGGGTAGGCTGCCGGGGGTCTACAAGCCACCGCAAGAGCCTTACACAATCCAACCAGAGATTGCTCATTTGAGGAAAAATCCTACTAAAACATATTCTATAAACCGTTAACGATGCGCATGCAACGACAATTAAGCAATAACTTCCCATTTTTTCAACAATTTTCATAAATGAACTATATACATTCTTGAGTATTGCGCGTTTAATCAATCAATCAAACGAACAAATAAATTCTTCAGCTTTATAATCTTGATCTACATAAATTGAATCATAATATCGCAACCCAGCTCGTACCAGACTAATGTGGCATCGAGTGGCAGCGCATTGGCAGACAACGCAGTTTATTTCCTATTGGATCAGTTTGAGCTGACACAGTTATTCTGAAGACAGTGTAAGAACTTCTTAGCAGATAAGAGCTGATAGTTTCTGGATTTCTTGTCCCACCTTCATTCATATGTCCTTGTACCACAGGAGGTCTATCTCTCATACTTTTTCTTAATCCTCTATATTCTTTCTATACGCCGAGAAATATATGTTTAAGAAATATAGCTATACTACAATAATTAACATTTGTACACAGAATAATGTATATAAAGGGTGTATAAGACTCCCTCTAAGATCTGAGGAGCCCAAGCCAACCTCATCTGCAAGTGGTGCACCTGCCGATCAACAGACGAGGCTCTGGCAAACATAAAAGATCCTGCTTTCCGGTGAGCGGCATTAGGCTCGCCACCTATTATGTGGGACAAATAACATAATTGGCGAAATGTGGGCGTATAATATGCCTCTGCCTACCCTTACGGGGAAACAGGCGTGATACTGTGTAATGAGAGCTACCGTGCTTCAAAAGGCACGTTAAGCTATATATCTGCATACTAAAATCTATTCAGGGTCTTGGAATTGACAAGATATAAAAGCACAAAAGCGCTCAATATCAAATGCCCCACAAAAGGTCACCCATACAAGGACCTCTGAAAAGTCTGCTTAACATTAGTATTGCTGCACACTACACATTGTCGTTAAACTCCTAGCCCTTCTATATATGCGCTAGAACTAAGCTAGTTACCAGAACAAGGGCTCCGAACTTAGTATACTGAGTTCTCTCAGCTATGCCCAATCCAATGGGCACCGATCACCGGTCCGGAGATTAGCCCTCTCGACTACATTGGCGTTCCGAAATCTGTCTCAAACTAAAACTGTTTCGTTTTATTACCTTAGCATTATGGACTGTTATATTAAATTTATTTTTACCCTTCGGGTTTTCTGTTATACCATAAACTCAGACAATGTTATCGAGTTTCAGGTTATGTCTTGTATTTACTACTTGCTTCCTCCGTCCTAATGTCTTGGATTCGATACCCAAACAATACAAATATTGGTTGCTTGGAAACGAATATTTTTTTCAAATATATTGAGTATACTGTTTTACAAGAATAGAGTGTTAATGTATATTTATCCTTGGTCTAGTACCAAAGATAAGTAAACAAATAAAAAGACACAAAAAGTACTTTAAAATTACATTGCTAAATATACAAAAATACACTTTTATGCTTGATGCAAGCAAGCAATGCGTTATGTAGCAGTAATGGGCTACAAGCGTTATGTAGCAGTAATGGGCTACAAGCGTTGTTTAGGAAGAGTATTTAAAATTTACAACAGGTACAGTGTAAAAGTACGCTCCTTGATGTAATATACGTTCACAAAAGCCGCACAAAAGCTTGATTAAATTAATGTAGAGTCAGAGAAAAAAAATCTCATTTAACAGATTTAATAAAATTATTTAAAACTATGTATCTTTATGTTATGTAGGATGTAAAGGGATCCTACCATCATCTTTGGAACCCAAGCCAACCTCATTTGCAAGTGGTGAACCAACGGACGAGGCTCTGGCAATAAAAAAGTTCCCAGTAAACGGCAATAGGCTCGCCACCTATTACGTGAGAACAATAATACAATTGGCGAAGTGTGGGCGTATAATATGCCTTTGACTACCCTTTCAAAGAAACAGACGTGATTTTATGTATTGTTATTATTATGTATAAATTGTATGTATGCATAAACTGATATATCGCACTGCTGTATTAAAACTGTTACAACTCAAATGAGTGAATTTTTATTTAACCTTTTGACGTGACAACGTCTTAAATTAGGTTGCGGCTGGGAGTCACTTATGAAAAAGTGTAACGCTCGGTAACGTTACGATGAGTCACCGAACGAGAGAGAGGCCCGGCGAATGCCTTGCGTCTCTCTCCCACTCAACTATGATCGGTCTGCCGCGCGCGCAGCACTAGTGTACAATGTTTTAGTAAACAAAATATATTTCTATAGTTAAAATTTGTGCAATTCTTATTTTCATTCAATTCCTTGTTCCTATTGTGCAATTTAATTATATTCATATCAATAAATATTCTACCGAGAAAAAGACGTTGTCACGTAAAATCTTCGCCCGTAAAAACGACTTTACAGGCAACCATTTTTTTTCTGATTCTCCATTCGATTACCTATATGAAAATAAAACCGTAGTACATTTACATCGGAATAAGCTCACTAGGTAGGATAAGGAATCACTATTGTTGAATGAACGCATTTCCCCCGGTACCGTTAGAATAATAATGATATTTTTTGACGTGACAACGTCTTAAATTAGGTTGCGGCTGGGAGTCACTTATGAAAAAGTGTAACGCTCGGTAACGTTACGATGAGTCACCGAACGAGAGAGAGGCCCGGCGAATGCCTTGCGTCTCTCTCCCACTCAACTATGATCGGTCTGCCGCGCGCGCAGCACTAGTGTACAATGTTTTAGTAAACAAAATATATTTCTATAGTTAAAATTTGTGCAATTCTTATTTTCATTCAATTCCTTGTTCCTATTGTGCAATTTAATTATATTCATATCAATAAATATTCTACCGAGAAAAAGACGTTGTCACGTAAAATCTTCGCCCGTAAAAACGACTTTACAGGCAACCATTTTTTTTCTGATTCTCCATTCGATTACCTATATGAAAATAAAACCGTAGTACATTTACATCGGAATAAGCTCACTAGGTAGGATAAGGAATCACTATTGTTGAATGAACGCATTTCCCCCGGTACCGTTAGAATAATAATGATATTTTTTTTTATTACATAACTTTAATAATTTGTATTCGCATGTGATTTGTATTTGTATTTATAAAAATGTTCCACACAATGTTTTTATTTCATTGGGAGAAAAAACCAACTTTGACGATTTTCTTTACGATCAAGCTCCCGCCCGCAGTGAATGGGCGCGTTAGTTTATAAGTATGACATTCATAAGAGCTCTATTGAGCCAAACTTGAATAAATTAATTTTTAATAATTTTTAATTTTAATTGTTGAGAATAAATGATTGAATTGAATTGAAAACGAAACTATTGCTAGTAGTCTCAAAAAAGTTTTATTTTTAGTTAATCATAATCATAATTCTTTATTGTTTCATTTGGTGTACAGTTAGGTCTTAAAAATAATATTTTGTCCTCAAAGGGTATCACAGTTTCAAATAGGAAATGTGTTCCTATATCCTTATATTATATACAGGGTGTCCCAAAAAGAGCGTGCCAAGCTTAAGGAGAAGATAGACGGAGGGGTGATCAACTAGATTAAAAAAAATTACTGTAGTAAAAGTACCACCCGTTTTAAACTATAATTTTTTTTACTGTACATAGAAATTAAATACATTATAAATTAAACAACCATAAAAATCAATCAACTATATATACATTATGTTTTTACTAATTATAATTAATACAGTTTCAATATAGCAGTGCGATATATAATAATTTCATGTGAACGTACCGCCATAAATCACGATTATTGTGTTAACGACGTATGTAAAACACAATTTGTTAATACAGAGAAGCAGTTTGGAAATCAGGTCGCAAGTCGAACCATTTGAACGCTAATATAGTTTGTGCACGGTCTAGAGTTACTCTGAAACTGTACGCTATAATTATATCTAGTTCTGATCTGTGTCTAATGCGTCGTTCCATTTTACGCTAACTGAGATGTTTTGACGCCTAGAAAATTTGATATAGCTGTCACAATCTTTTTAGTTAGAATTAAGGCAATGTAAAGATTTTTTTCATTAAAAAAATTTTTAAGACTGCCATTAATTTTATTTAGGGTCTCTTTGGCGGGAAAGTGAAGCGTCATGTCTGCAGTTTTGTTTAATTTTCTAAAATTTGTGATATTTCTAGCATTACTATGTAATAACGGTGGATTATTAACCGTTAAATGTTTGTGAACATACATGAGTGTTGGTAAATCAAACAAAACAGTGCAACATCATTTTTCAAATTTTCTCTCAAGGAGTCCATGTAAGATCTCAGTATAGTCCCACATCTTTACTGAGGACTCAAGGGGCTTAGGGGAGGGTATCTCATTTACCATTTATCATCTTTATCACCACTCATTCTCTTTTACTATGATTTATATGTTATTAATATATCTCTTACTGGCTAAATGTGCAAAACACACGAAGCCAATATTTAGAAGAAAAAAAAACAAAAAATGTTTTCTAGTCCAAATCTTGTCCCTCATACATCGTAATCGTTCCATTTTACACAAACTGCGATATCTTTAAGTCATGTAAATTAGTTTAATCCGTCACCTTTTTTGGCCTTTATTATTTATATCTAATGCGTTCTGTCTCTAATGCGTCGGTCCATTTCACACTAACTGAGATATTTTGACGCCTATTAATGAAGGTCTTTTCCAATCCGGTGAATGGTTGTAAACCATTACCGAAGTAAATCAGAATTTAAATTTCCTTGATGTAAAATTGTTTTTTGTGGCATGTTATGTAGTGCTTTTCCCGTAGACGTAAAGTAATGGAGGTCTGAAAAATTCTAAAAGCAGAACGCCACACACCTTCATCCTTCGATGTTCCCCGAGAGGAGGCTCAGTGGTGGGCAGCGATAATGATAATATTTTCACAGCTGATATTACCGTCGGATTACAAAAGCGTTGTCGAAAACAGACAGCTGTCATGTATTATAATATTATTCGATCACCGAACAACGCTAAGCCGCTGAAGCTTAACGCCGCCGCCGGTCATGCCAAATATTCTGACGGTCACTCTTTACGCTAAACTTGATACATACAAACAGAAAGTGTATTTATACTCGCCAGTATAAACAACGTATTGCGTCTTCGAAAAGCTGAAATTAACTGTTATGACGTAAATAGCAATATTATGGAAACACGACATAATGATACGAACTGTTGACATCGCTATGTAGGAATGTTGTCAAAAATCTGTCAGCGTTATTTCAAATTTAAAACTGTTCTGATTTTTCAAGTATACAAGCTATTTTATACCACAAGATGCCAATTAAGCATCAGCTATTAAGGACCTGAAAGAGAGTCGTCATCATAGGCTATTGAATGATTGCAATGCCTGTGGCAGAAGCGCTCGTAGCTCCGCGGTGCTCGGTGGTCGAAAACGATCACCAAAGTAAAGCAAAGTTTACAGAGGTCAGTCCTTGGATGGGTGACCGTTTGTTGGGCATTTGATATCGAGCGCTTCCGTGCTTCGGAAGACACGTTAAGCCGTTGGTCCCGGTTATCACTAAATGTGGTAGTCGTTAAGCCATGTTAGAGGCCTAAATGGGCGGCTTGAAAAATTCTAACAGCAGGACGCCATACACCTGCCTCCGCCAATCCGCACTGAGTCAGCATGGTGGAGTATGACCCAATACCGTCGCACCTTGGTATCTGAGAGGGACTTGTGCTCAGTAGTGGGACGTTAATGGGCTGAGATAATGAATGTCAGTGGAATCAACTGCACGATGCCATATAAAAACTGACTCTAGTCTTTTTGGAGAGTTAGTAAAACTTCGCCAGTGAACTCAGAATTAGTCCGCAACCCATGGGAACCCGAACTAATTTCCTTATGTCAATTTCATATCAAAACCGTCACAATTTATTCTTTATTTAACAGAATAACATCTCATCATGATAAATACAAACATACCGTATTTAAAGCAAGTGATGGATTAAAAATATCTTTGTAACAATTCCCGCGCTACTATAATTTCCCGAAAAATCGATAAATTATTCATATCGTATGTGTTATATTTTAATGTGTGTTCTTTTAGTCCCAAACTAAGCTGACTTGTTACTACTCATAGTGTTATAGAACGATCAACATAGCTAATTACATATAATACCATAGGATGAGTTTATCCCACTTAGTCAAGTATCAGACACATATGAGAATCGAACTAGCGCGTAATTTCGGTCGACTTTAACTCTCATTTCTATTTCGGTAAATATCTTTATTTATTTCATCCTTACTATGGTTTCATGGCTAAAATATCTTCATCCTTAATCAGAACTTACTCTTGCGAGTTTTTTTCTGCGTGATATCGTATACCTAGCGTTCTCGTAGTTTTGGTTGCATAACACGGGTAAACTGCCTGCAGTGTTATTGTACGTAAATCATACGTCTGCGCACCGGTTGGTGGCCTTCGTAGTTTTCTGCTCTGTTGCTCTTGCGCACTATTGACATTGTTAGTGGTGGCCCACATGTGGCATCTGCTGCCTGCTTATTGCTTCATCCAATATCAAAAACATCATCTTAATTAATCTATTAATTGCCACAGAGCGTTTTCATATGAAAAAGAAGTACTTTCCGCTGTGGGTGAAGCGGAAGGGTGTGTCAGACTTTTACTGACTAAAAACCATCCATTTTCCTTCTTGAGCCTGTAACACCAAGGCCGCGGTAACCCTTTCGAACAGTCCCGCAACGACTTTGGAATAAGCCTGCTTTTTTCTTCATCTTCGTGTGTAATTAATGAATTCGAGCAAGTTCCTAATTTATTTGTACTTATAAAAGGATTTATAGAATCAACATCGTTACATCCGATGTTGATTTTAAAGGGCAATTGTATTTTAAACAGGAGTTCCACCAAGTTGTTGAAGGTCTAATACGTGTCATAGCGTGCACTTCGACATCTAAGTTAACCAAAATAGCAGAGCAGTAGCCGACGACGGCCCGGCGACCGAGATAGCGCAGTAACTCCGCGGACCGCTCTCGCGCCGGTTCTATTTCCAACGCGATGACCTGGCGCGTCCCGCCGTTCCCGCGACTTTAATACTGCACCGCGCGGCGAAATGGCGATGGACTTTCATCGCGGGACTCACTTCCGCCCGTGACAGGAAACGTTGTATAAGATCATCTAACATTCAAGCAACATGCCGCACCTAAACGTCGCCAACGGGACTTCCGAGCTCATGATCCAAATACCCGAACACAATAGCAACCACAACAGGTCGTCGAACAACATATTTTCTCCAACAAACGGAAGGAGCCCATCAGATGGTGCTTCCCGTAGTCTTCTGTCGCCAAACTCCAATGGACCACTCTCTCCGCCCATTCTGGACGCGACTCCTAAGAAACCACCAAAACCACCATTCGCAAGACCTATTTTGCCCATGAAAAAATCACAAACTCTCCCGATACATTTTGAAGAGAAAGTGCCACAGAAAACTCCGACAACTCTTTTAAATGGGAGAAAACCTCACGTTACGAAAATCATAAATAATGTTAATTCATATCAACAGAGCTCATTAAATAATAGCAAATCTTTGTTGATGCGTTCACCAAGCCCGTCTTATAAGAGAAGCTTGTCGTCTACATCAGTAGAGACTGGATCTATTGCGGAACTTGGGAGGCGTCATGTACCGAACAGTCACCTGTTATTGTCCCGATCACCAAGTCCATCTTCATACAGCAGTATAAGAAGTTCTGCAAGCCATTACTCAACATGCAGCAGCAGTCGAACTTTTGTCCCTCTGTCACGTTCGTCGAGCATGAATTCCACTCTTTACAACAGCACACCAACACCAAGAAGGATGTATCCGCAATCCTGTGATACTTCTGAAAATGTTGATCTGACCGAACTCCGATCAAAAGAACAAGCGCCTGTAGTTTTCGATGCTAATTTGTCTTTCGTGCTAGGCTGCAATAAACAGCCACTGAGACAGAGATTCAAACCAATTGCAGCTCACTTAGAGCAAGGAACATCGTCTAATTACTTGAGCTCAAAGATTGATAACTTTTTGAAGAAGACTGATCATGTGATGGATGAGTGGCGAAGACTTGGCCACAAAGATGAACCTGACTTAGAAATGTATTACGACGGAAAGAAGAGAAATGTCGGCAGGTCCAAGTCTGCTACCAACATTATGATAAAGGGATTCACTATGTTTAGCAGAAACGGAAGCAGAGCAAGCAGTGTTTGTAGATCTGTGAGAGAAGTTTCCGAGGACCGAACTACAGTTTCTGAGATGGATGAGGTTAGAAATTTATCACTTTAAATGTATCTCCATACACTTATCATTTGAAGAATTAAGTGGGCTTATAAATTATCGTTTGTAATTTGGGATAGTTTCAACTCTGGCGCTTGCGTTATTCTTTACGCTGCAGTTGCGAGAGCAGGCAGCGCGTGCCAAGAGTTTTTAATTGTTAACATTTTAAATAGTTTTCACGTAGTTTCTTCAAATTCTTGGCCGTCCATCATAGCTAATGTCAGTCAGATCGGGGAGGTGTTTTTGCTTTTGAAAGTTTTATCTGAGAGTAGATTCCTTCCTTAATACAGTTTTTTTCCGTAATTCCTTTACTGCGCGTGGTGCACAGTTGTGGAATAAGTTGCTAATTATTCTGGACAGTCCAATTGCGTTTTTTAAATAAATAAATTAATGTTTTGTGGAAATTGCACCCATTTTTTTAGTTCCGAGATAAGTATAATGTTTTATGGATACTAAATAACGTATAAATACTATACATAAACATACATATATGCTTAATATATAGAAAATAACCCAGACCAGTACAAATATTCATGTTTATGCACACAAATATTTGTCCTGTGTGGGAATCGAATCCACGACCTCAGGAGCAGTTTTATATAGGTTTATTTGGAAATGAATGTATCTATTTGTGTAAAGAATTATTTTAGAAATTTGTCCGTTTTCTTTATACCATAAGGCTGTTTTTTTTTTCATGTACTATAAAGAATATTTACGTAAATTTGAAGGGAGATATTGGCAAGCTGTACCATTTCTCGGCTTGCAGTTCCGTCATGGTGTTGTATACACCGGACGGGCCACCCACTAACGTCAATATGTTCCAATTTTAACCTGTTATGTCTGAGATATTGCCCACCCATTAATGTTTCATTCATATCGCAACCTAGAAGTGGCGGAGGCAAATTACGCTAGAATAAATTACTAGCAAGATTTTGCTAGATGAAATATATAAATTGTAATTTTCTGAACGATGTCCGTAATTATTTAGAGTGATAAGAGTCGTCGCGTTTTGAATTATCTTTGGTTTGTTAGCGCTGAATGCTGTAGGTATATCAGATGGGATGCCAACTATTGAAATCTATCTGATTAAAGAATTGCAACAGATTAAAACAAAAGTTGTTTTTAATTCAGGCAATTCGTAAAGTTTCATGCTCGTGTCTAACATGAACAAGTTTTTTGTACCCGCTTTAATTTTATTTTGTAGAAACAAACAAGTGGGGATAATTAATATGGCTTTACGTGCCTTCTAAAGACATTAGACCATTGGTTCTGATGTGGTCACTTTATGTAAATGCCTAATTTATGTACAAAACATAATTTACACTCTTTTGTTTTGTCGAGTGTTAACTTGATATAAATATGATTTAAAATGTTTGAAATCTACGAGTAGCAGTCTACTTTTAATGGCGGCCGTATAATGTATTTAATTAAGTATGGATAATAAATGGGTGTACAGGGATCCTAAGGCCTAAGGACCCCAAGCCAACCTTACCTGCAAGTGGTGCACCTGCCGATCAACGGACGAGGCTCTGGCGAACATAACAGTGCCCGGTAGGCGGCAATAGGTTCGCCACCTATTACGTGGGACCTACTATTTATGTGCTCTGCCTAACCCTTCGGGGAAACAGGCGTGAATATATATATATATATATATATGTATAGTAAAACATTAATTGCAATTGCGTGTTATTAGTAGCAATGTTCTAAGCCATGGCATGGTTACTAAATAAGAAAATTCATAAATTTAATATTTTTTTAAACCTTTATGTAATTTATCAAATAGGTAAGTAATTACTTAATTTACAATATCCCCTGGCGCTGCGGAAATGCCTAACAAGCAACAATATCGTATTACATTAATTATTCCAAGTTATCAAATTGAATGACACATACATTTTTGCAGTTTGTAATTTATAGTTTGGCTAAATGTTGTTTCATTTTGTTGGCCGTTGGAATTAATTATAAACTAGATTAAATAGTAATGGTAAACGATTTATATATCAATTAAAACCAATTATTATCTTATAATAACCTTGTGCTAATTGTGTGCGTAAAAAAAAGACCTATAAAAATAATTATCTCTCAAGAACCAATACGAGAAATACAAGAACAAAACAAAATAGTTAAAGTCAACAGTTTTTTTTTTGAAAAATCCGCGCTTAGCTACCTTTTAACAAAGATTGATCGTTAGGAATCTATTTTATAACAATTCAATTATTAGTTCAATATAAACGGATACTATATTCATTGTGATAAAAACGAATCATCAATAAAGATTATTTTTCCTATCACTGTTAATATCGTACTTCATTGCAGTAGTTTGTCTGGTGTGTCTAAATGAAGTGTCATAAAATTTTCGCAGGATATATTCTTATCGTGAATGAACTCGTTTTGGGAAGCCAGTCTTTTGCGATCCAGGATCTACTCATTATTAGAAGGAATGCATTAAATACCATTATAAAATATAAAGGTGGCAATTACCGGTCCTAAAGCTAAGGAGCTTGATATCAATCGTTAACTTGCCGGATTAAGCCAAAACGTGTTCAAGCCAATGAGTGAGGCAATCATTTGGCTTAAACCTCTTGCAATCAATTCACAACAGTTGTAATACTCCTCTCTTTTAGGACAGTAAATTACCACCTTAACTGTTTGTGATATATTTTTCATTTCTATGTGAAGCTTTTGTAATAACTTTAAACGTTTGTTTGTCACCAGTTATCGGAAGTGGGCGGTGAGTTAGCTGAGGAGCGAGCTGCTGCCGGTCTGGCGACGGAACGCGCAGACGCAGAGGCAGCCGAGAGACTGCGCGTGGAGAGAGACAACAGAGAACTTATCACCAACAATCAACGGCTTCAGCAGGTGAGAATTGCAATGTTTCATATTTGAGTCCACTAGGTTTAAGAAATGAGCAGTGGTTGACCTTGCACTGGAACACGCAAAGACACTCAAGGGATTTGTGTCGTAAGAAACCACGGAGACCTTATCACCAAGAATGAACGGCTTCAGCAGGTAAGAATTGCGATTTTTGAGTGGCATTTGAGACTTTAGGCTTATCAGACCACAAGTTCAACGTTGTCGTAGAATTTGCCTGAAAGCTTCTCAAAATACTTTGTGTGGAGAGAGAACCGACACTATATAAGGAACAACCAGCGGCATATGTTACAAAAAAACGGAGCTATCGGCTTTGCATGGAAAGAAGCAGAGGGAGCCCGCAAATGAAGAGATATGACCGAGTTCTCATCATTAACAACTGGTTGCTGGAGCTGCAGCAAATCAGATACATGTTTGTAACAAAAGAGTGCAGCGGTTTGAAGCCGAAGAATAGTGCAGACGCGGAGGTCATTTATGGGAAATTGCATTCGTACAGAGAAAACTGACAAAGTGGAACTGATTTTCCCCTTTTGGCCGTTGCAGTGCAAAAAATATAGATATGCTTACTTTCTCCAACATCAAAAATATAACCGAAATGATTTAAATTATAGGCGTATAGGGTGTATAGGATCCTACCAAGATGAGCCCAAGCCAATCTCACCTGCAAGTGGTGCACCTGCCGATTAACGGACGGCTCTGGCAAACATGAAAATTCCCGGTAAGCGCCAATAGACTCACCGCCTATTACGTAGGACCAACTATATAATTGGCGAAGTGTGTGCTTATAATATGCCTTTGATACCCCTTCGGGGAAACAGACGTGAATTTATGTATGATTTTAATTTTTTATCAGTTCAATGCCAGAACTGTTTCTAGATTAGAAATTCAAATGCTGTGCTACAGATAACGTTACAGTACCCGCTCTGTTGATGAGTATGCAACACCTTGACATTTTTTTTGGTTGACAGGCTTCAGAGAGGCTAGAATTAGAACTACTCCATTGGCGATCAGCAGAGAGTGGAGGAGCCGAGCCTTCCGACTCCGAGGGTTCCGAAGCTGACGTCAACGGCTGCGGGGAGAAATACAAGAGGAGGTATGTTATTTCAGCATCTCATTGTATGTGCCAACTACTGAAAACGTTAGGGTTTCTTAATTTTAGATAAGCTCCAACCCGTGGAAGCGATCACCGAAACTACGTTCACATAGCTCTGTTCTGGATACACCCATCTAAAGACTGTCCTATCCCACTGCTTCCGTGCATCGGATAGTAACTTTAGCTGTGGGTCCTCGCTATAATTGTAATGTGATAAGCAGATACCCTGCTATGTGTGCCCAAGGAAGTGTCGCATACTTGATTAAGTTTATGAATATGATACTTAGACAATGTATGTAGCTTTTTACAGTAGCGTTTACAATTCCCTTACCATCTTGATCGTGGATTGCCGTGATTTACATTGGTGTATTATTTTCTCAAATATTGCAGGCAGCCCGAAATAGGGCTATAAAATAATCTGTAATACATATTACTGAAGTAAAGTAAATTTATACAACCAAGTTTTTATTTTATAAAAATTAACCTAACTTTAAATAGCACTCCGTATAATGTAGCTCCGTATAACCCAAAATAATGTAGTGTAAAATGGGTTGTATTTAACGTTTTCTAAAATTAATAATTTGCCAAGCTATCCTAACTTTAACTTTGCAAATTAAAAATACTATCTAAGCCCCCAAACTCAATCCTAAATCATTATGTCAGCAGTCAAGTCTTATTTACAGGATAATTTTTGTGTGTATTGTAATAAATTTAAACTGTATTGTGTCAGGTACGAGAGCGCACATCGAGAAGTGCAGCTGCTTCGGGCCCAGCTCCGCAGGCAGCACGAGGATGACCTGGAGCAGCTGGTCACCGTCAAGAAACAGCTCGAAAAGAAGGTATGTCTCCTTTTGAATCTGCAGTATTTTTTTTATAAAATTAAAACCGTTTCAAATGTCACCTATATATTGTTGTTCTGATTGAAGCGATCATAGCGATAGATGACTGTGGGAAGAGTTAGTCTTTTGAGGTCAGTAGTGTACTACATTAACAGGTTGAATATGACAGTTTAAAATTGAGTAATTTGGTGCGTACTAATAACAGCGCTAAAATGTCACACTTATTGACTTATAGATCAGCGAGATTTGCACCCCTTGCCAAAACTAAATAGCCACGATTGTCTAAAAAAAAAAATTAATAAATTTATTGAAAAAAAATAACAATAATAAATAACCTTCAAAGTTACCTGTCTCAAGCCGCGACTATTTGTTAGTATTATGAAAATAGCTCGAAGATAATATTTTACTGTGAAAGAAAAAATTTCGTTACGTTTAATCTAGGGCACGTCGCGTAGTTTTTTATCTACAACCGACATATCTCTTAGATCACCCATGAGGGCCTGATAGTGAGACCAAATCTTTTAGTTATCAAAAAGAGCTCGAATATAGTCGTAATGTTTTTAGACATACTTTTCATAAGTTTGTTTAATATGTAATAGGATAGTAAAAATTTGTGGTTTTTTTTAATATTTCTTTCTTTGAGGTACTTTGAAATTGTTTTAAGTGTATGTGTACAATGACTGATTATGAAGAGGTCAGTATAACAGTGTTCATTTTTTTCTTGAAGGCACTTACACATACAGACTGTTAATCCGATCTAAATTGATTGGTATTTCCATGAATTTAGAGTTTAAAATGATTCATCCATAGATTTCAATAAATATAGTTTCAAATGTACGCTTTAAGAATGCAACCAAGTATATTAACAGATTTTAATCCATATTGTTTCGAATTTACGCACTAAGAATGCAGCTAAGCATAAATATGGTGGACTAGTGGCAGTCAGTGCATATTTTCGCTTTAGTAACTATTTATGTTACATAATGTTAATTGGGTTACATACTTGGGTTACATTATTGGATGTTTCGTAGGAATTCCTAATTGTCTAGTAATAAATAAACTCTATTTTACTTTGCGATAATGTATCATTTAATAGTAAATTTCGAAATCGGTTAAGTAGTTTTTAAATTTATTCATAACAAACATCCAAAAGTACCAAATCTTTCGTCTTTATAATATGAGTATGATGTAGATAGTTATTTTTCTTTTAAATAATGGCTTCGTGCGTTTAGCACATTTAGCCAGTGTCACGTTAAAGATATTTTAATAATATATAAGTCATAGTAAATGAGAATGAGTGGTGATAAAGATGATAAATGGTAAATGAGAGCCCTCCCCCCGAAACTCTGAGTTCTCAGATGTATACTGAGATCTCACATGGACTTCTTGAGAGAATTTTAAAACTGATGTTGCACTGTTTTCTTTACATGACGACACTTACATGACGTTTACATAAACTTAAAGGTTAATAATCCACCGTTATTACCCACGAATGTTAAAAATATCACAAATTTTAGATAATAAAACAAAACTGCTGTCAACGTTTCACTTTCCCGCCAAGAAGTCTTCAGTCAGTTCTTGTTGCACTGTGCTATAAAACTTTTAGAATTTTTTTTTTACCATAGCTGTTTAGTTAATACAATAAATAATTCCTTACAAACTATGCTAGTGAAAAGAATACATAAAAAATTCAATGAAAACAATTAACATCCAGTCACTGCACTGCTGACATGTAGATCAGTGAATGGGTGAATCTAACCTAACTGACATCATATTAATCTATGGTTTCGCAAAACAAACTATTTAGAGGTTATTGCCCTTTGACTAATAGGACAATTGCTCGTAATAAATTATTTTAATTCATGTCAAACTCTTTCTTCAACTTGGCGGGATTCCAAAATAGGGGATTGCAGATCTTAACGGCGACATTACGTGATGACAGTGATCACGAAGATGCTAATCTTTTATACGAGCAATGTTATATGTTAAGTATATAGATGAGGTCGGTTTGACGACCGATATGGAGTGGAGGTCAGTATACCTACACTTCACTCCAGAGGTCGTGGGTCCGATTCCCACACAGTTTAATTCTTTGTGTGCATGAACATGAATATTTGTTCTGGTCTGGGTGTTTTCCTATGTATAATAAGTATGTATTTCAAAAAAAAAAAAAAGTATATCTATATGTATGTTTATCCGTTATTTAGTATCCATAACACAAGTTCTTAATGATACTTATCTTGGAACTAAATAATTGGTGTAATTGTCAGAAAATATTTATTTATTATTTTTTTTATTCTTCGACGCGAAGGGCGTAGGTTCGAACCTGCACTAAATAAATATTTGTAGGTATGTGCAGAGGTGGTTCGAAAATCGATCACGTCAATTAAAAATCTTTTAAAAAATTACAAAGTGTAAGTGTTTATTGGGCAATAAAGTTAAATTTACTCAATATCATTCCCCTTCGAAGGCTTTGTCCTCGCATGGGTATGTGGTTTAACTTTAGTTGGATTTTTGTTTGTATGTATTAATAAAGCTTAGTAATGTATTATGAGTACCAAACAACGGATAGACATACGTGAGACACACAAGCCACACACAAATATAAATATGTCCTGTACGGAAATCGAAGCTACAATCCTTGTTGCGAAAGAATTAACCAACTGATGTTCGCGCTCAGTTCTAGCTACACCAACTACAAAAACAAAAATAACCACATCATATAAATTTAAATATAGAGTATCATCCTTGCACTATCCTCAGCGTATCAATAAGCATACATACAGACATTCACGCCTTTTGCCCCGAATGGGTAGGCAGAGGCATATTATACGCCCATACTTGGCGTTGGTCCCATGTAATAGGTGGCGAGCCTATTGCCGCTTGCCGGGCACTGTTATGTTCGGTCGTTCGTTCGAGCCTCGTCTGTTGACCGGCAGGTGCACCACTTGCAGGTGGGCTTGGGCTCCTTAGGTCTTGGTAGGATCCCTATGCACCCATAAAACTATCTGTCTCTATCAATCAATAAAAATGTATATAAAAGTGTAATACATGTAATACATGTTAGAGGCCTAATGGGCGGCTTGATAAATTCTAACAGCAGGACGCCATACACCTACGCCAATCCGCACTGGGTCCGCGTGGTGGAGTATGACCCAACACCCTCGCACCGTGGTATGTGAGAGGAGGCTCGTGCTCAGTAGTGGGACGTTTATGGGCTGATATGATGAAAAGTGTAATATCCATTATGTTTACTTCCAGGTCCAAGATGCGTACGAAGAAGTGGAAGAACAACGCGCGGTGGCGGCGCAGTGGAAGAGGAAGCTGCAGAAACTCACCAACGACATGGCCGACCTGAGATCATTGCTCGACGAACAGGTATTTTCGGCATTACATACTTTTTATAAGGAAAGGCAGGCAGTAAGGGCAGGTCAAAAGCACCCTAAACCGACGGGCGTGTATAAGGAGGTTAATGAGTGTGAATGAAGCTAAAAGTGTGTGCCAAGATAGTAGCAAGTGGAAGGATGTGATCTCTAACTACCTCTACAGGATAGAGGCGTGACTACTATCAGGTTTTTATTGTGACAAAATATTGCTGAGCCAATAAAGGGGGTCCTTTATTGGCTCAGCAATATTTTGACTGTGATGGAGGGTTCCTTCAGTTAGTGCTACTTTATTGATAACAGTTTCACAGAGACCTTTCTACCTATTTTTATAAAGAACCTCTCCAACTTTTTCTCGTGTCAAGCTCCGGTTCTAGAGAATTGGCGCCAATAAATTTACCTAATCCTATAATGAGCAGAACATTTTGTAATTTTTCATAAATTTTCTACCTTATCTCAACTTTATAAAGTTTAATTTATAGTGGGAATATCTTTACCGCGGCCTTGCAAAGAGTTAAGTAACGTTTAGAAGTGCTTTGCAATGAAGCTAAGTTTGCATAAACAAATTGAAATTTATTATTATATATATCCTTTATTGCACATTAAACAAAACAAAGAAACACTTATACAAATCAAACAAGACACAGGTGGGCTTATCTTTAAGAGAGATCTCTTTCAGCCAACTCTAACAGGAGTGAGAATCATTATTATTATTTTAGGCAATAAAGTTTTATAGGGTCGCGAACTCTTGTCGTGATCATCATCATCATCATATCAGCCGTATAAAGTCCGCTGCTAAATATTAGCCTCCCCAATAAATTATAATTTGTTGGTGGTACTTGCCTATAATCACAGCGATGGGCAGGCGGGTTATCGATCGCAGTTCAAGCTATTACGCTGGATGACGCTGCTGCCCATCATCCGGTAGGATTTATCTTTGAACGACTCCATCGGAGATAAGAGCGGGTGGAACTATACTAGGCCGGTACCACATAGCAAACTCTTTTCTCACTCCTCGCACTCTTCCACTAACTTATAATAATGAGTTGGTATCTTAATCCACAGACATGCCGCAACAACTTGCTGGAGAAACGCCAGCGCAAGTTCGACGCTGAGCTCCATGGCGCCCAGGAGGAGCTGAAGAGGGAACGCGCCGCCAAGGAGCGCCTCGCCCGCGAACGGGACCAGGCGCACGCCGACAAATACGCGCTGGAGCAGAGCCTCTCTGTAAGTCACACATCAATCAATCAACTCCACCAATGCTGAACATGGGCCTCCTCCAAAGAGCACCAGCTATCCCGGTATTCTTCATAAAGACATTAAGACACCAACCACATTTCTCAGGTCATCGATCCATCTTGCCGCAGGTTTTATGCTTAAGTACAAAGCGAAGCGAAGCAGAAGGGTGTGTCAGACTTTTACAGACTAAAAACCATCCATGTTCCTTCTTGAGCCTGTAACACCAAGGCCGCGGTAACCCTTTAAAACATTCCCGAAACCTTAGCTTAGCCCCCTACCCAGAGGCCCCTCAGTGTGCTGACATCTCTTAGAGGTGCGCGTGGAACACGAACGCGCTGTCGACGCGGCCTGTCGCCTTTAATAGGCGGACGGGCGGCGAGTTACCCACCGCCCACAAGCCTGCGCCTACTGTGGCCGGTAGTCTTCTCGCGGCTCCCGACGTCTCAATTATTATTTGTTATCTATGATTTATTTATTTCATCTAACCTGGCAGCCGTACCGTAATAACTTAGGTGTCCTCTGTTATAAATAGAACTACCACCTAGAAGTAGGACCTTGGGGAGGACAAACTTGACGATTTTATTGGTCAATCAACCTTCTCCTGTCAGTAGTGAAAGGGCGCATTACTTTTTAAGTTGTTTTGACATTCATAGTTCCCCTCCATTGGAGCCCAAATTGATAAGACTATACAGCACTTTTAATTTCATAGTATCATCATCATCATCATCATTTCAGCCATTTGAAGTCCACTGCTGAACATAGGCCTCCCCAATTGCTTTCCGCGTAGATCGATTCTTTGCCGCCTACATCCACCGGCTCCCCGATATTTCATAGTATACGTTAGATTATATTTTATATGTGAAAATATGAATTGCAGGAAGCTCGGTTAGAGCTCGAGCTGAAAGAGGAGCGCTTAGCCGCCGCCGGCCGCGAGCTCGAGGAGAAGGGAGGCGGCGACGAGCTCAGCGCGCTGCGACGAGCCAAGGCCGAGCTCGAGAGGCGCGCGCGGGATCAGGACGAGGAGCTCGACGATCTGGCCGGACAGATACAGGTCAGTCAAATCTCTGTTGTTATTATTTCAATTCTTTCTTTTAAATAATGGCTTCGTGCGTCTAGCACATTTAGCCAGTTTCAAGTAAGTCATATGTTAATAAAATATAATTTATAGCAAATGAGAATGAGTGGTGATAAAGATGATAAATCGAAGATGAAATACCCTCCCCTAAACCCCTTGAGTCCTCAGTAAAGATGTAGGACTATACTTAGATCTCACATGGACTCCTTGAGAGAAAATTTGAAAAGTGATGTTGCACTGTTTTGTTTGATTTTTTAACACTCATGTATGTTCACAAACACTTAACGGTTAATAATCCACCATTAATCTAATATCACAAATTTTAGAAAATAAAACAAAACTGCAGACATGACGCTTCACTTTTCGGCCAAGAAGTCCACTTGAATTCACTGACACTTAATTATTTTTTGTTTTTAAATTGTTTTGTTGCATGTAAGTGAATCTAAGCTTCGTGATTTAGTGTAATAATAATTCGATTGTTTTTTTTTCAATTTTTATTATGACGTTTTAGTATATGAAATAAATATTTTTTTTACTTTTACTTTACACCTGGCGAATGTGTATTACGCGTGCATTTTATATTCGTGTGCCGCTTATGCGCCGCCCGCATTAGCATCATACCATTGTAGTGACTGCATGCGTGCGCATTCGTTAGATGTGGACGCACCCTTACATGAACGATTTCACGTATGAAATATTCATTATCAGCGGCATCAGTATAGATCAGTTTGGATTTCACGGCACTAACAATCGTCAGTGACGCCACAGTAGGTTTTAAAAAGTCGTCACGCTTGATTTCAATACAAATCGTGATACTTGCGTTATCTATTGTAAAAATACATCTGTGGGACTTAACTTGTCGGTACATCTCATGAGACAGTCAACACTCATATGCTGCGGTGAGCACTTTCCATCAGGGGGTCTACATGCTTAAATGCCACCTTGTGGTAATAAATCATCATCATAACCTAGCATTATCCCGGTTGCCCTAAACTTAAGCCCAGGGTTTGCTTATTGGTTTAACCAAAATTGACTGAACTTCAGTTATTACATGGAGCGACTGCCATCTGATCTCTATAACCTGAAGGGAACATCATTCTTTGGTTAAACCAGCTGTCAGAATATTAGAAAGCACTGATTTTCTAATAACGACTGCCATAGATGTTCATTTATTTACTATTTATTTCATATAATAAGTACTTATATATAATTTTATGCAGTAAGATGCAGTAAGTGTTGTCGACTTAATTACAATTCCAACACTAGCCGATGAGTATACAACTGTTGCAATTTTGTAGTTGCAGGTTACGTTTCTCTTTACCCGAAAACCTTAGATCAAAAGCCTCTTTTTTTTGGTATGACTTGATAGTTCCTAACGTTTTTTATTGTGATCCAGCTCTTGGAGAGCTCGAAGCTGCGCTTGGAGATGCTTTTGGAGCAACAACGCAAGGAGGCGCGTCTGGAGGCGGCCGCGAGAGACGACGATCTGGAGGAGACCAGAGCCAACGCCGCCAAGAAACTCAAGAGTAAGTATAACACTATACTAAGGGCGGCTTCGACAATTTTAAATTTAATATAAGCTAAAATTTGATTTAAAATGTCATTGCATTTTAGATGTCTTAAATACATTTAGCTCCAATCTGGATTAGGGACTGTTTTGCAAGTTATTTACTTTGAAATATCGGAAATAAGCAGGAGTGATAAAATTCATTGGATTGTAAAATACTAGTCTTAGAAAATTTATGTTTCTATTTGTCTTTTCTCTCGTTAAATCTTTCAGCTAAAACTCATAATGTTTTATTACCTCTAGTTCTGGAGAGTCAGCTGGAAAGCGAGCATTCTGAGCGAAGCCTGCTGCTGCGTGAGCGGCACGAGCTGGAGCGGAGACTGGCCGCGCTCGAGGAGGCGGCGCGAGCGGACTGCCAAGAGCAGGGCCAGCTCGTGCAGCGGCTCAAGAGGTATACTATCTATCAGAAAGGGCGTGAAACGTATCTTAAAGTCGGCATGTAGCGATGCCCCCACTTCTCTGAAAATCGCATAAAGTATGTAAAACTATATTGAAAAAGCTTAGACCGTTGGCAGTGCGCTAGTATTGCTTCTGATATATCAAAAGAATGACATTTAAGGCACGGTTATCCTAAGGTCGTGTGATCGATTCCCACACAGTACATATCTTTTTGTATATCTGTTCTGATCTGGGTGTTTTTGTATGTGAAATGAAATTATAGTTTAGTTGTATTCAAGCTGATATAGCCGTTCTCTCTTTAATGTTGAAACCCAAAACATGTCATTCGTAAATAATATAAACAAAATAAGCCCTAGTATTGATCCCTCAAGCACACCTTTATTATAATATCTACCGATCCAAACTTACAAGAACAGAACTCCGCCGTTCTGGTATATACTACTGTTAACTGTTTTGTTAGAATGGTTATAAAAACATTGCACTTTTCCTTCTACTGATACCATGTTGTCCTATTTTAAATAAAAGCAATTTATGATTCACTAAATCATTTGCGTAACTCAATCCTACAAATCAAATCAAATCAAATCATTTATTTGCGATAACATAGGTACATTAGTATTTATATAGGTAGATAACATTATATTTACCTACGTACAATTCTGCAAATTTCTTTTTTGTGTAACATAATTTAAACGTTACCCTATCGCTGGTCAAATCTGTTACCTAAGTTTTGTTTCATAAACGCAGTTATACCAAACCTGGTAACAAATAATAGGTAATTTTGTCAGCAGCATCTGTCACTGTCAAATAATTTACCATAAAAAAATATTGCCATATTCAGGTTTTATTTTGCACATCGTATTGGTTTTTAGATATATTTAAATGTTGTGTTTTAATTGCAGGGATCTGAAAAGATACAGAGCGTTGTTGAGAGACGCGCAAACGATGCTCGAACAGAAGGAGAAGGAGGGCGGCGGCAAACCGCAGATTAGACAATTAAAGAATCAGGTTAGTTCTGGATTTATTTATATCTAGATCATTATATTATCAGTTGTTTTTATAGTATTGTGTATTTAGATATAAGTGCTATTTTCACCATGTGAAAGTCCAATAATAAGAAATGTTAATAGAGTATGATAGAAGCTTCTCGTTCGTAGTAGCAGACTAAGGCTATAAAAGCTTTGTACCTATTAGGCATTATACATACATAAAGACAATCACGCCTGTTTTCCCGACGGGGTAAGCAGAGGCAAAATATATGCCCAAAATTCGTCAATTGTCTTGTTGGTCTCAAAAGGTTGCGATCCTATTGACGTAGCCAGAGCTCGTCCGTAGATCGTCAGGTGCACCACTTGCAGGTTGGCTTGGGCTCCAAAAATGGATTGCTGTACAGGCATTGTGTATTAACTATTAAGCATTATTGCCTATCTTTCTTCCAAAATAGGTGCTTATGCTTAGTAATTTCTAAATCTTCACTGAAATTTCGCGTAACATTTTATTACGCATTTGGAGATTTTTTTACCCATAAAGCTTGAATTCTGTCTTATCGAGGCCTAAGACATGGAAATACGCGTGTTTTTTTCCATTTTATGAATTACGGTTTTTATAAGTTTGCAAGGTCAACAAATAAGTTATTATCAGTTGTATAAACATATTTTTAAGAGTTTGTAACTAACACTAAATTCGAACTCTGAATTAAGCTCATCTAATTTTATTATTAAATGCAGGTGGAAGACTTAGAGCTAGCGCTCCGAGCGGCGACTAAAGCGAGGCAAACGGCCGAAGCGGAGGCCATGGAGGCCACGGCCGCTCTGGAGGAGGCCACGCGCGGCAGCCACGAGGCCGCCGAGCGCGCGCTCGGGGCCGCCCGCGACGCCGCCGCCGCGCGCGCGCAGCTCGACGACGCGGAGGAGGAGGCCGCCGAGGTATGGCAGCCTACTGCATGACCGGTGCTCACCATAATACATGACCAGTGCTCACCATAATACATGACCAGTGCTCACCATACTGCATGACCAGTGCTCACCATACTGCATGACCAGTGCTCACCATACTGCATGACCAGTGCTCACCATACTGCATGACCAGTGCTCACCATACTGCATGACCAGTGCTCACCATAATACATGACCAGTGCTAACCATAATACATGACCAGTGCTCATCATACTACATGACCAGTGCTCACGTATAGTCGCGCTCTGCATTGCACAATTTGAAAAAAATTGTCACGACAAAATCCTGCATTATCAACTGCGTTATTATTTAATAATAATAATAATAAAATGAATTTATTTGTCTTCAATTATTCAACATAATAATAGTTACATTGTAAGTACATTTCTTATACAATATATTTAATCTCAGACAAAGCGGCTTGTGACTCAGAAGTCGCAGAAAAACCACGACCCCTGCTATTCTGTCACCACCTTTTCCACACATAGCATTCCTATAAATAATGGCATCATTACACTAATTACGCACACATATCCTAGGATTATCCCCTCTGCAGGAGGCCATCGCAGGAAATCTCTACTCCCAACGACTCTAGGGATACTGACAAGCGGAGACCATCCTAAGAACTTCAAATAATCGCCTATCCAATGCCAGTAACGGTACTATTGAATCATTATAATCCAAAAAGATGATGATAGCTTTGTCCCGAACCTGGATAATGGTAGCATTATCCCGGTTGCCCTATACTTAAGCTAAGGGCCCAGGGTCTGCTCACTGGTTCCACCAGATTTGACTGAATTTCAGTTTTGTAAAGTAATTTAATGGCTCAGTAAGTACACTACTTTCTGAGCCATCAAATTACTTTACATTACGCTACCAAGTGCGTCATTAAACTACAACTGCGTCTCTACATTACCTACTGCGTCATTACACTACCAAATGCGTCATTACACTACCAACTGTGTCTTTTACTAACAATTATGTCACTACATTAACGACTGCATCATTACACTATTAACCGCGTCATTACACTACCAATTGCGTCATTACATTATTTACTTTCTCCTCGAGGAAACCACGCAAGTAACGAGGCCGCAGAACGAGCTTTCGAGCTGCCCAGCTCGAAACGCCGCCGCGCAGGCACAATTAGATGTCGTAGAGGATTATATTACTGTTTATATGCGTTTTCATAACATAATATTTAAAAAAAGTTATTTTCTTTTTTTATTTTTAATCTTGTGACTGCAGAACACACATTTTTGTAGACTTGTCAAATTGTTTTATTACTAAATACATTTTATTGTAACTGGCGGGAGAAAAAACTAACCGTTCTTTTACGATCAAGCTCCCGCCCGCTCCCCCCTGAATGGGCGTGCTAGTTTTTGTGTTTTGAGCTTCATAAGAGCTCTTTTGAGCCATACTTAAATAAATGATTTAGAATTTCGATGTTTATATTAAATACGAAAAATACTATTTGTTTTAAAATAAAGCTTTTTTTAATAGCTACTGAAGAAGTATAAAGCGAGCGCGAGCGCGTTATGCGCGTCGCAGGCAGCCACGCGCGAGGCGTGCGCGCGGGCCGAGGCGGCCGGCGAGGCGGCGCGCGCGGCACGCGACCGCGCCGGCGAACTGGCCGCCAGGCTGGCGCGCAGCGAGGCGGGGCACTCGCACGGGCAGCACGAGGCGGAGAGGAGGCTCGACGCGCGCAACAAGGTACCTACAGGCGAGGCGGGCACTCGCACGGGCAGCACGAGGCGGAGAGGAGGCTCGACGCGCGCAACAAGGTACCTACAGGCGAGGCGGGCACTCGCACGGGCAGCACGAGGCGGAGAGGAGGCTCGACGCGCGCAACAAGGTACCTACAGGCGAGGCGGGCACTCGCACGGGCAGCACGAGGCGGAGAGGAGGCTCGACGCGCGCAACAAGGTACCTACAGGCGAGGCGGGCACTCGCACGGGCAGCACGAGGCGGAGAGGAGGCTCGACGCGCGCAACAAGGTACCTACAGGCGAGGCGGGCACTCGCACGGGCAGCACGAGGCGGAGAGGAGGCTCGACGCGCGCAACAAGGTACCTACAGGCGAGGCGGGCACTCGCACGGGCAGCACGAGGCGGAGAGGAGGCTCGACGCGCGCAACAAGGTACCTACAGGCGAGGCGGGCACTCGCACGGGCAGCACGAGGCGGAGAGGAGGCTCGACGCGCGCAACAAGGTACCTACAGGCGAGGCGGGCACTCGCACGGGCAGCACGAGGCGGAGAGGAGGCTCGACGCGCGCAACAAGGTACCTACAGGCGAGGCGGGCACTCGCACGGGCAGCACGAGGCGGAGAGGAGGCTCGACGCGCGCAACAAGGTACCTACAGGCGAGGCGGGCACTCGCACGGGCAGCACGAGGCGGAGAGGAGGCTCGACGCGCGCAACAAGGTACCTACAGGCGAGGCGGGCACTCGCACGGGCAGCACGAGGCGGAGAGGAGGCTCGACGCGCGCAACAAGGTACCTACAGGCGAGGCGGGCACTCGCACGGGCAGCACGAGGCGGAGAGGAGGCTCGACGCGCGCAACAAGGTACCTACAGGCGAGGCGGGCACTCGCACGGGCAGCACGAGGCGGAGAGGAGGCTCGACGCGCGCAACAAGGTACCTACAGGCGAGGCGGGGCACTCGCAAGGTGAGATCTCAGTATAGTCCCACGTCTTTACTAAGGACTCAAGGGGTTTAGGGGGAGGGAATCTCATAAACCATTTACCATCTTTATTACCGAGATTATGTATCTCTTACTTGCCACTGGCTAAATGTGCAAACTGCACGAAACCATTATTTAAAAGAAAAAAAGTATGATGATGGTTACATGGGTTGTTTCTGTGATCCAGGAGCTGGAATCAAGCCTGGAGCTAGAAGCGACGTCCCGGCAGCGCGTGGAGGCGCAATTGGCCAGACTTCGAGATGCTCACGAGCAGCTGGCGGCTGACGCGGCGGCGACCCGCGCGAGGGAACTGCTGGCTGCTGATGAACTGCGGAAGGCTACCAGGCAACTTAGGTAAACCATCCTCGCCAATATTTTAGCTTAACAGCTAAGTGCCGTCGACGTGCTCTGCAAAACCACGAGGAAACTAGTAAACGGTATTCTTCTAGTCAATATACAGACGAAACCTTCAGCAGATACGTTCCTTAGCCGGAATCCTTAACCACCCCGTCAGCCGGAATTTCAGTTATTACGTGGAGCAGCCGCCGTCTGACCTCCGCAACCCAGAGGGAAACATCATTCTATGGTTAAACCAGCTGTCAGTTAGCAGGCACTGACTTCCTAAAAACGACTGCCATAGATGTTCATGACAGCCAGGACCAACGGCTTAACGTGCTTTCCGAGGCACGGAGCAAGCGATAATTACGCACATAACTTTGATAAGTCATAGGTGCGCCACCAGGGTTTGAACCCGAGACCCCCTTGAATTTAAAGGCAAGGGGTCTCGCCACTGGGATATTGCCGCTTTTTAACTAGTCAACTCAAGTGAGCGCAAAAATTTCATAAACACAAAAATAATAATAATATCATATGACCTCTCAAAGCCATGTTAGAGGCCTAATGGGTGGCTTGATAAATTCTAACAGCAGGACGCCATACACCTGCCTCCGCCAATCCGCACTGGGTCAGCGTGGTGGAGTATGACCCAATACCCTCACACCTTGATATGTGAGAGGAGGCTCGTGCTCAGTAGTGGGACGTTTATGGGCTGAGATGATAATACTGATGATGATGATTACCTCTCAAAGTTATATTTTTACAGTTAACAGGCGAGAGTGGAGCTCCAACGTTTAGAAGGTGTTTAATAAAACTTTTGCTACAATTCACAGAGAACTAAAAGAAGAGACTTCAATTCTGAACGCGAAGCTGAGCGAGACGGCGCGCGCTAAGGTCGCGGCCGAGAGTGCAGCGGCGGCCGCAGCGAGCGACGCCGCCGCCGCCCGGGACGAGGCCCGCCTCGCCGCGCGCCGGGCCGCGGCCTTACAGGAGGCCATCGCTGGGGATCTTTCCAGCCCCAACGACTCTAGGGATACTGACAGGTAAGGACCGAAACCGCAAACGATCAACCAATCCGAGTACTGATGGTAGCATTATCCCGGTTTCGCCTTAAGGTGGCTTAAGGTAAGGCGCCTGCAACATTTTCTGTAGCACTTCTGTGTAATGTAACGTTTTTACGAATGGTACAATACAGGCAAAAGCTCAGTTTTCAAAGCATTTCCATGTAATGTAACGTTCCTACGAATGCTCGGCGTTATGTTACGGATAAATGCGGACCGCGTGCGTCTTTCGTCCCTCTCCCTCCGCGTCACCCTGTAACCGCGTATCGCCCGTGCTCGTGGCTCGACGAAATGTTACACCAATACGCTCGACGAAATGTTACACCAATACGCTCGACGAAATGTTACACCAATACGCTCGACGAAATGTTACACCAATACGCTCGACGAAACGTTACTACAATATGACCTATGTGAAATTGTGGTATATTGGCTGAACATATGCGACCACCTAATCTCGCGCGATTCTCAAGTGATCCCTGTACTGCACCCTGTAGATTTTATCCTATTGCGGAAATTATCACAAAGATTTTTTTAATCAATCACTTGCTTAATTTTATCTTATCTTCCACCCCTAGACTCGGCCGAGATATTTCCCTTTTATATGTCATAATGATTGTATAAACACTGATGAAAATTGATTTATAAAAATAAAGTAAATAAGTTTTTCTTTAATATGTAAAACTTAGTTAAATTTATTAATTTTAACAAAATTAAATGTTTTATATAACCGGTACACAAAAGTTTCTCAATTTTTAAAGTCTTAAATAATAATTAAGCAACTTACCTAAAAGAGAAAAAAAATTATGTCGTAATTCAATATAATATTATTTTAGATTCACCGCTGTATTTTAATAGTGAAGTTGAACATATTTCCACCATAAATTGAACCTTATGGAGTTGATTTAAGGTGAAAAGCAATGAAAATCTTCAACACTTTGTCACTTACTATTTTACCGTTCGGGTCTACTATGGGGCATTTCACGTGAAGCGGACAGGGAAAAAAAAGTGAGGTTCTGAAAATCGACCATTTTCGGTCCACATATACTTCTAGCAGGTATGAATGGGTACACAAAATATTTTTTTTGCATAGTGTATATTTACCAAGTTATAGGTTTCTAAAAATTGTTGTGATTTTAATTACTATTTTTCTTAAGTAATTTTTCGAATACCACAAATTTATAAAAAAATATTTTTTATAGCGGCACATATTAAAAATATACTGTTCTTTTTGACAATAAAATAAAATTTTAAAAAAATTATTTACTTCCTGTTCAAAACCGGAAGTGAACTATTTAAACCAGAATTACAGTCACTTCGACCAATTTTATTTTCTTTTTTTTTCTTTCAAATTATAGCTAAAAGGATATTAAAAGTGCACTAGAAAATTTGAAATGGCATCTCTATTAGTTTAGAAGTTACATTAAATAATATACACCCGCGTCGCAAGAGTGGTCATATGTAGCGCTTGGTTAGATCAGCTTGTGTGCGTCAAACAACATGGCTTGTATAAATTACTGTGATAAAATAATTAAAACATAATAAAACAACATTTTAACAACACAAGAACTAGTTTATTATGTAATTTTCACAATTTTTCAATGGGACTCTATGGCAGAACTGGTCCTCTTTACAAGAATGCCTCTGGTTGTTGGAATAAAGCTGTGAAACTTTCTGGTTTCTGGAATGGTGATTGTAGACGCAAACCGGGGTTTCTGCTTTGTAACATTGACGAACTTTATCAGAAGTTTAAAGATTAATATCCGAACATCAAGGTAGGCTTAACAAAGTTTTTTACACTAAGACCTAAAGAATGTATCCTCGCAGGCGACTCCGAAACACATATGGTATGCGTTTGTACTTACCATCAAAACGTTAAATTGATGTTGAATGGAGGAGACATTGCCAATCTTACAGCTGGAACTGCTATGCAACTTTCATCTTATAAGGATTGCCTTCGCAAGATGATGTGTCCCACTCCAACACTGTCGTGTCATTTAATGACTACTAAGAGCGGTGTCTTAGTCAAATGAACGCTGTAATTCTTGTCCGGGCTTAAGTGCAATTCGAGAGCATTTAAAAATCATATGTGATAATTAAGATTGGCAATGTCTCCTCCATTCACTTTTCTCAATTTTCTAGTGCGCTTTTAATATCCTTTTAGCTATAATTTGAAAGAAAAAAAAAGAAAATAAAATTGGTCGAAGTGACTGTAATTCTGGTTTAAATAGTTCACTTCCGGTTTTGAACAGGAAGTAAATAATTTTTTTAAAATTTTATTTTATTGTCAAAAAGAACAGTATATTTTTAATATGTGCCGCTATAAAAAATATTTTTTTATAAATTTGTGGTATTCGAAAAATTACTTAAGAAAAATAGTAATTAAAATCACAACAATTTTTAGAAACCTATAACTTGGTAAATATACACTATGCAAAAAAAATATTTTGTGTACCCATTCATACCTGCTAGAAGTATATGTCGACCGAAAATGGTCGATTTTCAGAACCTCACTTTTTTTTCCCTGTCCGCTTCACGTGAAATGCCCCCTATGTGACCGGCGATGAGCTTCATTTTCATAATTACTATCATCATCATCTCAGCCATCTGACGTCCACTGCTGAACGTAGGCCTCCCCAATTGATTTCTGCATTGAGCGTTCCTGAGTCGCCTGCATCCATCGGCTTCCCACCGCCTTGACCAGATCATCGGTTCATCGTGGTATAATAAAAAATGTTTATTTGCAGTGAGAACGACAGCTACAGTTCGGACGAGTCTATCGGCACGTTCCTGGCCAACCACAAGCTGAGTCCCGCCGCGCCCTCCCGCTCCAGCCTCCATCTAGACTCTCACAAGTAAGATACACCATTCAAATTCTGACAAAGAGCCCATTTGCTTTTATTTCTTTACTATGGTACCGCTCATATCTCTTTCAATGTTGTTAAAAAATATATCGAATTTCTATTTTGTGTGTGAATGTTTGACGAATCTAAGTGATCATGTTGATTTTAAAGACAATAAAGTATGTTTTATTTTATTTTACACCATATTAGAGGATATCAGTATACAGTACCTCAAATTTATCAGCTTTGAATTACTGAAATCTGGCTTTATGATTTTTTAGTCTGATTATATTTTAGTTATATTTGAAGTAACGCTGAGACTAATAAGATACTCCATTGACAAAGTCGGATAAATAATGTATCATGTTAGTACTTTGTCAATCTTATCAGAAGGCTTATAGTCAAAATGTATAAATTATATAATTGGCGAACCATAGTACTGAAGTGTTAAGTTACTTTTGGGTCCACAGTTTTATATGTAACGTAATCATCATCTAAGCCTAGTAACTCCCCATTAAGGTCAGGTCTCCTCTTACATACCAAGGTTATGGAGATTCATATCCATGATGCATAACCAATGCAGCTGAAAAATGGATATAAACTTAGCTGTCTTAAAAATGCTTTCAGGTCATACTTTACTTGATTCTATTCTTGATTTGTGTTAACTATATTTTGTACTTATTTTATGTTTTTTTTTGCAACTTATACATACATAAATTCACGCCTGTTTCCCCGAAGGGGTAGGCAGAGGCATATTATATGCCCACACTTCGCCACTTATATAATTGGTCCCACGTAATTATATTGTAAGGTATTGCAGCTAGTATTGAATAAATATTTTTCTTTCTTTACTCAGTACTGCAAAATAAATTAGTGTACGCTATTCAAAAATGTCTAAAGCAGCATTCTTAAACCACTTTTCTCCCAACAGATCCCAAACACCCGAAGGCCGGCAGAGCCGCTCGAGTGTGACGTCATCGCAGCCCGCCAGTCCCGTGAAGGAATCGTTCGCATAACAGCCACCCGCCGCGGGACTGCTGCCCGCTATATGCGCCGCCTTCTGCGCACGACGATCCACGCATCTAGTGCTCGAGTGAACTGTTCACGCATCTAGCGTGTGAATTGTGCCTAAGTGAACAGTCCACGCGTCTGTTCGCGCATCATAGGGTGAACTGCGCCTAAGTGAACAGACCACGCAACTAGTGGTCGAGTGAACTGTCAATGTCAATGTCACGGTGACATTTGTGTTGAGACTAGTGATGTGCGATTATTTAGACTTATACGCTTATAGCTGTTGGAAAGTAATCGGGATGATATTCGGAATATAAAAAATAATAAAACAACTTTCAGAAGAACATTGATTTATTTGAGGAATAAATGACAAATTGATTTAAAAATATCAATCACTTCATATTTTGGAAAATATAACGGAAATTGTTCAATTGACTATTAGTGGAATTCTTAAACTTTTTCAACATATCTGTGACATTTTTTGTACTTTCGTATAAATCAGCAATGAGATGTCGTACCGATCACATTACAATGTTAGTAGTAATAAGGGACTGTTTTCTATCGCCCTTTATACGTGACTTGAGTAGATAATTATAAGGGCGATAGCCACGCCTACACATCGATTTTAAGATTGCAATAATTAATCAGTATAAACAAACAAAAAGCTCCTAAATTTATAGTGCTCAATGAATATTATACATTTTAATAGAGGCTATGCAGTTGAAATTTTATAAAGCTTTTATCGATTTTATACAATTATATAGCTTAGATATTTGATGTGTTTTTACATAATAGACGTGTGGCCTGTGTGGTGGCCATTTAAATAACAAATATGTTGAATGAAAAGCGAATGCATTCCAAAATATTATTCATGGTAAACAGACTTATGCACGTTGCGAGTTATCTAAATGCCATTAACTAATCGTTGATAAACGAACTCGCTGGCACTATTCATACTAGGCTTTGACTTAATTTATTTAGCGTAGAAATCTTAGGAAATTCATATAAATATATAAAAATATGCACTTAAATATGTGCTGTGTAAATCCAGTCAGTATTTGAGACGAAACTGCGGGTTTTCTTACAAATTAATTTTAGATCCTTTGTTATTTAGTTAGCTAACTTTTGTAAATAACTAGATGGCATATACATTTTATTATTTAATTTGTAATATTTGTGTGATCAGACTGTTAAACTATGATTTATTTGTTACAAGTGAGTTGTTGCATTATATAGAAGACATTCAATACATATCTGTTAAGTAATACATTTTTTTATATAACCTTTCTCGTAATATAATATAACATTTTAAATGGTTTGTTTTTGCTATATTTAAAAATAATATTGAATTAAATGATTAGATCCCTACTCTATATAAACTTATTCCTTGTAATTGTAATTAATATAACTTTATTATTCAATGAATTACTCTGTATTATTATATTTATCTGTGTCTGTAACCGCAATTATAAATTTGTCTATGAATATGTGTATTGTACGATGATGTGAAGAAATGTTACTGAATTCACAACTGGTTTTAAATTGAAATATATAATAAATAAAGTAACAGAAATAAATGAAATTGTTTTTTTTAATATAAAACCTTTAAAAAAGTTATAGTGTAGTATGTGTAGATAGATATCATCTGACTTCTTGGCAGGAAAGTGAAGCTTCATGTAGGTATGCAGTTTTGATTTATTTTCTAAACTTTGTGACAATTTGAACATTAATGTGTGATAACGGTGATTATTAACAGAGTTTGTGTTATACATGAGTGTTGGTAAATGTAACAATACAGTGCAACATCACTTTTCAAATTCTCTCAAAAAGTTAATGTGATATCTCAGTATAGTCCCACATCTTTACTGAGGACTCAAGGGGCTTAGGGGAGGGTATCTCATTTACCATTTATCATCTTTATCACCACTCCTTCTCATTTACTATGAATTATATATTATTAATATATCACTTACTTGACACTGGCTAGATGTGCTAGACGCACGAAGCTATTATTTAAAAGAAAAAAACGACGCGGCTCCGGTGGATTAGCGGAGGAGGTTTTCATATGGACAATAAATTTACCGTCATACGCCCTAGCCCCTGCCCTGCACACGATATGTTACAAAAAAAAACATCTGCCACATTATTCAGGCTAGAGTGATGTGCTACACAGCTTATGCGCGCAATAAGTAGGTATATAAATAATTAAAATTCTGGCTAAGCCACTGCGGAAGACCTGACCATAAACCCTATTAATACTACGACTTATTAGTCTATCGAGTGCTCGGTTCTTACCCTCAATCGAAAAGCTCATATGAAATTTTAAAAAAAAACGGTTAAAACTCCTGCATAGACAAAAAACCGTTCATGAACCGGATGGCGGCGGATATCTACGTCACAATGAGTTTCGAGTTACCATGTTAGTCAAATTTACCCTAATTATTTTTTATTAACCAAATAAACAAAGAGCGGAGAGTAAAATACAGTTTTGCATACGGTAAGGTGATCTAGTGTCAATGGCAGAGCGGGGTCCAAATCTCTAAGAAAATAAAAGACATTAAAACACAGTTAATAAATTTATTAAATTTATTTTTTCATACTTTTATTGCTCTTTCTGTTTTATTGTTATCCTGCCCTGCTGTTGCACCCCAAATGCTTTTAATATTTTTTTTTATAATAATGTCTTGTACTTTGAGAGGATATTGAATTTGCCTCTATTTTGGCAAAGTGGTGTTTTCAGAAACATCTTTTAAACTGCCTAACATCTAACATTAGGATTAGAAGAAATACCATAGCTTAGGTATCTAGAGCGGTAACTTCTTCAATTCCTGCTACCATGTCTTTTATGCCAATATAATTCTAGTCGTCTCATATTTTCCGGCACCTTAGAGCAACCACATCAAATGCTAATGAATGAGTCCGAAATATATGAGACTATGCTGGCTTACTTGTGCCTCAAAGAATTACTTAGTAAATTCACCCTGTAGCCCTTTTTATACGACAACTTTGAAAGAGCCCAAGGATGAAGAAGAAATTAAGTAAAAGTTTGCCTCACGTGGCTCTTGGAGTTGAATGATTCAGTATTAACGTAATTCTTGGTTACAAGATATTTAGATTTTTTATTATGGTTTTATTCATATTTTAAAGTCGTTTAACTTTTTGCTATAATGTTTTTTTTTCCCTTTTTGTTTATTAATAATATATTGTTGATTAGTGATAGTTTGTTGTTGTTTACTATAACTATTTATATTTTTTCGTACAAACAAAATGCAGTTAAAGATAAACTGCGGGGCAGTAGTTAAAATACCAATTTCCCGAAACAACTCTCTAAGGGATGATTTAAATAAAACGTATAGCTCGTTTCTGTAAAATTAAAAATATTCTTAATTTCAGCGGCAGATCCCCACAATAAAATATCGTAGGACATCAAACTGTGAAAATAGCTAAAATAAACAATTCTAGCGGTTTCGACATCCGTTATCTTACAAATTTTTCGAATCGCATATGCGGCAGAACTTAGTTTACCAGAAAGGATTTCGATATGTGGGCCCCACTAAAGGTTAGTGTTACACCTAGAAATAAGGTTGAATCGACCATTTCCACCTTCCACCTCTGACCATTCATTTCTATATTGATTTCAACATCTTTTACATTGGGAAATGAAAAATTAACACATTTAGTTTTTTAAGCATTGAACTGAAGATTATTAACAGTAAACCAGTGAAGCAACTCTGAAAGTGCGCTATTTACATCGTCATAATTATTTTTGTTTCTGTTGGTTTTAAATATTATTGATGTGTCATCCGCAAATAACACCATTTCACACTTTCTACTAATAAAGAAAGGAAGATCATTTAATACACCAGAAACAAAAAAGGACCTAAGATTGAGCCTTGAGGAACTTCCATCTGTATACACCAACCAGATGATGTAGCGACGCTAATATTTTCTTTTTGAAATTTAGATGTAAGATATGAAACTATCAACTTCTGAGCCAAATCACACACGCCATAGAAATTAAGCTTCAGATAAGGGTACGCAGTCAAAAGCCATCGGTAAGTCACAAAACACTCCTTTAGCGTTTTGCAACCCCTCCCAGCATCATAAATATGCTGTAGTAACGCAGCACCAGCATCAGCTGTAGAACGACCCTTCATGAAACCGTATTGTTGACTGTGCAAAAGTTCTTTGAATAAAAGTATGCAAATAACTGATCTAAGATAATTTTTTCAAAAACTTTACTTAAAGTTGGCAAAATTGACATTGGTCTATAGTTACTTTTATCCTCCTTTGAGCCAGCCTTAAACAGAGGTATGACTTTAGTAAGTTTTATAAGATCGGGGAAAGTCCCTTCATTGACCCACTTGTTAAATAATTCTGCTGGATAAGGAGCAATAGAATCAAAAGTCTGTAAAAGTTATTAAACTTTTACAGACATATCCCACAGATCGCCAGTATTCTAGAAAGAATTAGAATTGCCATGTTAGCTTAAATTGCTTCGCAACCTTTTGTAGCTGCTGCATATGTTGTTACACGCCAGAGTGCTCCTTTAGTTGTATAAATGTCATTAGCTTCAAAATGTCTATATCTGTTGGGAATACCATTATTTTCGTCGTTACAATTTCCATTAATTTGAATCCAATCATTTCGTCATACTTCATTTTGCTCGGAACATCTTGTTTAAAATACAAAAACCTAGCAATGTCATTTAAATAAATTTCGATAAGTATGCATAGTAACAAAGCCATAAATTACCCATATTATCGGGTAACTCGCGAACATAAAATTCGGCAGCACTGGCTTTAATATTTAAAATTGGGAAATTAAGGATTAAACTATTTACTTTCCTATGAAACGTGATTCCTGGATTTTCCTTCTTTCGATCATTACGGTTTTTACACCATTTCACCACACAAAACATGATGTCTCATTAGTTTCGTATCGACTAATATACGATGGTGTTGATTGACGTTTGCCCGCATATTGGCTGACTAATGTGTAAGTGTGTGCGTGCGTACTGGCCTAGACATACACCGAACCGGCCGATTCGGAGAAACACAGTGGTTTAATGCTCTAAGAACACATTGTTTTGTTCTACAGGGTATGTCCGTTTTTTTTATACGTCCGTGATATCAAATACTATGACTGACTATTTTTATGCTTTAAAAATCGAAATCAAATAAATAGGCACTTTTTTGTACTATGTATTTACACAAATCCTATAGTTAACCGTTTAGACAATTTTGTAGGATATTGTTTTAAATTATATATAAATATAACATTATGACTATGACTAAAAGAGTAGGGGGATCCATAAGCACTGCAGTACACACAAAAGTCACTTTATTAAAATTTAAGAAAAATATCGCTACTTAATTTATTTATTTTATTTTATTTTACAATTTTGGGAAAACTTACGGCTAATTACAATATTATCTTAGATTTACGTTTATAACAAGGCCAATTACAAGTTTCCACTTATAATTATTTCTATAACAAAGTGAACTTATATGGAGGACTAAACCCCGCTAATTGCAAAGCATTAACAAGTGCAAACTAAATAAATACAACATCCGAAACACATAATGCAACGTATGTACATGCATATTTAATAATATATAAATTTAAGAAATATAACAATAATCTTATAGCTTTAAAGTTGATTAAATGCTTGAATGCTTTTATATTTGTTATAGGTTAATATAATTGAACGTTTTAAATTCGTTAACAAAACAAATTAAGAAAGAAAAAAATATTTATTCAGTACATCAAAAAGTAGCTATATAACACAGAATTGATAATCACCCAGCAAAAAGTTGGACATTCAATGAATATCTCGACGAATCGTGGGCACCCAAAATTCTATAACTAAGAAATGAAGATATATGAAACGAAAAATACGTAAAAGTATCAAATTAAATTTAATATTCATATAAGCTTAGAATAATAACACCTAGAACGATAGTTCCCTCCAAAGCGGTCTTTCAAAAGCGAGGCAAGAAAAAAATCTATGTGTGCGTAAGATACTTGTATTTACGCTCGACGAAACGCACACAGTGAAAAAAATCATGTTGTCATTTCATTCAATTTTCCCTAAAAGTAGGGAAGTTGAAACTTTTAGCTTAGCTATTTATTGCATTTAGTTTATGCGAAAAACCACTTATTTTATAATTTCATTAAAAATGTATATATATTTATCCTGCCTGGGGTGAATTTTTTTTCTGTAATAATTTATTTAAGATATTTAGAGCTATGAAACTCTTAAATTGTTATAGTAGTCAACTGTTTTATGTAGATTATTGTAGATAGACCAGAATCGAATAAAACTATTACACCTTTTTAAGATGTGATTTATGCCATATCAATTAAAATCAATCAATCAATGAAAAAATAAAGATTTTTGTGTTATCGTATATTAAAGTAATTATTCCACGCGAACAAAGTCGCGGGCGGAAGGTAGTAGCAGATAATTGTCAAACTACAAGTGCAATTTAATTATTGTCTAATTGAGACGTGTAAACAAAATGTAGGAGATTTTTTCCCCTTAATGGCAACATTTTTATTAACTGTCACGTAACAAATATTGAAATTAATTTCTTCATTTTAATGAATGTTTTACTTAATATTTTAAGTTCAAACGCATAATTTACCCGTGTAATGTTATGTTAATATGTTTCTTGTGCTTTTCCGACGTACTGTGATATCCGTTCATAGCGCAAACCATCATTTTTAATAAAAATATTAGGAGTAGTTTTCAATACGACACGACCTTGAGCACTGACGGGCCGCGTAACAAACTTAGCCAATATGGCTAGGTTTGAGTTGCCTCACTTTGACGACGCGTACTGGGCTTCTAGGTGTAATTATTCTAAGCATATAAGTAGCAAGGACAAAATTAAAAAAATAAAAATACTTTATTGTCTTTAAGATCAACATGATCATTTAGATTCGTCAAACATTTACACAAAATGGAAATTCCATATATTTTTTTTAACAGCAATGAAAGAAATATGAGCGGTAACATAATAAAGGAGTAAAAGCAAATGGGTTTTGTCAGTTTATCTGTCTGTTGTGGTTTTCTCAAGATTTGTCAGTCTGTATCTGTCAGTCAGCCTGTCGTGATTCTAAAGGAGGGAGGGGATTGTTCGTCAGTCAGATAGTCTGTCGGTGACTCTAACGAGGCTTCCAAAAGGCAACGAGATTGAGAAGAAGGCCTCAAGAAACTCATCTCGGCTTTTTTCAAATTATGTCTTAAGATCTAATACAATTAAAGAAATAAATAAATTACCGCTGTTCTTAAAACTAACAAAGTCTAATATCTAAAGATCATATCTCATCTAGTCTTAAGAAAGAAAGGAGCAATTCATGTCACTTCCAGGCAGACTTATCGTTCATAAAATCTTTCACACTATAATAAGCCTTCTGGCACAATTTACTCTTTATGTAATTTTTAAATTTAGTTATAGATTAATTTGCCACATCATCTGGCAGCGTATTGTACATCCGAATACTGTTCCCCGCAAGAGAATTTTTAACTTTATGGAGCCTCTACTTGGGCATAGCCAGTTTATTCTTAGTTCTTAAGTTAAAATTATGTCTATCACAATTTTTACTCAACTTACTTTTATTTTTATGAGTATGCAGTAAGTTTTCATAAATGTACTGTGAATATACAGTCATTATGCCTATCTCCTTAAACTTATCCCTCAATGAGTCGCGAGATCTCATACCATAGATAGCACGGACAGACCTTTTCTGCAGCACAAAGATACATTCAATACATAGAGAAATGTAATAACTAATATCTGCAGCATTACCCCACAGCATTATGCCATATGTCATAACCAGAGGTCGGAATTAGGTAGAGTTATTTATTTACTTGCATCGAAATGTTGATATTAATGTGGACCTTCCCGGGATTTGCCCTTCCTCCCGGACCTCTGTGCCCTACAGACGTGTTTTTAGATAACCACCTTTTTAATTTCCTTTTAAATAAAAGAAAAATATAATATTACTTAATTAATTCAGTTAAAGTACTCGGAGTGCATAAACGCAAGGTGATAGTCAAAGTGCTGCTACAAACAACGCTTACAAGCATCGCGCATGCATGTGTGTAAAATTGTCAAAAAGGGATAGCATACACTAAAGTAAACCAATGTTAAATAAGGACAGATTCACGCAGTGAGTACAACTTTTAAGTTAAAATAACACAGAAAGCGTCTTACAATAGAGGGGTCAAGTTACGCTGGCGGAAACGAAATTTGTACGAATACGTCGATCTGCGACCAGTTTTGTGACCCCTCACGGTGAAGCGCCTGCGCAACCTCCTTACAAGCTCTGTTCGCCTAGTACTTCGTCGCCAAGTGATTCGATCATCGTGAGTTATGCCTCTTCGCCGCTCCCCCCCTTCCACCCCCGCCACGGTACCCAATTCTACTCATACTGCTGTTACTATCCGAGCACCTCAAGCAAATGAGTCAGATACTGCATCTGAAAAAAGTGGTAGCTGCAATGTTAATACAAAACAAAGACGTAGGCGCCAAGATGATCACCTTAACGAAGTGAAATGTTTAATTACATCTCTGTCATCCCGAGTTGACCAAAGTTTTCTGGAGATTAGAGAGAAAAATGAGGAACTCATGACAAGTTTGCAGTTTATGTCAGACAAATATGACGTAATTTTAAAGACCCTTCAAAACCTGCAAGAAGATAGGGCAGAAGACAGGAGGACAATCCTAAAGTTAGAGGAGAAAATTGAAGATATGGAAAGAAAAAATCGATGTGCTACCTTGGAAATTCGCAATGTGCCATTGTACTCGCAAGATAAGAAATACGAACCAAAGGAAGACACGAGCAAGATTGTCAAAACTTTGTCCAAGATTATCGGGGTTGAAATATGTGACAATGACATAATGGATATTTATAGAGTAGGTACACATAAAGAAGGCAGTAAACCTATACTAGTTGAGCTGAACAGTGTCATAAAAAAGGAAAAAATTATGCTAAAAATAAAAACATTCAACCAAGGTAAACCTAATACTGAAAAATTACATACCTTCAATTACCGGGACCTATCAAACCTATATTTATATCCGAAGCTCTAACACAAAAAGCTCAAAAAATATTTTATGCAGCTCGACAGTTCGCGCGTGAAAACGGATACTCCTATTGTTGGACTTCACGTGGCATGGTTTACCTGCGTAAAGCTGAAGGTGAGCCTCCAATACGTATCACGACTGAATCTAGTCTTAATCTTATTACAACCAAATGACTATTTTGTCCGTACCTCAATGCAATGATAACAATTTTGCCATCACATATTACATACATTCTCAAAATACACTGTTTAAACTATGTAAATACACAACAACTTAAACGAAAACATAATACATTTTCCTTAAAAAATTACACGCTTAACCATTGTTTTATAAATGCACATACAAATACCAAAGCCTTAATTACACATCTATTATTATTTTTTACAAAAAATATTATAATAAAGTTTACTAACAAACACACATTTACCATTTTACATAACTTCATTCTCCACACAAGCCATACGTTCACGACGCGGCATACACCTCCAAGCGACTTTTATTTCGGACTTATATTATTTTTATTTTCAAATGGCTAGTTCTCTTGAAATCATAAACGAAATAGACGAATTTTCTATTTCTCATTCATCGTTCTGTGACATTGACAACTTTGCAAACTTTGTTAAAAACTCAAATTACTGTCTTAAAATAATTCACCAGAATATTAGAAGTATATCATGTAATACGCCGGGTTTACTCACACTCTTGTGTAGGGCAAAAATTAATTGGGATTTTATTATTCTGACGGAATGCTGGCTAACTTCTACTCATTGCATTCCAATGCTTGATGGCTACAATTCTTTCATTACTAGGAACAATATAACCCAAAATGAAGGTGTAGTTGTATTTTATAAAAACACCATTAATGTTTGTATAGATGAACCTACAGTATCAGATTGTAATATTCTCGCCATTAAAATCAGGAGTGTTAACCACAATACTGTAATTTTAGCTATCTACCGCCCTTCTGGCAATAAAAATTTAGACAACTTTCTATCATCACTAGATCTATACATTAAAAGTCTATCGAATTTTGCAAATGTTGTTTTGGTTGGTGATATTAACATCGACATAATAGAAAATAGTAAAGACCCATATTCGTTGCCATATTTGAATCTTTTAGCATCACATGCAATGATGCCTGCCCATACATTACCAACCCATGGTAAAACATGTTTGGATCACATTATCATACGAACAAGGCTTCCAGCAGCGGCTTATGTAGCAGAAACCTCTATTACAGACCACGATACAACAATATTTATTTTGGAATTAAATAAAGATATATCCTCAAACAAATCTTGTAAAATTACCAAAATTTTAGACCATGACAAGTTAGAGGATGACATGAGTAGGATAGACTTGTCCAGCGTCCTCTTATATACTGATTTAGATTCGGCTGTATCCCATTTCACAGATTCTTTGAATAATCTTATTACAAAAAACACAATATTAGTAAAATCACCTAATCGCCAAAAAATTTTCAAACCTTGGATGACAAAAGGGCTCCTCAGATGTTTAAGAAATCGAGATAAATTACACCAAAAAGCTAAAAGAGATAGTGGTAATCAGGATATTCTATTAACGTATAAACGGTACAGAAACTTTTGTAACGAATTGCTGAAAAAACTAAAAACGCAGCATGAAAAAAATAAACTCCAAAGCGCCGCTAGAAATAATAACAAAACTTTGTGGAAAGCAATTAAAGACATAACACAAATGCAGACAATAAGATGCAATGCCGTTCAATTAATAAATAATCCAGACCCTTATATCTCTGTTAATGAAGTAAACACGTATTTTGTAAATATAGGTAAAAATATTGCGGATCGTTTAGGTAGCTGTCAAAACCTCCAACCGACTCCATTTAAATCCTACCCTCATTCACTAGTCATTCTTAATACAAACGAAAATGAAGTTGAAAGCCTGATCAATGGTTTAAAGACCGATTGTGCCGCAGGTCGTGATAACATCTCCACAAAGTTTATAAAAAGGTATAAAATGACATTGATCCCGACTATAGTCTACATTTGTAATTTAGCTATAAACAGCGGCAAATTCCCCAGTGCTTGGAAAATGTCTGAAGTACACCCTATATACAAAAATGGGGATAGGGCATATGTAAATAACTATCGTCCGATTTCTATATTACCTGCGCTATCCAAAATTCTAGAAAGAATTATGAATACGCGTTTGGTGAGATATCTCGAGGACAATAAGCTGCTCTCCTCTTCCCAGTTCGGCTTCCGCCAAAAACTATCAACAGCTGATGCGATACACAAACTAACAAATTTTATAGGTAGCCGTTTGGATAAAAATAAAAAAGTTCTTGCTGTTTTTATGGACCTAGCTAAGGCTTTTGATGTCGTCTCTATTCCACTACTAACAAAGAAACTAGAATATCTGGGAGTTAGAGACTCACAACTAAATTTGTTTTCTGACTATCTACAAAACCGCTATCAAAGAGTTAAAATTGGAAGCTATATTAGCGATGACCTGCCTGTGATTCACGGTGTTCCTCAGGGCAGTATTCTTGGTCCTACTTTATTTTTAGCGTATATAAATGAGCTCTGTGAACTAAAAATGCCCAAAGGAAAAATAATCTCCTTTGCTGATGACACTGCGCTATTATTTGAAGGCGACACATGGGAGGAAGTGTTCAGCTGTGCCCAGACGGGGTTTGATATGGCAATGACGTGGCTTATCAAAAATAGACTGGCACTAAATGTTGACAAGACACAATATATCACTTTTTCTATAAAAAGTCCAAAACCTATTATGCAAGACCTTAAAATTTTAGTCCATAGTACTTTGTGTAACAAACGTTCATGTTCGTGTCCCCAGTTACTGAAAACGGAAACTGTCAAGTATTTAGGTGTCACTGTAGATAGAGCACTTAACTTTAACAAGCATACTGATCTGCTAGTAACACGAACTAGAAAACTAATATTTATATTTAAAAACCTCCGACGTGCAGCAGATAAAAATTTAATTAACACTATTTACCAAGCACTATGTCAGTCCGTGATCACTTATTGTATTACGGTCTGGGGTGGTACTTCTAAAACTGCTTTAATAAAGCTAGAGAGGGCTCAAAGGGCTGTCCTTAAAGTTGGTAATTTTATGCCATTTCTACATCCAACAAAGTTAGTTTACGCAAATACCGGTATGTTAACTGTTCGACAACTCTACATTCTAAATGCTATACTTCGGCAACATTCCCAACTTCAATATGATCCAACTCTTTTAGCAGGAAATAGACGCAAACATGCAGTGTGCCCCACGATTTGTATAAACACTAGCTTTGCACGACATCAATTTTATTATTTAGGAGGTTTTCTGTACAACAAAATTAATAAAATTTTATCAATTTATAAGTTGTCCAAAAAACAATGTAAGGCAGTTCTGTACAAGTGGCTCAAAACACAAGACTATGAAGCTACAGAGCAACTAATGATGGTTCCTTGTTGATACAACACATACAACACATGCGCGCGCGCACACACACACACACACACTCACACACACATACACCCACACATTACACACTTTGATTGGTAATTTTGTATTATATTTGTTGCATGAGTTTCTGTTTTCTTTTTCCTTTTTATAATTGTTTTTAGTTTGATTATTTGTTTGATTACTTTCTTTTTTCCAACAGTGTTTGTAAATGTAAAAAAAAAAAAAATTGTTTAAATAATGATTATTATGTTTACGAATGAACCTACTCCGAGTTGGGGGCCTGGAGATTCCGTAACACAGGGTTTCCCTAGTATGGACTCCAGTCTCTCACAAAGGATATATTTTTTTGTATTAATTTTTTCTACATTTAAACTTGTAAACCTTTGTGAAGAGAGAAAATAAAAATATATTATTATTATTATTATTATTATTATTTCAAATGCAAAATTTTGCAACTTCGGTCATCCAATATCATTGATGTAAGTTTGGCAACGTCGCGCGTGCAGTAGTCTAAATTAAAAAAGTAAAAGTAAATAACTTTTTATTAAAAAGTAACGGGATTTTTTCTATTCTTTAAAATTAATCCCGGGATTTGAGGCATATCCACTATATTCTTTCGCTGTGTGAAATCAGTGTAAGTACATGAATAACTCTACCTAATTCCGACCTCTGGTCATAACACTGTGGAAGTAGTAGACGAGCTGTTTTAATGTCCGTTAGTTGTCGGATCTTCTTCACGGCATAGGCTGCGGAACTTAGTCTGCCCGAAACTTTCCCGATGTCAGACACGTTTTATTGCTCTAATCCTTAGTACTCTGTGGGTGCTACGCCCCCCTATTTAGTTGACGTCAGCTGTCAAGTCAAACAATCGGTTCCAGGCATTTTGTAGGTGTAATATTTTTTCGTTTCTAAATTTTAATTATTTTACATATTTTCTAAAACTGTAAGCTATCTTGCTTGGACTTCAAAACTCTTCTCTATCAATAGCTGCAACATCAAACCGCTACTAAAAGGATATTAATATTCTAAACTTATAAAGAATACTATTGATTTTCCAGGAACACTAAAGGAAACGAGTGATTTTCAATATTTTGGAGAATATAATACAATTTCGCAAATATGACTGATTCCAAGTATTTCACAACCACCAAAAAGGGTGAGATTTTTGAGCTGAAATCCGAATTAAACAGCGACAAAAAAGAAAAAAAGAAAGAAGCTGTAAAAAAGGTAAATACTGCAGTTTATAGACTTTGGCTGCTGATTTCTTGCCAGTATTACAGTGAACATTCAAACATATTTTGTATAAAGTACCTTCACTATGAGTCATACTTTTTAGTAAAACTAAAATACATTATCATTATACTTTAGATTGTGTGAAAGTGTATAAGTTGATCATAAATTTGAAATGGCTTATTGGATTGGTATACATTTTAACTTAACAAAATCTCTGATTCCTATTAGAAAATAAAATAAAATTTCAGGCAGAAGCTATATTAATCTCTATTGTTAATTTTCGGTTCATCATATCTAGATACATAAAGAAAATTTGTACCTACACCTGTTGGTTTAGTTTGTAAATAATCTCGATTTTCCAAGAATGCCTTCTGGTGAATTGTATAAAACAAACACATTTCTCCTTTCATTAAGAAATTTGCAGACCAATGACTCATCTCCCAAGTTATTTACTTTTATCCCAAATTTATTATCGTTATACCAATAAACCACCCACAACTTTGCCTCAATAATCTACTGGAATAGTGCAAAATTTTATAATTAGCTGATCTGCTTCTCAGCACATGTAGCAGAGGGCAGCCCCCCACCTGATGCATTGATGATCTGGTCAGGGTGGCGGGGAGCTGGTGGATGCACAGGATCTATCAATTTGGGAAGCAATTGGGAAGGCCTAAGTTCAGCAGTGGACTTTACATGGCTGAAATGATGATGATGATGCTTATGATTTGCTTCTCTACATTATATTGTTCTCTGTACCAAAATTTGTGAAAAACTGTTTAATCATAAAAGTGTACCAATACAACACACAGTTATAAACAATTGCATTTTAATTATTTTATTCATAGCTGCATCTAGCAAACATAGTAGAGGACAGCCTTCTACACAATGCATTGATGATCTGGTCTGGCTTGACCAGACAGTATTGAATGCTGGCGACATAGGGTTAAACATTGTAGAAAATTATTGGGGAGGTCTGTGTTCAGCAGTAAACTTGCCTTGACTTTCGATGTGCAGTGAGCGAACCCACCAGTTGTGTACAATTTTTAACTATAATGGGTTTTGTATTATTTATTTGCTATTATAATGGTGCTCACACAAACTGAAATATAAAATGTTCTATAGACTATAAATATTCTTTAAAACAAACTTTATATGCCTAAATGATGTTGACGACGATGATGATGATGATGATGTTTATTAAAGACAACATTTTGTTAATAGTGCAATGATTGCATATATTATAAAGATAAAATGGTAACAATCACACAGATAGTGGTATGTGATTTTAAAAAAAAAGTTCGACATTTTTATAATCTGATACTTCTCAAACAGGTAATCGCATCAATGACAGTTGGCAAGGATGTGTCAGCCCTATTCCCTGATGTGGTGAACTGCATGCAAACGGATAACCTGGAGTTAAAGAAACTGGTCTATTTGTATTTAATGAACTATGCCAAATCACAACCCGACATGGCTATAATGGCAGTTAACACATTTGTTAAGGTGCGTAATGACTCTTTTCTGATTTCCTAAACTCTTTTTTTATTTATTTTTGTGGCAGATGACACTTAAGTGTGCAATATGTGATACTGTATCCCTTATAGGATGCTAACTGTACTGTGTAGAGAATATTAGACTTAATATGTGTTGAGGTGCTAGTATATTGTTAATACAGATTTCTTCGCAATGGACTTCAAGCTTCTTGGTTTAATCACTTAAAACCATGATGACTTAAATAAATTCTGTTTTGTATCTTTCTTATTTAAAAATGCATAATTTGAATATGAAATCTAAAATGTTTATACAGCGGTTGGCCTTTGCATTGTTGGCCTATGTTACACACTACTATGTTATGCACTATGTTGCGAAGCTCGGGACTGCAGATTTTAATGTTTAGAAAACCGTTTGTTTATTGTGTTATACCTAGCAATATGTACTGATATACTTTCATACAACATTATAAACTTCTGGTCTCCTGCTTTGCGAAGGAAAGGGGTGCAGTGGCCAAATTGCCTAAATTCGCATATAGGACCAATGATACAATATATATGATAATTTTAAACAATATAAATGTTATTCATAGTTAACTTTTAAGTAGAGTAGTAATTTGTGTGTGACTTGTTTTTTTTTGTCGTTCTAATGTCCACTATACCATATTTTGATGGCTGGAAGGATCTGCCCGCATACCAGCTTGTTAAGGTAAATGATGATGCAAAGATCCAATCAGCTCATCCATCTGTAGGTTTACACATTTGTCTATATGGAAAACACTATTTAGGTGTCCTAACATAGGCACTAGACTCAAATTCGAATTATCATCCTGCATGTAAAAGCCTGCATGAAAATTGCGATGACTAGTTATGTAAACAAAAATTTAATTTTAATTGCAGAGATGTGTAAATCTACATTGTAACGAAAATATTTATACCTTGACAAGTAAAATTAATTTAAAATAAAATGTATTAAAATCATATTTTATCACTTTAAAAATAAATTTGCTTGAAATATGTTTGAATAATAATTCAGCTTTTAAAAGTTTTTTATAGCTAGTGTTGTAACAGTTAATGCCCTGATCTGCTCTTTATATTTAATACGGTTGTAAGTTACCCAAATAACCGAAAGACATAAATAATACCATTATATTTTGCTGAAAATTAAAACCATATTTTAAAAGAAAAACTCTTTGTTTAACTAGCAACAACTGCTTATGCTCTTAATTATTTTTAATGGTATAGTCACAGGTTATTATAAATCTAATATTATGTACACAAATTTAAAAATAATTACCACTAAAGTTGAAGCTGCAACCATGTCTTGTTCATGGTTGTTGAATAAACCGACTAAGGGCATGGAAAATTGTCTTGTGGCAATATGAGCGAAAGACTAACTCCCACCACTCTCACATCTCTGTGCTAAAAGTGAATTTTACTACAACTAAATCCTTGTTAAATGGTTGTAGCAAAAACACTGCTATAGTAAACGAGCTTGTGGATCGATGTTATAAGATATACTAAGACATCATTATTTAGTCACTCTTTAATTTTTACACTAAAGCATTCCCTTATAATGCAGTCGATAAAATAAACCATCAAATCATTAAGTAGTACCCTTGGTTTCCTAACATGCTGGTTGGATGGCTGGGCTGCTTCTAGTGCAAAACGCTTCAGTATATTGATGTATTGCTTCTCTTTTTTTTATACTCGATACCGAATGCATACCACGTTGACCGCTCCAGGATTGTGAGGATTCGAACCCGTTGATCAGAGCGCTGGCAGTAAGGACTATGGGTTGCATTCGGGTGGACAAGATCACTGAGTATCTGTGCGAGCCTCTGCGCAAATGTCTGAAGGATGAGGATCCTTATGTGAGGAAAACGGCTGCCGTCTGCGTTGCGAAGCTGTATGATATATCATCTAGCATGGTGGAAGATCAGGTAAGAGTATAAATTCATATTACATGTATCAGTCGGCCGACGTACACAAAAGCCAATATTTCGACGTAAATTTGGCGCTGAGGTTAATAAATCGTGACATCTCCCATTTGTCCTAAAATGCTGAGAGAGCACTATTTCTATACAAAAATATTAAATACATAAGTTCATACGGTTCTGAATCGCATAGCAGCTCTAGTTTTTTTTATGTGTTATAAGAATGTGTTTACAAGGACTTCAGAACAAATATATATACATATTAAATTGCAGCCGACTGTTCATTATTACATTGGGGTAACATTAATTATAACTATTACAAAGATAGTCATTGTATAATGATAATTGTTTTTTGCAGGGATTCTTAGACCAGTTGAAGGACTTATTGAGCGATTCCAACCCCATGGTTGTGGCCAATGCTGTTGCAGCTCTATCTGAGATCAACGAGGCCAGCGTATCAGGGCACCCGCTCGTTGGTGAGTAATTTGTCTAATGTTGAGGAAGGAATCATTATTATCATTATTATCTTCATCAGCTCAAGAACCACCCCAGATGAACATAGGTCCTCCTTTAAATGTAATGGAATAAAATTGTATTTAGACATAAATTAATAAATACATAAAATAATATAAACAAAGAACAGAAATCATAACAGTAAACAGTTTTTACACATAAGTTTAAATATAATATACCTAAAAAGGACTCCACTCAGCATGTGCTGCAGTGGAGGACCACAACAGCGCTGGTCTTCCGTGGAGACCTAATAACTTTCGTGTGCAACAGTCACACAAAAGGCATAACAATAAAATTGTGACCGATTTCATGACATTGTAAGTTTATATGGAAGGTTCCCCTATTGCTACTTTATTGATTACCGCTTCGGGGGACCCTATCAGTATCTTCAAATATTCACTGTGTGTGTTTTGTATTTTATCAAATATGTATTTGTATCAAATATAACATTGATTGATAATTTAAAAGAGCATAGCCTGTGAGTTTCTTGTCAGTTCTTCTCACAGAGCGGGGGCTCAGAACTGGCACTTAAATTCACTTACACCTAATTTTTATTTGTTTGCATGTAAGTGAATCTAAGCTTCGTGATTTTAGTGTAGTAATATTTAGTTTTTTTTAAATTTATATTTTGTTTTGACGTTTTCAAGTGCTATGTAATAGTTTATGAAATAAATAACTTTTTACTTTTGCATCCACCGTGATTCTGCGATTTTCATCAGATCAGGACGATCCGATATATAATATTGCGGTTGACAAAAAAATTGCGAATTGGCATAAAACGTAATATTGTCATAGGGTCTCTGTTCCAAGACATAGCAATATGAAATATTTATGCTCGCCAAATTCTGAGCGCTTCGTTGTGCAGCCTTTAAACAAGTACATACATACATACATACATAATGTCACGCCTCTTTCCCGTAGGGGTAGGCAGAGATCACATCCTTCCACTTGCTACGACCTTGGCACACACTTTTAGCTTCATTCACACTCATTAACCTCCTCATACACGCCCGTCGGTTTAGGGTACTTTTGACCTGCCCTTTCTCTAACATTTTTTGTATTTGGTCATGGAAGGTCTTACGTGGTCTTCCCCTCCCAACACTTCCATCCACTTGTCCATCATAAATCACTTTCGTACTTTAAACAAGTACAAGACAGATTTTGAGCATTCTTAAAGTTATGTTGAGATAATGTAAAAAGAGTTGCTAATGCATATATTTCATAGGCTGCGGACTATAATTTGATAAGATTTTTTTGACGTGACAACTTCTTATAATTCGATAGAGCCGGCTGCACGCACGAAAAAACATGACTCATGCGGCGTTACCTCGCTCTGAGGCGTTCCATGTAAGGCTTGAAGTGCAAGCGAGAGCGCCAAAGAAGCACAATCGGCCTTTGCGTTCGGCAGCGTTCGACATCCGTCTCTCTCCTACTTGAGTGAGCGATGCGTCTGCGTGGACAGCTGGTGCTTTATTAAACAAATGAAATCAAAATTTTCTTTTGAAAAATGCTACCATTCCATCAGTATTTTCTTAAGACGTTGTCACGTTCAACTATCGCCAGTAAACCGACTTTACAGACAACCAATTTTTTTTTTAGAAATGAACGCCCCCACAATAAACAAACTGCTGACTGCCCTGAACGAGTGCACGGAATGGGGCCAGGTGTTTATCCTGGACGCGCTTTCCAACTACTCGCCACGAGACGCGCGCGAGGCTCACTCCATCTGCGAGAGGATCACGCCGCGCCTGGCTCATGCCAACGCGGCTGTGGTTCTCTCAGCTGTCAAGGTCAGCTCTAGACACTATGTCACGTGATTAAAGCGAATATTGATTTCCACCGTTAACTGATCTCCGGACCAGGGTTAGGGTTATTACCACTGCTGCGGGACTGTTCGAAAGGGTTACCGCGGCCTTGGAACGTAGCAGGCTCAAAAGAAGGAACATGAATGGTTTTTAGTCAGTAGAAGTCTGACACAGCCTCCCGCTCCACCCACAGCAGGAGAAGGTCATTAGATGATTTTCCTTCCGAAAAAAAGGTTATTACCACTACAATAAATCATTGATTTAGAGAGAGATTAAGGACTGCCGTGCTACATATTGTCAGCTTAATTTTCAAACTGCTTATGTCCTTTTGAGCAAATTTTATACATACATACATACATTCACGCCTTTTTTCGGCTTATTTGGTAGAGTCACCGACTGACTGACTGACAATCCCCTCCCCCCTTTAGAATCACGACAGGCTGACTGACAGATCACCCCGATAAGAGTCACCGGCAGACTGACAAATCTTAAGAAAAAACCACAACAAAAAGATAAACTGACAAACCTTGACAAATTCTGACAAAGAATCTATTTTGAATATCTCTTTCATTGTTGTTTAAAAAAAAAATTGAATTTCCATTTTATTTGTAAAAATTTGACGAATTTAAATGATCCTGTTGATCTTAAAGAAAATAAAGTATGTTTTATTTTTAATTTATCACTCTTTTCATATCCAGGTGCTGATGAAACTAATGGAGATGGTAGCCGAAGACACGGAGCTGGTGAGCACCCTGTCCCGCAAGCTGGCGCCGCCGCTGGTGACGCTGCTGAGTGCGGAGCCCGAGGTGCAATACGTGGCCCTCCGGAACATCAACCTCGTGGTGCAGAAGAGGCCTGACATACTCAAACATGAGATGAAGGTAACTGAACTAACTAACTCTGGCTGTGCCTGTGGCCAGGACCAACCTACTGGCGAAAACGCCACTTATCCGCGCGTTTCATATTATAAACACGGTTCATGACACGGTGGATATATTTTCATGCACTTTTAGTGAATTCGCCAGAACTGCGTTAAATAAGTTAGCAGTTACGTTAGATTTAGAACTTATTTTGTAAATATAGGATGTAATACTAAAGTTATATATCAGGTAGGCTAGTTTATGTTATATTATATTATATTTAAATAATATTGTAGATTGATAATTAAAAAGATAGAATATTGTATTTATTATAAAAATTGCTATGCTATCGCATTAGGTTAAGACACCTGTAATGGAAGCATAAGATTATAAATAAATAACATCATTAACCCTTTGCAAGGCAGTAGTAAATCTTCCCACCGTAAATTGAACCTTATGTTGTTGAGTTAAGGTAGAAAATCAACGAAAAATTTCATTATTTTCTGCCCGTTAAAGAAACTTTCTATTACTGAGAGTCGCATTTGCCTTCATGATCTTATTAATAAAGGCCATCCAAAGAATATATACATACCTCCTAAAAATACATTTGTTAAGCTTGACGACAAATATGGCGTGGTGGCAAGTATACTCGCACTCCACTCCTGAGGTCGTGGGTTCGATTCTCACACAGGAAAATTCTTTGTGTGCATGAAGATCAATATTTGTTCTGGTCTGGGTGTTTTCCTAAGTATATTAAGGATTAATATTTAGAAATAAAAGTAAGTGTAATATATGTTAATCCGTTATTTGGTATCCATAACACAAGTTCAAGTTAAGTTCTTAATGATACTTATCTCTGAACTAAATAATTGGTGTAACTGTCATAAAATATTTATTTATCATACATCAAAATACAAGATTCAGAAGAGAAACGGACAGACAGTTATTTTGCCGTTTAAAGTACTATACTATAAACATGATTATATTTATTCTTACTCCTGTTTTAACCGGTGTTCTCATCACTCCAGGTGTTCTTTGTGAAGTACAACGACCCAATCTACGTGAAGCTTGAGAAGTTGGACATTATGATCCGTCTGGCGTCGCAGACTAACATAGCACAGGTGAAACATTTGCATAATACATTGATGAATCATTTGCATAATATATTGATGAATCATTTGCATAATATATTGATTAATCATTTGCATAATATATTGATGAATAATTTTATTTAAACCTCTTACAATCTATCCCGTAGATATCAGAGATCGAACGTTCATAGAGAAATTCAAATATAATCTGAAAAAATGCCTCATAAATCCTTTTTTTTTTTTTAATAATGGCCTTGTGCGGTTAGCGCATTTAGCTAGTGTCAAGTAAAAGATATATTAATAATAATTCATAGTAAATGAGAATGAGTGATGATAGAGATGATAAATAGTAAATGAGATGCCCTCCCCCTAATCTCCTTGAGTCCTCAGTAAAGATGAGGGACTATACTGAGATCTCTCATGGACTTCTTGAGAGAATTTGAAAAGAGATGTTGCTCTGTTTTGTTTCATTTATCAACGCTTATATACGTTCACAAACACTTAACGGTTAATAATCCACCGTTATTACACATTAACGTTCGAAATATCACAAATTTGAGATAAAATAAAACAATGCATGCCGTGGTGACTTGTAAGTAAAACCGCACTTAGCTTTTAAGTATGAACTGTTTTTGTTATGTTCATTTTTGGTGTATGTTTTGTTAGTCGCCCTAAATGTAATAAATAAATAAATAAAACTGGAGAAATGACGCTTTACTTTTCCGCCAAGAAGTCTTATTTATAAAAACTTAACCATACATATACTCGATGTTTTTTTTTTATAATGATAAATATTATAATCGACTGCTGCTACCTCTGATCCTACACTCAAACAGTTGGTACAGTTTTGTTTTCAAACTGCGTTACTCCAAAAAATACTAAATTTTACTTGTAATGCCATCTAGTGAAAAATTTTGAAATCTATTGATTGGAAATTATATTTAATTAGTTATGAACGAATTGAAATAAAACCTATTTGCAATTAGTCGACTTTAGCACTCCACTCTGAGGTCGTGGGTTCGATTCCCACACAGGACATATATTTGTGTGTATAAATATGAATATTTGTTCTGGTCTGGATGTTTTCCTATGACAATGTTTATATTTTTAATAAGTATGTGTTTAACAAAAAAAAGTATTTTTGTATGTTTATCCGTTATTTAGTATCCATAACACAAGTTCTTAATGTTACTTATCTTGGAACTAAATAATTGGTGTAAGTGTCAGACACTAGTAACTATGAGAAATAAACAGTTTGTACTTCATCCTATAAAGTTTGCTCAAAAGGACATAAGCAGTTTGAAAATTAGGCTGACGATATGTAAATTGTCAAAGAAAATTAAAATGAGAAATGACAAAAAAAAAACTCTCCACTTTAATTATTTAATGTACAACTTCGTTATATAAGTAAATGTTTTAGTTAGGTTTTATCTTATAACATTATTTATTTATCCTTATTGTGTTTAGCTTAACGATCAGTTTTGTACATCTTTTGTCTTACTTTTTTTCCATATTGTAAAGTGTATATCACTATGTTTTACAATTGTAGGTACTGAGTGAGCTGAAAGAGTACGCTACCGAGGTGGATGTCGACTTTGTACGGAAGGCAGTACGAGCTATTGGCAGATGCGCCATTAAGGTAAATACACTTTTATTTACTCAACTTTAAAATGCTTGCAGTTATACCGTACTACATCCAATCATGCCTGTTTCCCTGATGGACACAGTCATATTATACGCCCACATTTCGTGAATCATATGTTTGGTCCCCATGTAATAGGTGGCGAGCCTATTGCCGTTTACTGGCTACTAATATATTTGCTAGATTCTCTTCTGTTGATTGGCAGGTGCACCACTTGCAGGTGAGGTTGGCTTGCAATCTTAGGAGCTGAGCAGGATTCCCATACACCCATACATTCTATTATAAAGCTATTTCCAAGCTAAGCTATTTACATTTTGCGTCTGCTTGTTTTTGTAATTTTTGAGAAATTGAATAACGTGTTTGTCGTGGCAACGTTCGTTGTTTTGAGCTTGTCAAATACCTTACCTTAAGATTTCGGTTATATTTTATCCTATAGTATATAATATATAATAATTGAATAGTTAAATACATTTCATATAATTAGTAAAAACATAATAGCATAATATGAATGTATTGTATAGTTTTTTTTTTAAATTTCTATATATAATATAAGGAAGAAATGTGTTCCTATTTTAAATTGTGATACCCTTGCAGAAGGTTCATTTGAGGACAAAATGTTAGGTTAAATACCTATTTGTACACCAAATGAAACAATGAAGAATTATGATTATGATCCTTCAATTGATTTAAATATTATTTATTTTCAAGGTGGAACCATCAGCCGAACGCTGCGTCTCCACACTTCTGGAGCTGATCCAAACGAAAGTAAACTATGTGGTCCAAGAGGCTATCGTTGTGATCAAAGACATATTCCGCAAGTACCCCAACAAGTACGAGAGCATCATCAGCACCCTCTGCGAGAACTTGGACACTCTGGACGAGCCCGAGGCCAGGGCTTCCATGGTCAGTATTATCATCATTATTATCATCATTATCGTTATTATGTTTGTCTTTTTCCGATCTCGGGCCAATGGTGACCCGGACATTTGGAAGGCATGCGTGAGGCCGAAGCCAACACGTAGAGGCCCCTTAGACAATTTTAATCTAATGGTTATGTGACACCAACCGGCGATTATCCCTATGTGCATTATAGAAATACACCTAAGGACAATCCCCGGTTGGTGCAGTACTATTAGGATAAAATGGAATCTACTATGGCCTATGGATAGAGATATGGATAGAGGAGACTACCGGACACCTGCCGTCATCATCATTCTCAAATGATTGTAAATGGCAGGCGGTGACTTGCCAGAGGATTAAATGGGCATTCCAAAATAGTCATAGTGCAACGGCAGAAGCGCAACTTAAATATCCTCGGCTTCAGGGTGTCGAGAGGTGTACACCGTTTTCTACTCACTGCCCGAGAGGACAGTGCGCCAACTCACGACTTTTGCATCTTTCACTTCCACCCTTCGAGCATGTAGCTCTTGCGACTCCACCCTGGACAGCCAATGAAGGCAAGCCAACCGAACCGGAGACGAGACCGCAGTCCGACCCTCTGGAGCACTCGGATTTACGCCCGTGGTGTCGCCACTCACCAACATTATTATGATTATTATCATTATTATCATTTTTATAATTATTATCATTATTATGACCAATAGCATAATTATGCAAAAGGAACACGACATTCGTGTGACGTAATTTATGAATGACCTCTAATTAAGAGTTCGGGACTCACTATTTCAGCAAGGCTTTGGCTTTGTTCTCTAAATTCGTAATCAACAACATAGGTGTAGTCTAAACATATTCGATAGAAAAAAGATTATGCTATGTATGTTATCACAAATTTGGGAGCAACAAGATTCGCCAGTTAGATGTAAACTTCATTACACAAAGATCTTACTTTGAAGGTACATACATACATACAAACAAGCCTGTTTTCCCGAAGGGGTAGGCAGAGGCATACTATACGCCCACACTTCGCTAATTACATAGTTGGCCCCACGTAATAGATGGCGAGCCTATTGCCGCTTACCGGGCACTTTTATGTTCGCCAGAGCCTCGTCCGTTGATCGGCAGGTGCACCACTTGCAGGTGAGGTTGGCTTGGGCTCCAAAGATGATGATAAGAGCAATTAGCACACTCTTTGAAGGAACACACTTTGAAGGTCATTTAAAATTTACAAAAATGATAGTTTTGACTTTGTATTATACTGGTGGTCCGTTATATTATATAATATATTTCACTCGAGAGGTCGTGGGTTCGATTCCCACACAGTACAAATCTTTGTGTGCATGAACATGAATATTTGTTCTGGTCTGGGTTTCCTATGTATTTTAAGTATGTCTTTACAAAAAAAAGTATTTATGTATGTTTGTCCGTTATTTAGTATCCATAACACAAGTTCTTAATGATACTTATCTTGAAACGAAATAATGGGTGTGATTGTAAGAGAATATTTATATTTATTACATACTATAGTATATTACTTATGCCATAAATTTGAGTTATTATTTCATTGTAATGCTATTCTTATTTCTGTGTTTTGTAGGTGTGGATAGTGGGCGAGTACGCTGAGCGTATAGACAACGCTGACGAACTGCTGGACTCGTTCCTCGAAGGGTTCCACGATGAGAATGCACAGGTATGTCCAATTGAGCTAACAAATTATGAATCATCATTATTGTGACTTATTGACGACCGATATGGCGTGGTGGCGAGTATACCCGCTCACCGCTCCAAGGTCGTGGGTTCGATTCCCACACAGGACAAATCTTTGTATGCATGAATATGAATATTTGTTCTGGTCTGGGTGTTTCCTTATATTAAGTATTTATTTGCAAAAAAAATAGTATTTATGTATGTTTATCCTTTATTTAGTATCCGTAACACAAGTTATTAATAATACTTATCTTGGAACTTAATAATTGGTGTAATTGTTAGAAAATATTTATTTATTTACTGTCATCAGCTCAAGGACATCCACTGCTGAACATAGGCCCCCCGTATTAGCTTCCAATGTGAACGATTGCAGACAGCCTGTGTCTAACGTTAGCCTGCGACATTTATCATGTCCGTCTATCTTGCAAGTGGATGTCTTACGCTACCAAAATACTAGATGTCTATGTCATGTTAGGCTTATTTAGATGGAAAATTCAAAATAAGCAGTGATAGCCCAGTGGCAAGTTTATTAGACAGCAATCTCAGCAATCAGGTCTCGGGTTCAAATCCTGGTCGCGCACCGATGATTTTTCGTAATTATCGCTTGCTCTGTACCTCGGATCATCTGGTGCACCTGCCGATTAACGGACGAGGCTCTGGCAAACATAACAGTGCCCGGTAAGCGGCAATAGACTCGTCACCTATTACGTGGGATCAACTATATAATTGACGAAGTGTGGGCGTATAATATGCCTCTGCCTACCCCTTCGGGGAAACAGGCATGAATGTATGTATGTTTGTTCCGGCTAACATAAACGTCTATAGCAGTCGCTATTAGGTGATTTCTGCCTTTTAATATCCTGACAGCTGGTTTAAATATAAAATGATGTTTCCCCTTTGGGTTGCGGAGTTTAGATGACAGTCGCGTCGTGTAATAACTGAAATTCAGCTAAATCTGGTTAAACCAGTGAACAGACCCCAGGGGGCCTACCGCCGAACGTGCTGGTAATCGATTATTAGGCAAAATCGATTTCGAATTGATTCTGTCGTACCGCCGAACACATGGAACTCGATACAAGATGGCGTTCTCCATTCAGACACTAATTTTGAAGGATTGACGTAATATTTGACAATCTCTATCTGTGTTTTTTAAAATTATATTACAAATTATTAGCGCGCTAGTTTTTAAGTTTTGACGTTCATAAGAGCTCTTTTGAGCCAAACTTCAATAAATGAATATGAATGAATGAGTATTAATATTGAGGTAAAATGTGTCATCAAAACGCAAATAATAATCATTTATTTAATTAGTCGCTTCATTAGTCTGCCAAATTCATGAATAATCATTCCCCGGTATGGATTGATGAACCTCAGAAAATTTATATCTAGATGAAATAGCTAAAATTCATCGAATTCGGCGGTAGGGCCCCTGGTCCTAAGTAGAATACAGACTACCCCGTCACAACCGGGATAAATGCTAAAATCTTGCTAGTTTTAATATTACCTTCTGAAACCGTGCCCACGGAAGATCAGCGTCGCGACATCTCTGTGATGTTCGACAATATGCTGAGTGGGCACCATTTCAATACAAGTTGAGTTCTTCTTTCACTTATTATTCTTATTATAAGTTCTTATTATTCTTGATTTGTGTTAACTATATATTACTATATATTACTATATATTACGTTTTGACAACCGATATGGCGTGGTGGCGAGTATACCCGCATTCCACTCCTGAGGTCGTGGGTTCGATTCCCACACAGGACAAATATTTGTGTGTATAAATATAAATATTTGTTCTGGTCTGGGTGTTTTTCTATTTATATTAAGTATGTATTTACAAAAAAAAAGTATTTATGTATGTTTATCCGTTATTTAGTATCCATAACACAAGTTCTTAATGATACTTATCTTGGAACTAAATAATTGGTGTAAGTGTCAGAAATATTTATTATTTATTATTATTTTGTACTAATTTTATGTAATTTTTTCTTTTCTGCAACTTGTATTGAATAAATATTTTTCTTTCTTTCTTTTTAATTTAATTTCCAAAAAATACAAGAAAGCATATTTCTTGCAAATGTTATTTCTTAATTTGTCTATTGTATATTATTTATATCTATGTCGTGTGCATCCAGGTACAACTGCAACTGCTGACTGCAGTGGTGAAGCTGTTCTTGAAGAGACCCGCCGACACCCAGGAACTGGTCCAGCATGTTCTTAGTCTCGCCACCCAGGACTCTGACAACCCTGATCTCAGGTTAGTCGAACAACGTACATAACCTCACGCTCATATATATTTCGAGTTAAGGTTAATAGACCCCAGTACAAGAACTTTGATTTTTATTTTGAGACATACAAACGTGTAATTTTTTAAGTGTCTTTTTTGCGCATAGTCCGACCAAACGATTGCTAATAATGCTAATGTTAATGTTAAGCCATCAAAATGGAAACAAACACAAGTACAAAGTAAAAAAAACTATGTGTATGTGCAGAATTATTATTTATTTATTAGTATAAAATTAGTTGTAATTAGTATAAAAGAGACTGTGACCCATAGACAAACCAGTTAAACGGTTTTGTGGGATATGTTTTTATGTAACTTGCATTATTTAAAGGAAATAAACGTTTTATCTATCTAAAATGGACACTCCATACGTAGCATGATTTTTGTTGTACAAGTTGACAATTTTTAAATTATTATTTTTTAATGACTGTCTTAAAATCCAACTTGTATATAGCGAGTCACAGTGCGATTTTGAATGCACCAAAATGCCCGTCGCATCCAAAAACGAAGCAGCACTAGGGAATAGAAGTATAAATGTAGTCGGAATTAATTAAGTTTTGTAAAGTTTCAAGAAGACGTGATGACGCTGCTAGTCAAAAATAGACTTAAAGTAACGATTAGCGAAGTCTCTTATTTCCTTGCGTTTTTGCTCGATTCGCTTAGTGACCATTATCATTATCATCATTATAACCATTATCATTATCATCATTACTATAATGATCGCCATAATAATCATTATGGATACGTACATTTAACATTATGCTAAACAAAATTATGCGTAATTGGGTTTTGCCAAAATAAATTATGCCAAATGAAGTTCCGTCATCTTAAAAGTTCGTATTGTAAATTCGGGCTAACAACATAGGTCTAAGGTACGAAGTACTCTAGGGTACATTCGCTATCGCTCCTTATGCGTGTTGGGTCTTTATTTACTGGCTTAATTTGGCCTTTTAAAGTGCGTTATTCTCGCTTGCTCTAAAAGCTCCTCAAGCCGTCGATTCCGGCTGTCATAAACATCTATGGCAAACATTATTAGACAGTCAGTGCCTTCTAATATCCTGACAGCTGTTTTACTTATATAATGTTCCCCTTTGCGGTGCGGAGGTCAGACGACAGTCGCTCCATGTTATAACTGAAATTCAGCCAAATCTGGTTAAACCAGTGAGCAGACCCTGGGCCCAAAGCTTGAGTCTCGGGCATCCGGGATAATGCTAGGATATGATGGTGATACTGTATGTTTGTCCAGGGACCGCGGCTTCATCTACTGGCGCCTGCTATCGACGGATCCGGCTGCTGCCAAAGAGGTGGTCCTGGCTGACAAGCCACTCATCTCCGAGGAGACTGACCTTCTGGAGCCCACGCTACTGGATGAACTCATCTGCCACATCAGCTCGCTGGCTTCTGTCTACCACAAGCCACCTACTGCCTTCGTTGAAGGTACCACTCTCTTTAACGCTTTTTATATCTGTCTCTATTTTGCTATTTCTCTAACTGCCTTCTTATGTATGCATTTATCTATCTACCTCTATGTTTGTATGTCCCGCTTTTTCCATATCTATGTGGCTCTTTCTTACTCACTCTTTTTCCTATATCTTATCTATTTCTTTATTTGCCATCTATCTCTCTACTATATATATACATTTATCTACCTAGAGAAGACAGCACATCTGCCACGTTACGTTATAATAATAATAATAAATGTTTATTCTCACCATATTTTACAATGTATCCTTAAAATAATACAATCTACCCATCTAATAAAAAAAAAATACATTTGACAAGTGCAAAGTTGTTAAGTATGCATGGTAAATATAGGTTTTTTTTTTAATTTCCTTTTTTAACAAAGATCTTTAACGAAATTTAATCCTGTACCTACAAATTTATACACAACTTCTAGGGTTGGCTGGTAGAGATCTCTTCTAGAGAGAAGTCCACCTTTGTACTTTAAGTTTTTAAATACCTTTTGTAAACTATTTATGTTTTATGTGCAATAAAGGATTATTATTATTGAGTTGTTGTTGGAAATAGTTAACATACTAAAATGGAATGTAATATTGGCACAGTGAAAATAACACAGTATGGAAAGAAAACCATGGCGTGCTACTACCTGAATTAGGAAAACCCTGTAGCTCAGGGTATTAATCCTCCGCCCAATCAAAGGTCATCATGTCAGTCCATATACGTCCCACTACTGAGCACGAGCCTCCTCTCACATACCAAGGTGCGAGGGTATTGGGTCATACTCCACCACGCTGACCCAGTGCGGATTGGTGGAGGCAGGTGTATAGCGTCCTGCTGTTAGAATTTATCAAGCCGCCCATTAGGCCTCTAACATGGCTTAACGACTACCACATTTAGTGATAACCGGGACCAAAGGCTTAACGTGCCTTCCGAAGCACTCGATATCAAATGCCACACAAACGGTCACCCATCCAAGGACTGACCTTTGTAAACTCTGCTTTACTTCGGTGATCGTTTCCGACCACCTAGCATCGCAGAGCTACGAGCGCTTCAAAGGTCGAAAAAGTATAATTGTACAATTCTTTACCCAGACTTAAAGCACTTTTTTATTTCACACTATTTTCACATTGTTAAGAGAAGAGACAAGAATCATCGTCAATAAGTCCACAACTGAACATTAGCCTCCCCAATAGATTACATTGTATTGGAGGTATTTGCCCATAATCACCACCCTGGGCTGGTGGGTTGGAGTTCGTAGTTCAAGGGTTTCTCTTCGTCGTTTCTTACGACTTCCTGTGAGATGAGAGAGGGTGGCACCAATCTAGATCGGCATCACATGGCACATATTTAATAACTGTAATTTAATAATAGTATTTTAATAATAGTTACCATCCTCATACTGTGCAGAATATCAGCACTCGAACCAAGAAATTTGGGAGGTCGTTTCTGAGCAAGACCACTAAGCTCTGGAATTCGCTGCCGGCTCATGTGTTTCCTATGATCCCGGGTCTTTTAAGCGGAGCGTGAAACGGCATTTTGGCAGGCCGTCATGAGTGGATGCGCTTTATACCGTGCTTATTTCACGTTATAAAGCGCTTTCATTTCCTTATTGAACAGCATCGACTGCTTATCATCAGGCAGGATGTAGTCATTATAACGTGTCACAATAAAAAAAAAAAGATAGTAATTTAATAATAGTAGTTTAACAATAATAATTTAATAATAATAATTTAATAATAATAATAGTCATTTAATGGTGATAATTTAATAACAAAAAATAAAGCGAATAAACGGAATAATAATAACCACTCCCAGGCGTGCAATATAACAATAGGTACTTAAAGTACACATTTAAATTTATTAAACAATTTAAACTAAAAATTAATTAAACAATTTAAACTAAGACTAATATTTATGATATTTTCCTTAGGGCGCGGTGCGGGAGTCCGCAAGGCGTTGCCGGCTCGAGGCTCCGCCCCTGAAGACTCCAGCGCATCAGCACCCACCGTCATACCCAACCAGGTAACTGTCATATCATCGTTGGTTTGATTCTCCTTGATGTCATGTAAATACGCGCGATGTAAATACGTACAGTGCCATCTAGTTTCAAACACTTTATTAAAGTGGTCACAAACACCGGGTTACAGTTCCCCCGTATGTAATCTCTTACTTAATGTTCCAGGAGTCCCTGATAGGCGATCTCCTGTCCATGGATATCGGAGCGCCCCCGCCCGCTGCCGCGCCTGCCTCCAACCTGGATCTGCTGGCGGGAGGACTTGATGTACTCGTAAGTTATATAAGACTTCTTGGCGGGAAAGTGAAACGTCATGTCTGTAGTATTGTTTTTTTTAAATTTGCGATTTTTTGAACATTAATGTGTAATAACGTCGGATTATTAACCGTTAAGTGTTTGTGAACGTACATGAGTGTTGGTAAATAAAACAAAACAGTGCAAGATCATTTTTCATATTCTCCCAAGAAATCAAGTAATCTCAGTATAAAAAAGAAAGATCTCAGTATAGCCCCACATCTTTACTGAGGACTCAAGGAGTTTATTGGAGACATCTCTTTCATCATCTTTATCACCACTCATTCTCATTTACTATGTATTAAACATATCTATAACTTGACACCGGCTAAATGTGCTAAACGCACGAAGCCATTATTTAAAAGAAAAAAAAAGATATAAATTATCTTTTTTAAATGCAAAAAAAAACAAATAAAAAATTATCGTCTGTCTGTTTGAGGTAATCATAAAATTGTAACAGACTAAATAATTTTATTATTTTCATTTTATTTAACAAATTTATGTTAAATAATACCGACGAAATAATAAGAATTTGACGACCGATATGGCGTGGAGGTCAGTATACCTACACTTCACTCCAGAGGTCGTGGGTTCGATTCCCACACAGGACAAATCTTTGTGTGCATGAACATGAATATTTGTTCTGGTCTGGGTGTTTTCCTATGTGTATTAAGTATGTATTTACAAAAAAAAAAAAAAAGTATTTATGTATGTTTATACGTTATTTAGTATCCATAACACAAGTTCTTAATGATACTTATCTTGGAACTAAATAATTGGTGTAATTGTCAGAAAATATTTATTTATATTTATTTATTTAATTACAGCTGGGTGGCAGCGCTCCCGTGGCGGCAGAGGCTGGTAGCTCTGGACTGCTTGGAGACATCTTTGGAGTAGCCACGCCTGCCTCGCTGGTGCCGCCCAAGGTGTGCTGGCTGCCAGCCGACAAGGGGAAAGGTATGTGATGAACGAACAGTGGATAAACGAGGATGCGTTGCCAGGAATGTGTTTGTTCAAAACCAATAGAATAGCTGGGCTGCGAGAAGCTAGGTTAATGTAGCGATTTTATTGACTTAATAAATGAACACTTTATTGTACACCAAAATAAAAAGAAAAATAAGGAACTTCGTTCCAAAAAGCAATGGAATAAAATTACATTAAAATTTATTGTAGGCGGTCGGTAATAAATTTAGTATGGTTGTATTATCTTTAATCATTATATAGATGCAAAGCTGTCGTTTTAGGTGAATTATACTTAAATTTACCTCTTTAAAAACTCCCATGATACAAGCCTAGCCTACTATGGGAGTTGTTTTTAATTTCTCCAGTGTACTTTTGTCAAATAAATAATAAGTATTATTATTACACACCCAGGTCAAATCGCTCGTTATTAAGTTCTGTTAAGACCTGGATAAATGTACAACCTGCCCCCAGGGCTGGAGATCTGGGGCACGTTCAGCCGCCAGAACGGCCAGCCGCGGATCGAGATGACGCTCACCAACAAAGCCATGCAGCCCATGAGCGGCTTCGCCATTCAGCTCAACAAAAACAGGTACGAAGTTCTGAATATCATAGTGCCTTTTTTTTTTTTTTTTTTCGGATGGAAAATCATCAAATGACCGTCTTCCGCTGTGGGTGAAGCGGAAGGGTGTGTCAGACTTTTACTGACTAAAAACCATCCGTGTTCCTTCTTGAGCCTGTAACACCAAGGCCGCGGTAACTCTTTCGAACAGTCCCGCAACACGTTCTGAATATCATAGTGCCTGGGTTCCTAACCGGGGGGTAAGTACCCCCACGGGGGTTAAGCTGATATTTTGTCGACCGATATGAGAATACCCGCTCTAATATATAATAAATAAATAATTAAAAAGTATTTATGCATATTATACGCCCCCACTTCGCCAATTATATGGTTGGTCCCACGTAATAGGCAGACAGGTGCACCACTTGCAGGCGAGGTTGGCTTGGGCTCCTTGGATGGTAGGATCCCTATACACCTTTAAAAAGGGTTTAAAAATATTTTTATAGGTTCGCGTTTGTTATGCTCATGGTATTACAAGCTTCCATAGGTGACCCTTTCTATCAGGTTATCGTTAAGGTTAGGGGCGCAGCAAACGGTTTGGAACTAAATAATAATATGAAGTTAATTAGGAACGATTATGTTATATAGAATAATGTGAAGGATTTACCAATTAGTTCATACAGTGCACGTAAAATGCTCGTGTTAATGTATGGTTTTTTTTAGTTAAATGATCACATGCTTACTAAACATTTGAAAATACTTTGAAATCAAAGCCAATTATTATTCTCTATGTGTATAATTTTTCATATTTGTCGGGACATGAGAGGCGTAGTATTTCAGCATAGCAGTCGAGTGACGCGAGTCTTCGTGCACTATGAGATTTATTTATAATCTTATGCTACCATTACAGGTCTTAACCTAATGCAATAGCATAGCAATTTTTATAATAAATACAATATTCTATCTTTTTAATTATCAATCTACAATATTATTTAAATATAATATAATATAACATAAACTAGCCTACCTGATATATAACTTTAGTATTACATCCTATATTTACAAAATAAGTTCTAAATCTAGAGATAAACCAACTGGTGATTCAATACAATGTATGTTTGTTTAGTTTCGGCGTGTACCCGGCGGGCGGTTTATCTGTGGGAGCCCTGCCGCCGGGGGGCTCCGCGGACGCAGCCCTGCCGCTGGCCACGGCCGGGCCCGTGCAGCGGATGGATCCGCTCAACAACCTGCAGGTAACACACTGTCTCTCGCACACTCACATACATACATACATACACTACACATGCAGACACACACCCACACGCATACACACACACATTCATACATACATACACACAGACACACTTGCATACAAACATACACATATGAAATAAAAATTGCACAAATAATAAATCTATTGAGCCATACATTAATATCCTGAAGTAATTAATACTAAAATGAAATGTATATATGTATTTACATATGAATAAGGTTACACTGCGATTGGGTACAATAAAATAAGTTTAGCTTATCCAACCATATGAAGCGCTCGTGGCTCTGCGGTGCTCGGTGGTCGGAAACGATCACCGAAGTACAGCAGAGTTTACAGAGGTCAGTCCTTGGATGGGTGACCGTTTGTGTGGCATTTGAAATCGAGAGCTTCCGTGCTTCGGAAGGCACGTTAAGCCGTTGGTCCCGGTTATCACTAAATGTGGTAGTCGTTAAGCCATGTTAAAGGCCTAATGGGCGGTTTGATAAATTCTAATAGCAGGACGCCATACACTTGCCTCCGCCAATCCGCACTGGGTCAGCGTGGTGGAGTATGACCCAATACCCTCGCACCTTGGTATGTGAGAGGAAGCTCGTGCTCAGTAGTGGGACGTTAATGGACTGAAATGATGATGATATCCAACCATTAAAATAGTTGTCTACATCAGGTGTCTTTATTTAAATGTAATTTTGTCACTCACTTGTGTCTCAATAGTATTTAACATGTAAACAAAAGTGTTGTAATTTCTTAATAGGCTTATCTCAATTATAGAAATTCTTGGCGGGAAAGTGAAGCGTCATGTTTGCAGTTTTGTTTTATTTTCTGAAATTTGTGATATTTCTAACATTAATGTGTAATAACGGTGGATTATTAACCGTTAATTAAGTGTTTGTGAATATATATGAGTGTTGGTAAATCATACAAAGCAGTGCAACATCACTTTTCAAATTCTCTCAAGGAGTCCATGTGAGATCTCAGTATAGTCCCACATCTTTACTGAGGACTCACAAGGGGCTTAGGGGAGGGTATCTCATTTACCATTTATCATCTTTATCACCACTCATTCTCATTTACTATCAATTATATATTATTAATATATCACTTACTTGACACTGGCTAGATGTGCTAGACGCACGAAGCTATTATTTAAAAGAAAAAAAATTATTGAAATGCAAACATTTTAATTTTGTTAATTGTAGGTGGCGATAAAGAACAACGTGGACGTATTTTACTTCGCGTGCCTCATCCCGGCGCACGTTCTCTTCACCGAAGACGGTCAGCTCGACAAGAGGGTGTTCCTCACTACTTGGAAGGAGATCCCAGCCGCCAACGAGGTTCAGCATTCTCTCTCAGGCGTCGCTGGCAACGCAGACTCCATAGCACACAAGATGACACTCAACAATATCTATACCATCGCTAAAAGAAACGTTGAAGGGCAGGATATGCTCTATCAATCACTTAAACTCACCAATAACATCTGGGTACTCTTAGAGCTAAAACTGCAACCAGGAAATCCAGAGGCGACGCTTAGTTTGAAATCTCTGACCGTAGAGGTAGCAACTTGCATATTCCAAGCATATGAAGCTATTATTAAATCGTAATTTGGATGCGATTGAAGTATTCTTTATTTATAACGTGTAAGAGAGGTATCAGTAGGGTTTATACTGCTGTAAATTCCATTGTACTGTTAAAGCGAATCTTCTTTGGCAAGTAGGCATAATAGGCACTTCGTCTATTGGTTAGTATCTTTGATAATACATATATACAAACACGTCTGTTTTCTCGAAGCCACACACGCCCACAGTTCGCCATTTGTGTTGTTGGTCCCACGTAATAGGTGGCAAGCCTATTACCGCTTATAACTTCTATGTTTGCCAGAACCTCGTCCACTTGCAGATGTGACCACATCTTGCTTGGGCTCCAAAGACACCTGTAACTTTAATAACTCCTTCAAGTTACTTAGTAGGTACATCATAAGTTAAAAGAATATATCAAATGATTATAATAGTCAGGAAATATTAATCGGAATGGATTTATATTTTTTAATTTTATTGTAAACAATGTCTTCATAGACTTATGACTGTTTTCTGCTGTATAAGTCCTACCGCTAATTATGACTAGAACCGCGGTCTTCCTGACTCAACCATCACCATTCTGTTCTCATCATAATGTTGCCAGAAAAAGTCTGCTTATAAAACATCTGTGCAATCTGACAATTCCTGAACCAATAGGTGTGGTAAATCGTTTCTTAGTCAGAATGATCATCTTTCAGCTCAGGTATTCCTTACGTCTCTTTGTCCCAGGTCTTTATGTGGGCACTGGTACAGACGGTCAAGGTTAAAAGCAAATTAATGCTCAACATCAGGCACGATGCAGTTATAATAAGTCATAAAAAATAATGGTAAAAACTTGCAAAGCGGGCTTGCTACGCAAAATCACTTAGTACTAGAAAAATTCAAAGGTCATGAGTTCGATTTTAACTCAGGCCAACACGAAGGATTTATTACAGTAAAAAAAATTTTTCATTATGGTGAAAAGCCAAGATGATTCGCTAGTACGTTAGAGTAAGTATGAAATTAATGATTATGTTATGAATTATCTGTAACGTAGCAGCTAAGTATGGCTGCGTTTGAGATTGCGTTAGGTGTATAATGTTGTAAATCATCCTATATAAAGTTAAATAAAATTATGTTATATTGACTCGTGCTTTTTTTATTACCTACCTGTTGAATAAATAAAATTAAAAATCCTTGAATAGGCGACAAAATATATCGACGCTGGAAAGGCAACCTTGCTTATGCGCCAAATTTGCGATAATTAGTTATATATATCATTAGAATCGCCGAATTTTTGTCTATCTGCAGATCTCGGTTTCATCCAATTCTGGCCATTTTTGACATTCATTTGACTGACATTCTGACAAAAAACAAATTTATTCAATTTTTTTTTGGGAATTGTAAAGTAGCCAAATGGTGCATAAGCAAGGTTGCCTTTCCAGCGTCGATATGTGATTGTTTCCTATGATAAATGGACACCACACTTCTCACTCTACAGATCTGTATGAGTTTTTTAGTCTTATCATAGTCCAAATAAGCGCGCTAATAAATCGAGCGCTTTCGTGCTTCAGCAGGCACGTTAAGACGTTGAACCCGGTTAGCACTATATGGTAGTCGATAATCCATGTTAATTAGGCTGCATGAAAATACCAAACATATCATATCACATGTTAACACACATACATACAAGCGCTGAGCCAGGCTCGTAAAGAGGGACACTTGCTCCGACGACGTTATTACCATTTATACGAACCGAACATACCTTTGTAATCACGCCTATTTTCAATAATTACTCATTTACAGTCCAGTGTGTTTTATTTAAATATATAACGTAGCTGGCCTATCTACCACACTTGTCTTCACCAATCCGCACTCGGTCCTCCGCGTGGTGGTCACTGAATCGCTCTCCCCTTGGTCCTTGGGAGGAAGCCCGTGCTCAGTAGTAAGGTGTTAATTTGCTGAGAGGTTGGTAAATAACTAAAAATAAGTATTAGGTATAGCATATATTTATATATTTTAAAATTTTCTTTTTTACATGGTCCAGACCCGCACTTCTTACGAACTAGGTCATTTATGTACAAAAATGTAAAAATCTTTACTTAACTTTTAAGAAAATTACGCAATGCATACCAAGAACATTTAAATACGTAAAAAAATGTAGTTTGTTAAAAAACAGAATTAAAATTCAATAAAACAATAAATTCATTCGCAAATTATAGAATTTCAAAATAATAAATTCATTTGTGTTTTTTTTAATACAACTTTGAGATAACGAAATATGAGAATTATATCAATTAAAAAGTTTAAAAACTTCATATTTGCACAAAATTCAAATTACAAAATAATTAATTATTTGCACTATTTTATTACATTTAAACCTGTAACGAAGTTTCATATAATCAACACATAAATTAATTTAAAACAAATAGTATAATGTAAACGAAGTAAAAATGTCATAATAAAATTAGAATAATAAAGAAATTAAATTCATTTTTTTTTATAAAAATCAAGAAATCAACAGTAAGTAGGTAAACATTAAAATGAGATTACTGAAACTGCGTTTCGGGTTTTATAAAATTGTTAAAATATTTTTAAGAAGTTCTTTTTGTATACCCGTTATAAACATTCAAAGATATTTTTATTTTTTATACTTAATTCAGTACCTACAATTAACATCCATGTTTATGAAACAAATTCATTGTAATTAACTATATACACATTCAGAATAAAATTATAATTAATTTACATTGTATTTTAAAAATGTCAAAATTGTAATCGGTATTTTATTAAAACTTTTCATAAAAATACAGACAATTTAATTACTTTTTATGTAATATAAATTAATCTATCTTGACGAGAAATTCTTCTATGTCAATTCGTTGTCGCATTATGGCTGACAGTACCAATTCCGTGCTACAAACGACGTTCAGAGTTTTTTCTGATTGCAGTAAGTAATATACTAGATGTAAGTCGTTAGGGACAGTGAGTACGATATAGCTGTAAGGTCTTTGGGTGTGCATCTCTTGTATGGCGACGTACGAGCGTCTGTTTTTCTCCACTTTACCCCCGCAAAGTTCGATCATCTCCGTCAGTTCAGACCTGGACGGCTTGACGCAAGGTGTAAGGAAGAACGTTATGCCTTCGAAGAGTTTCTTTCTCTGTTCGCCACAGAGCAGTATTTCGGATATGTCGCATTGGAACATCTTGTTGAAGGCTTCGTCTCTTAGTTCGTACCGGGCTTCGTCCGCGAACTTGTTGAGTCGCTGGCTTTCGGTGATCCAATCTGTGGAGACCAGATGCTTCACTGTGACGAGGCAGCTGACCAATTTGCTGGTTCGGGCGAGCTTTTCCATCACCAAGTGCGTTGCTTCGGCTGGGGTCGTCACCACTAGGCCGCCCAATTGTCTGAAAAAAAATATTATTAGGCATTATTACTTGAATTCTAACTAGCAGAGAGAATATACGTACTAAGATTTTAAGAATAATGGATCACTAACTTAGTAGGATGTATAAGCATTACTAATTTGTATGTTTTTATTACTTTTATTGCCGACATAAATCTAGGCTAACTAAAATAACGTAATTATATATCTATAATAAAATTAATCCATCTTTTAAACAAGTAATTTAGTATCTGTTATTAACTATTAAAAATTATATATAATAACGGTGAATATAATTCAATAAATAAAATACCTAATAATGGTTCTAATCAAAATGGCGGCTAAATATTTAACATTAATAAGTCTGAAACTATTTAATTGAAATTTCGAATGAAGTAAGTGAAACATTTCATAGTACCTATACCAATATACAAATGACTTGTACATAAAGGTGAAAATGTTACCAAATTAAATTCGTCCCAACATGTATATTATATCTATTAGTGAGCAAGCATTAAGTCTAAGGGCGTGGGATCGTTTCCCATCCATGACAAATTTGATTTGGATCAACTTAACCTGATGTTACTTCAAATATTACAATAATAAGGTCGATTAATGTACTCGTAAAAAATATTAAACCTCGGTTCTCTTCTGTTGGATTTTAATTTTTACTGTAACACGAAAGTAGTTTTTATATAATTACTTTTGAAAGCAACTTTTATTACTATACTAATGAGTTGTTGGTAAAGTTGTTGCAAATTTGTTGTTCTTGGTGAAAATCATTTCAATACAAGTGGAGTTCTTCTTATTATTATTGATTTGTGTTAATTTTGTACTTATTTTATGTTTTTTTTTCTTGCAACTTGTATTGAATAAATAATTTTCTTTCTTTTCTTTCAAAGGCAATACATCGGGTCTTTATTGAATTGCGCCAAGGGGGTGACAAAGAACTATAGCAAAGTAGCGACTTTCGCTTTTAGGGTTCATAGCACCAACTCCGGCTTGAACGACTGTAGTCATAACTTAGCCGTCTGTAACCGTATGTAGTACATTGCTGAACTTAAGCTTCTCCATAACTTTACCATTATATTAGGGGTATCTGCCCATAATCAGCACGCTGGGCTGGGACGCAGTTAATTCGTACGAATATTGCTAGTACATTCGACTTATTGGTCTTATGGCAACATCCTGTGAAGAAAGACGCGCCCCTGGTCTGCGCCTCGATGTGGGGGGGCGGCAGAGTACATCCCGGTAGGGCAGAGGAGCCGCTGCGGAAAAGGTCAGAGACCGCCAAGCAGCGCTAGGAGGGCCTTAGGCGGCGAGGGCAGGGGGCCTCTGCTGTCTAATCATAGATTCTCCGAGAAATCGTCGGCTTCACACGCTATGGTCGCACAAGAAAGTAGGAGGGCCTCTCTGAGGAGGTCCTTCCGGTTTATCCCCGGGGGCGCCCCGAGCGGGGGGCGGGGGGCCACACTCACCTCACGACGGCGGCGAGGCGCGCGGCGGCGCGGGGCGGCGTGGCGGACAGCAGCACGCGCGGGGCCAGGTGCAGGGGCGGCGGGGGCGGGGGCGCCCCGAGCGGGGCGGCGGGCGAGAGGCGGGGCCGCTTGGCGCGCCGCGGGGGCGCCGACGCGGCGCTGCGTTTCGCCCTCTCGTTCGACTCCTGCGTGATGTTTATCGGCATTTTCCATGCGTCTGAAATTTGAAAAAATACAGATTCATTACCCCGATTAAACGGTTCTGCGAGGAGAGCCGGTATTAAAATGGAAATACGCTAAATATCGACCTTTGAACCTCTAAGATATCCGGCTCGAAGGACCAAAACTGAAATATGCTTTAGAATTTTCTATAATTATTGCAAGATGGAGTAAAAAACTACGAGAAGATTACTGTTGAATTTAGCCTCGCGTCGTATGATATTTAAGAGTCAATAATTAATAAATCACTTACTCATCAGATGTGACACCAGGCTGTAATCCATTCTGAACGGGCTGGCCAGATTGAACTGCTGGTACTTAGCGTTCTCTATCTGTGAAACAATTCTTTAATGTATATAAATATAAAAAGATATATGAAAAAAAGGACATGTTAAATAAAGCTCATGATAATCTCTGCAGCACCCATTTCCCACGAATTCTCTTACAGATATACTTTTGCCACTTTCCCATTAGTACCAGACTTCTTGCCCCCAAAAGTACCTGTGACAACTTCAACATTACTTGCGACCATTAGTACCTGTGTCCAGGTCTCTAGCATCTATGTCCACTTTCTAAGCAGCACCTGTGACCACGTCCCCAGTATCTGTGTGCACTTTCCCAGTACTCCACTGAACCTGTGACTTTCTTCCCGGTGTTTTATTAAGCAGTACCTGTGGCAAGGCGGCCATGTTTCCCAGCAGTAGGTCGGTGAGCCACGCTGCGCTGACGACGGGCACGCCAAGTTCTCTGGCACGTCGGTACTTGGCCCCTTCGGCACGTTTGCAGATCAGCACTGTGTTATCTCGGCTCAAGTATGGAGTTAGCTGGAACATTAATGTATTCAGTTTAATATCTAGAGAATAATATAGACCCCTTATTCGTAGAAACTGTCTCACGATGTCTGATCAGGAAGATACTCAGCAGTTAAAATTACAGCTTTTTCATATAGTTAAAGTAAACGTTAATGTTAGAAGCGCTCGTAGCTCTGCAGTGCTCGGTGATCGGAAACGATCACCGAAGTACAGCAGAGTTTACAGAGGTCAGTCCTTGGATGGGTGACCGTTTGTGTGGCATTTGATATCGAGCGCTTCCGTGCTTCGGAAGGCACGTTAAGGTGTTGGTCCCGGTTATCACTAAATGTGGTAGTCGTTAAGCCATGTTAGAGGCCTAATGAGCGGCTTGAAAAATTCTAACAGCAGGACGCCATACACCTGCCTCTGCTAATCCGCACTGGGTCAGCGTGGTGGAGTATGACCCAATACCCTCACACCTTGATTTGTGAGAGGAGGCTCGTGCTCAGTAGTGGGACGTTAATGGGCTGAGATGATGATATAGAAGCAGTCGAAGTACCACGCACTTTAAAAAAAATATCAAGAAGAAAACGATTTAGACGAACGAGGAAAGTTGTTCCAGGTTGAGGAGGTGTTCCAGGAGGTTTAGGCGCAGAAAAGCAAAATGACAGATTAGCACATTGTCAGGTGTTAGTATTTTGTAGCAAATGGTCGGATTCGTAAAAAGGACAGGTTTGCGAAATGCCAGGTTCGCGATATGACAAATAAGCAAAATGTCAGGATCACGATTAGCACAATAAAAACAAAAGGTTATGCAGAAAATGCAAAGTATTGGCGACCAGCGAACCAGCAAACAAGGTAAGGCATCCCCTCCGAGGGAAGACGGAAAGCTGATAGATGCAGGCTGCACAATATCGATCACCGTGGAAAACGATGGCTTATGTTCAGCAGTGGATTTCGTACCTCTAAAATGTGATGACCTAAGACTCCATACCTTGGCTCCGATATGCTCGACGCAGAAGGTGACCCTGTCTCGCTCCTCGTCCCGCCAGCCCGAGATGGCAGCCCGGTGATGCTTGGCCGGTCTGTCCCGGGCTGCGTACATGCTGGGTAGATGCAGGGCTTGCCACGGAGGGGACACTCCTCGACGGAGCATCGCGTCTGATAGCCAATAGGCAGTCACGCAGCGTTTAGCATCACGCAGTGCCTGTAGACACAATATAGGCTATATAATAGCTAGTGCCCTGTGGCCGGCCCAGACTGGTTCCAACAGCTTTCATCTCACGGAGAGTTGTAAAAGTCGACAAAGATGATTTTTGTTTATTTTTCTTTGTATTTATTTATGTATATAAGTAGGTTTATATATCTGATATATATGTTATCTTAATATAATATTTTTGTATTAGTAAATATATGTGTAATATTATCATATTGTAGTGTGTTATTAATGCCCGTTAACTATCTCTCCCACTTCAGTTAAGGTTGGCTGGAAGAGATTTCTTTTAGAAATAAGTCCACCTTTGTACATCGTCTTTTTCACATAAGGTTTTTTTTTGTTATTGTTTTAACCTATCCTACCGGATGATGGGCAGCAGCGTCATCCTGCGTACTGGCTTGAACTGCGATCACCAACCGTGGTGATTATGGGCAGATACCCAAAATAGAATGTAATCTATTAGGGCAATACTTCCCATGGCTGATATGATAATGATGTCTTAGCACAGTCCTCTCACAAACGAATGTATAATAATAATGTATAGTAAAACATGTGTCACTGGTCTCCACACTTGGATTCCTTGTGTCGTGGACGCCAGTCTCTTTCATCATGATCAAAAAATAAAAATACAATGCAACATAATGTATAACAAATAGAAAAATTATGTTCGTGATCAATAATACAATGTTACATTATAAATTTGAATGTAAAGCAAAAACGACAAAGAACAAGATTAGCTAAGATAAAAAAAAATATTATACATAAGTGTGAATTGTGTAAGTAGTCGTGTGTATATTGTGTGTTTGGTGTGATTGTGCACGTTATGTCTCCATACAATAAATGTTTTTATGGTTAAGTGTAATAAAGTAGTATAAAAAGAGTTAAAATAGAATTTAAAATTTTGAGTAGTTTTTCTGTTTTATCGTAATCCAGGCCTTTTAAGTAAGTTTTATAAGAAAATTTATAAAAAAAAATTAAAAAAAAAGTATAGAGAGAGTAATTGGGTCATACTCCACCACGCGGACCCAGTGCGTGTTGGCGGAAACAGAGTTCAGTACCTTACAGAAGTATAATTTATTTGTGATCCATCACACGGCACCCGCTACACGGCGCTGAAGCGCTCGTAGCTCCGCTGTGCTCGGTGGTTGGAAACGATCACCGAAGTAAAGCAGAGTTTACAGAGGTCATTCCTTGGATGAGTGACCGTTTGTGTGGCATTTGATATCGAGCGCTTCCGTGCTTCGGAAGGCACGTTAAGCCGTTGGTCCCGGTTATCACTAAATGTGGTAGTCGTTAAGTCATGTTAGAGGCCTAAATAGGCGGCTTGTAAAATTCTAACAGCAGGACGCCATACACCTGCCTCCGCCAATCCGCACTGGGGCAGCGTGGTGGAGTATGACCCAATACCCTCACACCTTGATATGTGAGAGGAGGCTCGTGCTCAATAGTGGGCACGTTAATGGGCTGTGATGATGATGATGACACGGCACCCAGTACTGGAAAGTTAATGGGCGAAGGTTATGGAGAGTATACCTGCATCACGACGCCATGTTTCTGCGTCTCGCACAGCACGTGGGTGACCCTCGCGCAGTACCCCGCCTCCAGCTCCCCCCCGCGCCGCTGTATCGCCTCCCCCCACCGCGCCACTCGCTCCGTGCCCCAAGACTGCTGGTACTCCACCTGAAGACAAATCAACAATTAATACATATATTTATTTCATCACGTTTGGAAAAATGGCGGCACATAAGTTGAACAAAAATTCCATAAACTATTACATAGTACTTGAAAACGTGAAAATTAAATATAAATTTAAGAAACAATCGACATATTATGATAACACTGAATGAAATCACAAAGCTTAGATTAACTTACATGCAACAAAAAATTTTGTGTAAGTGAATCTAAGTAAGTTGTACAATGTAATTGGCTAAATGTGGGAGTATTTATGTCTCTGCCTACCCTTTCGGGGAAACAGGCCTGTTTGTTTACTCACGATGTGGAACACGCAGCCCAGAAGGAAGAGGTCTGGAGGCAGCTTCAGGTTGGGGTTGTGTCCGTAGAACTGCGCCCGCGGAGGTGGCGCCCTCACAGCGCCCGCGTATACTTTGTTACCAACCACTCCTGCAGCTGCTGCCTGTGGAATATGACATAATCAGAAATATACATAAAAAATAAATATTCTCTTACAATCACACCAATTACTTACTTCCAAGATAAGTATCATTAAGAACTTGTGTTACGGATACTAAAGAACGGATAAACATACTTCAATACTTTTTTTTTGTAAATACATACTTCATTTACATTTTTTTTTTTTTTTTTTATTTTATTTTAAATCCTAATTACATTACTTTTACAGAAACTTAATCCTAAGGCAATAATGTAAATAATAAAAATAAAATATCAAATTAACTTAGCTTAACTATCTTATCCTAATAACAACTAACTACCTATAACATAATACCCTACAGATGACCCTTGTGAATTCACTCAAAGAACACGAAAACAAATCTATTTCTCCTGCTACTGCATTAAGTACACGCAGTGCCCGCGTGAGCGGCGCCAGGTGTAACAAGTTAGTGCGCGCGCGCGGCAGAGCCAGCAGAGCCTACATAGGAAAACACCTAGACCAGATCAAATATGCTTGTTCATACACGCAAACATTTGCCTCTGTGTGGAAATCGAACCCACGACCTTTGGAGTGGAGTGCAGATATACTGACCTCCACGCCATATCGGTCGTCAAATCAGAATAATGGACCATATACCCATTAGTATATACATACATAATGTCACGCCTCTTTCCCGTAGGTGTAGGCAGAGATCACATCCTTCCACTTGCTACGATCTTGGCACACACTTTTAGCTCCATTCACACTCATTAACCTTCTCATACACGCCCGTTGGTTTAGTGTACTTTTGACTTGCCCCTTCTCCAAAATATTCTGGATTTGGTCATGGAAGGTCAACATTACGTGGTCTTGCCCTCCCAACACTTTCAATCACTTGTCTATCATAAATCCATAAAAGACTAAATTAAGTCGAAGACAAAAACATTTGTTCAAGTTTGGCTCTGTAAAGCTCTTAGACGGTCAACTTCTAAACTAACGCGCCCATTCGCTGCAGGCGAGAGCTTGATCATAGAAGAATGGGGCAAAAAATGGTTGGTGTTTTGTCCCGCCTGTTACAAATAATTGACTTAATATTTATATATGTACGTAACTCAAATCTGACTAAACTACTAATGGGTAGATTAATGCAGTAGAGATGAGAGCACTCAGAAGTATTCTAGGTGTGAAATTGAGTGATAGGATTAGGAATGAAGTGATAAGGGCCGAAGCTGGTGTTAAAGAAAATATAGTGACAAGAATTCAGAAAGGTATGCTTAGATGGTTTGGTCATGTTGAGAGGATTAATGAAAGTAGACTAACGAAAGTGATTTATGATGGACAAGTAATTAGAAGTGTTGGGAGGGGAGGGGAAGACCACGTAAGACAAAATTCAGAAAATTTTGGAGAAAGGGCGGTTTAAAAGTACCCTAAGCCGACGGTCGTGTATGAGGAGCTAAAGTTGTGTGCCAACATCGTAGCAAGTGAAAGGATGTGATCTCTGCCTACCCCTACGGGAAAGAGGCGTGACATTATGTATGTATGTTTTATATTTTTAACTGAACAAAATCAAGCATGATAAATAAATACATTAAAATTTCGTATCGAAAAGTAATAAGACAATTACAACTGGGTCATTACCTGATGTGGATGATGCGTGGGCCCCAGCAGCAGCCTGGCCGGAGCCCTGACGGCACCACCAGCTGCGTGGGCAGCTGTCATCAGTCTGTCGAAGTCACATCACAATTTACAACTTTACATCGAGACGACCCTAAAGTAACCAAATGTATTAAGAAGTCTGGACTGATTCGGAAAATTCTTATATTTTTAGAGTATATCATCTTCCCAGGTGGTACAATCGGCACCATATCAGAAATTGTTGATGGTATCTCAGAAAAATCTGAGAAAATTTATTTATTTTAAAATTTTACATAACAGACCAATGAACATTTATTCAGTGTTACATTATTTCGTATATAAAACCAATAAATAAATAAATATTTTTTGACAATTATACCAATTATTTAGTTCCAAGATAAGTATCACTAAGAACTTGTATTATGGATACTAAACAACGGATAAACATATTTACATTCTTTTTTTTGTTGAAAATACATACTTAATATACATACGAAAACACCCAGCCCAGAACAAATATTCATGTTCATGCACACAAAGATTTGTTCTATCTGGGAATTGAACCCACGACCTATGGATTGAAGTGTAGGTATACTTACCTCCACGCCATATCGGTCGTCAAATACGACCAATATATATTATATCGTTGCACATAGTTGAAAATTGTGTTATATCTTAACTTTTTGGTGACAATATCTTTTTAAGGCAACAGCATTTAGTATCATATATGAGGATCAGTTTGGTTTAGGTTTTTTTTTAGTTTTTAAGTAGGTTGAACCGCTCGTAGCTCTGCGGTGGTCGGAAACGATCACCATAGTACAGCAGAGTTTACAGAGGTCAGTCCTTGGATAGGTGACCATTTGTGTGGCATTTGATATCGAGCGCTTTCGTGCTTCGGAAGGCACGTTAAGCCGTTGGTCCCGGTTATCACTAAATGTGGTAGTCGTTAAGCCATGTTAGAGGCCTAATGGGCGGCTTATAATTAAAAAAATAGCAGGACGCTATACACCTGCCTCCGCCAATCCGCACTGGGTCAGCGTGGTGGAGTATGACCCAATTTTTCACACTTTGGTATGTGAGAGGAGGCTCGTGCTCAGTAGTGGGATGTTAATGGGCTGTGATGATGATTGTTACTCCCTTACTACTTAAACTTTACCTGAGGGTGCCTGCAGCGGATGGTTCGTGCTCTGTCGGAGGCGCGGTGCCTTGTAGCCGTATACTCAGCATGTTCGCGAGGGCCGTTTTAGTCTTGTGGTTCACTAATAACGCACTGCCGGCTCCTACTGTAACAGATAACAAAACGAACATTGATTTTCAAAAATATTAATTTTATTAAAATTGCTGCCCGTAATTATACTCTATTCAACGAATAGAACGAAACCTCAACCTAACGAACATAAAAAAAGAAGTAAGCTGCGTTTCAAAGTATGCTTCATAAAAATATGGCAAATAAAAATATGGATTTATATGATTATGGCCTTTATAATTATGCTTTCAACAAGTCTGCATTATTATGGTTATGCGTAGTAATATGTTATGCCAAAGGATATTATGCTTTTAGATCTTTATGCCATATGTTGTAGTTTTTAATGGTGAATCTGGCCCCTGCTGAAAATCAGTGCAGTGGGTTTGTTTACAGACTCACTGCGAATACTGAGCAGGGGCCTTTTTCGATATCATGCAACCTGAACGTGCCCTATGTATTGTATTATTTCTTATAAATATTTTATCATTTCATTTCATTCATTTCATTTCATTACTGTAACAGATAACAAAACGAACATTGATTTTCCAAAAATATTAATTTTATTAAAATTGCTTCCCGTAATTATACTCTATTAAACGAATGAACCAAGCAAAGTGCTTTCTCTGTCTGACATTTCTATATAAACAGATAAGGACAGAAAATCATTTGTTCCGCCCAGGAGCGCCACTCGCCATAGTAGTTCCGGTAAAAGACACTGAGAGATGCAATGTCTCTACGCAGCTGTAGATCCTCGAGTGAGGCTGTTACCTCAGCATCCCCTATAATGCGAACCTCTAGCTGATGCAGTCTGTCAAGCCTGTCGAGGAGGTACTTAGCAGGACCGTCCCAAAGATGGGAACAATACTCTACACTCGATCGCACTTGAGTCTTGTACAACAAACAGCGCTGCTCGGGAGTGACAAACCGCCTCACCTTATTGAGTAATACTGTGTTTGCCTAAGCCTTGACCATTGTTCGGCAGAAGCACTAAACACACACACTACTGCAGATGAGGTTAGTTCGGGCTCCTGAGGTCTTGATCGCGATCCTCTATACACCAATTAATTGGTTACCTATTGAAACGCATAACGTTTTTGGTCATAAACTGATAATGCATAATGTTTATTACCATTATCGTCACTTGCCATACCGCTATAAAGCATAACGTTATAACAACATATCGCCGAATTTTGAAAAGTAGAATCATTAAAAGGCATAATTTAGATAAGCATAGGTAATGAAAGGCATATTTTTTGTTGGACATAATTATACTTATTATTGTTGATAAAAACTGTGTAGGCAAATTGTATATGATAATAAGAAAATACTCTTTAATGGTAAGAAAAAAATAAAATACCTCTATCTCAACCTAACCCAAAAAGAGAATTAAGCTGCGTTTCAAAGAATGCTTTATAAAAATATGGCAAATGAAAATATTGATTTATTTATATGATTATGGCTTTTATAAAGAAAGAAAGAAAGAAAGAAAATATTTATTCAATACAAGTTGCAAGAAAAAAAATAACAGAAAATAAGTACAAAATAATAAAAACACAAATCAATAACAATAAGAACTCAAATGTATGAAGTACTCAACTTGTATTGAAAAGGTGCTCACTCAGCAAATTGTCGAACATCACAGGGATGTCGCGACGCTGATCTTCCGTGGGCACCTTTTCAGAAGGTAATTTAAACGCACAATATTTCAAAGACATAAATAGTTTCTGTTGAAATATGTTAACACAATAAAGGTATTCAGAAAAAGAAAAATAAGATGTATATATATAGAGAAAAAATTAATGTGTATATGCAATTAAGTAAATTATATAAATTTAAATTAAGAAGAAAGACACAACACAAAGCTGTAAAAACTTTTGAGAGGTTAATAGATACAATTTGTATGTAGACTTGAATAAGCGGAATGATTGACTATTTCTTATCGGTGGAGGTATGTTGTTCCAACATTTCGTGGCAGTATATTGAAAACTACCACGAAATGCAGCTGTATTGTGTCTTGGAAATAATAAGCAAGAGGCATGTCTAACTTGCCGTTGTGAAAATTTTAATTTGGCATAAAGATAAAATGGCTTTTGTATTCTTACTACTTCAAAGAGTAAACAAGCGAAATGAAGTGAAATGATTGTTGAATTATGCCTTTCAACAATTCTGCATTATTATGGTTATGGGTAGTAATATGTTGAAGCACTCGTAGCTCTGCGGTGCTCGGTGGTCGGAAACGATCGCCGAAGTACAGCAGAGTTTACAGAGGTCAGTCTTTGGATGGGTGACCGTTTGTGTGGCATTTGATATCGAGCGCTTCCGTGCTTCGGAAGGCACGTTAAGCCGTTGGTCCCTGTTATCACTAAATGTGGTAGTCGTTAAGCCATGTTAGAGGCCTAATGGGCGGCTTGAAAAATTCTAACAGCAGGACGCCACACACCTGCCTCCGCCAATCCGCACTGGGTCAGCGTGGTAGAGTATGACCCAATACCCTCACACCTTGATATGTGAGAGGAGGCTCGTGCTCAGTAGTGGGACGTTAATGGGCTGTGATGATGATGATGATGGGTAGTAATATGTTATGCCAAAAGACATTATGCTTTTGGATCTTTATGCCATATGATGTATGTCTTTTGAAATTATGACCATAAATCGTATGCGTTTCGAAGTGTCACCCAATTTATTTAATTACCTTGTTGTTGGTCTTGACCCGCCGGAGTCAGCAATGCGTCTACCTGAGGCTCTGCTATGGCCGTCCCCACCACGTGCTGAGTTACCCCCACTCCCACGCCTGGGGCTACCTGAAAGTAGATATTTTGCTATTACATAAGCTAAGCAATACAGGTATTTTTCAGATGATTTGAAAATGGTGTTTTATAGCAAGTATTTTAGTAAATATAAATAATAATAATAAATATTTTCTAACAATTACACCAATCATTTAGTTCCAAGATAAGTATCAATAAGAACTTGTGTTATAAATAACGGATATACATACATATATTTTTTTATATGAGTGTTGTAAAATCACCACTTTTCAAATACTCTCAAGAAGTCCATGCGAGATCTCAGTATAGTCCCACACATATTTACTTTTCTTTAGGGGAAGGGCATAGTCCCACACATATTTACTTTTCTTTAGGGGAAGGGCATCTCATGTACCATTTATCATCTGTATTACCACTCTTTCTCATTTACTATAATTTATATGTTATTAATATATCTCTTACTTGACAGGATATATCTCTTGATTGACGATCAACAGGATCATTTAGATTCGACAAATTTTTAAACACAAAATGGAAATTACATATTTTTTTTTCTTAATAACAATGAGAAATATAAACGGAACCATAATCAAGAAATAAAAGCAAATGGATTCTTTGTCAGAATTTGTCAAGGTTTGTCAGTCAATTGTCTATTGTGGTTTTTTTTCAAGATTTGTCAGTCTGTCGGTTATTCGTTGGTACGAGAGTATGCTGACCTGTTTGACGGCGGCGTGATGATGCGCCACGTGGTCCCGCTGCGCCTGCAGCTGCTGCAGCCGCTGGTACTGCTGCTGCCGCTGGAGCTGCAGCTGCTGCAGCTGGGCGTCCACTACCCCGCCGCCCCCGGGGCTGCCCACCCCCGCGCCTGTTGGGGAACCAACTCAATGTCATACCAGAGTCGAGGCTGCTTCGATATCATAATCATAATTCTTTATGGAATATAATAAACTAAACCTCTAAAAAAAGCTTTTTTGATCATCAAAAATACTGAGTGAGCATCTAATAGGTGATTAGGTGCTCAATCAGTATTTTTGATGTACAAAAAGGTTAGGTTAGGTTGGCAATTCATTAATTTTGAAGACACGTTAAATAACACCCATTCTTTATTGTTTCATTTGGTGTACAATTAGGTCTTAAAAATAATATTTTGTCCTCAAATGGACCCTGCAAGGGTCAATTAAAACGTTAAAAGTAAAAAGTAAAAAAAATATTTATTTCATAAACTATTATACATAGTACTTAAAAACGTCATGATTACAAATGAAAAAAAAAACAATCGAAATAATATTACACTAAATCACGAAGCTTAGATTCACTTACATGCAACAAAACAATTTAAAAACAAAAAATAATTAAGTGTAAGTGAATCTAAGTTAGTTAGAAATTAAATAACCATAAAATTCAATCAACTATACCTAATAAAATATATTTTGACGAATGATATGGCGTGAAGGTCAGTATACCTGCACTTCACTCCAGAGGTCGTGGGTTCGATTCCCACACAGGACAATTCTTTGCGTGCATGAACATGAATATTTGTTCTGGTCTGGGTGTTTTCCTATGTGCATTAAGTATATATTTACAAAAAAAAAGTCATTAAGTATGTTTATCCGTTCTTTAGTATCCATAACACAAGTTCTGAATGATACTTATCTTGGAACTAAATAATTGGTGAAAGTGTCAGAAATATTTATTTATATTTTATCATCTCAGATTCTCAGCCCATTAACGCCCCTATCCATAACCGTATCATATCCTAATATTATACCGGTTGCCCTAACCGTAGGACCCAAAATCTGCTTACTGGTTTAACCAGATATTGGCTGAATTTCCAGTCATTACATAGAGCGACCGCCACGAGGCAGTTGCTCAATTTTTTATTGAAATTCACACGTTTGTCATCTCATATATACACATCATTCGCATTCTGACTAAAAAGAAGAAAATTGTCAATCTATATTATTTGTACCGACAACACAAAGAATAGAAAAAAAATGCATTTTGTCATTGTTTAAAATTTGTACGTTTTGGACTAGCTTATAAAGTTTAAACTGCTATGAAAACGTCTTTACATTTCTTTGACCACGATACGTTATAAGCAGTGAGAGGAATAGGTAGTGCCTATTTGCCTAAACTTCGAAGAACAGAGACAAGAATCGGAGACTTCCTTAGGACAAATTTTTTTTACGGGACATTCTGTCCCGACTTTCGGGACAACACTTAAATACATTTAAAAAATATGCTACACACCTAAAGTTTGCGACTAGACATAACATTTATAATTTATAACTCCATAATAATAACTGTGGTAAATAATAAGGTGTGGATTAGCACATCGCACAAAAATCGTCGGTCGATATCGCTTTATGTTAATGGACTTTAAAGGAAAAATAAAACACATAGAATATTGTTGTAACAAATATATATTATGTATATTATTTTTTATAAATGACGTAATTGGAACGCATGAAACAAAATGTACAGACGGAAAAAACTTTAGTTACAAATTTAGTTTTATCTATGTCACATTTATTTTAAGGACATTGAGGGGTGCAATTCTAACTCAAATCAAAGTACCAATTAACTTTTAAAGTATAACATTTAGGTCAATCAGTTTAAATAGTTTACTAACTGTTCAGTTTTGATACAATCTTGACGCATTAAAAATTGCTAAGAATTTGAAAATCTTTATTTGTGTTACAAATACCATAAAAAACAATGAACAATTTTAATTTAATCATCTTGATTCGATTAATAATTTAATTAATAAAAATTAATAATTTAGTCTCCGATTCTTGTCTCTGTTCTTCGAAGTTTAGGCAAATAGGCACTACCTATTCCTATCACTGGTTATAAAGTAGATAAAAAAATGTGGATAATACGAATTTTATAAATTTGAATAATAGCTGTAAATGTATTTTAAATAAGCAAAGAATCTACAAAATCACATAGTCCGCTAGGTATGCTTATAAGCAAAATTGTTACTATGTATAGGGATCTTACCAAACCCAAGGAGCCCAAGCCAACCTCACCTGCAAGTGGTGCACCTGCCGATCAACGGACGAGGCTCTGGCGAACATAACATTGTCCGTAAAGCGGCAATAGGCTCGCCACCTATTACGTGGGACTAACTATATATAATTGGCGAAGTGTGGGCGTATAATATGCCTCTGCCTACCCCTTCGGGGAAACAGGCGTGAATGTATGTATGTATTTTACTATGTCTCAGAAAAAGCGGATAAACATACATAATCGATTAAAATATGTGATTCATCTTTAGTAGGCATTAACGTGCCACTACTGAGCAAAAATATATTAAATTGATTATTGAGTAGATCTGCCAGAATCGTCATAAACGTAAATGCGGGCTTAGCCTCAAATGCCTAGCATATTCCTAGCATAACTGTTATCTATAAAGCATTGCATGACATTGATTGATTGAGCAAGTAACTTTGTTTTAAGGTACATGTTATGTCAGATTAGGAGATCGAATATATATCTTTTTTTCGTCTGTAAAAAATGCTTTTACGCATACCCAGTCGGTAATTTCTACGGCTTGCAAGACACCAGCCAGCCGGATTAGGCGCATTTGGCTCACTTCGCATTTGGGCCACTGGAAGGAAACACGTCTATTTCTAAAAGATTACGAGAAATAAAAGTAAATTATAAAAAGCGAATAAGCAATTCACTTGGTTTAAAACAAAACCTTAATCTACTTTTACGTGTTTTCGTCTAGTGGCCTATATGCGAAGTAGACCAAATGCGCCTAAACACGGCTAGCCTACCCACTAAAAAATCAGACGAATCCGGTTTGTCGAAGGAGGGCGAGACCGTGGTAACTTATCAGATCACGTCTTAACCCGCAGAGTGCGATCGTAGAAAGATCAATCAAATATCATTTATTCATAAACCATTACATAGTACTTGAAAACGTCAAAATAAAATATCAACATAAAAAAAACAATCGAAATATTATTATTACACTGAAATCACGAAGCTTAGAATCACTTAAATGCAACAAAACAATTTAAAAACAAAAAATAATTAGGTATAAGTGAAACTTAGTGCCAGTTCCGAGCCACCGCTCTGTAAGAAGAACTGGCAAGAAACTCAAAGGCTTATGCTCTTTAAAATTTATCTATTGGTTTGGTACTTGAATTACAATCTTCATTTGTCTGTGAAGCTATACAATGCGATTTAATACAACATTAACAATATTCATGTTCTAAGTCATTCATATTAGAATAGCCTGTATGAAACGGCAGTTAAATCCCAAGCATTGTTATCTGCCGTTGGCATCACACAAGCAGTTCCATAATCACATATATATCTACACTTCTCAATATACGATCAAAAACACCGCCAAATTTTAGTGTGGTTTAAGACTTTTACCTTCATTCCCATTGATATCCATGACCAGCCAAAATTTGGGTATTTATTTCAATTAATATCAACTTTCACAATAAAATACTTTTCAATCAAATTATAATTCAAGTAAAATTACACGTGTTTCTGTCGGAGCATAGGTTGACAGAATTATTGAAGCGAACGTAAGCTAAACTATACTAGATAACGCATTGAAATTGTAATTTAGAAAAAAAACTGTCCGCCATCCTATTTATTATGTATGAAGTTATAATTTAAATACCAAAACTGGTGAGCATGGGACGGCGTTAATATAGTATCTTAAATATGTATAGTATATATGTACAATAAATAAATAAAATAAATATCTTCTTACAATCACACCAATTATTTAGCTCCAGGATAACTACCATAAAGAACTTGTGTTATCGGTACTAAATAACGGATAAATATACATACTTACATATATATTTTTTTGTAAATACATACTTAATGCAAATAGAAAACACCCATGAATGATATGGCGTAGAGGTCAATATAACCGCACTCCGCTCCTGTGGTCGTGAGTTCGAATCCCACACGGGACAAGTCTTTGTGTGCATGAACATAAATATTTGTTACGGTCTGAGTATTTTCAATGTTCTAAAAGATACTTATCTTGGAACCGATATCGCATGGAGGTCAGTATATCTTTTTTTTTAAATTGTTTTTTGCATGGAAAATCATCACTTTATGACTTTCCCCAGCTGTGGGTGGAGCGGGAGGGTGTGTCAGACTTCTACTGACTAAAAACCATCCATGTTCCTTCTTTTGAACCTGCTACGTACCGAGGTGGCGGAAACCCTTTCGAACAGTCCCGGAACCCGGCAGGAGGTCAGTATACCTGCAATTCACTCCAGAGGTCCTCTGGGTTCGATTCCCACAAAGGACAAATCTTTGTGTGCATGAACATTTGTCATGTGTATTTATGAAAAAAAAGTATAAAGGTAAATATGTTTGTCCGTTGTTTAGTATCCATAACACAAGTTCTTAATGATACTTATATTGGAACTAAATAATTGGTGTAATTGTCGAGAAAATATTTATTTATTATTTACTAGCTTTTGTCCGCGACTTCGTTTGCGTGAAATATTGGACTTCCGGCAGCTTTTTGGTTTTACCTACATAGTTCCCGATCTCGCGCGGGATTTTTGAGAAGTTTCCGCTCCCGCGGGATTTCGGGATAAAAACTATCCTATGTCCTTTCTCGGGTTCCAAACTATGTCTGTACCAAATTTCACATAAATCGGTTCAGTAGTTTATGCGTGAAGAAAAGACAGACAGACAGAGTTACTTTCGCATTTATAATATTAGTTTGGATTATATTTATGTCAGAGGCTTAATTGGCCAACTTAAAATAATTCTAACAGCAGGACGACTGCTAATCCGCACTGGTTCCGCGTGGTGGAGTCTTTTTTTTTTTTTATTTAGGCTTGTTAAAATTTCAAATATATTTTTATCATGGACTACTAGGGGGCTATCCATAAATGACGTCACACGTTAAGGGGGTGGGAGGGGGTTGACGAAGTGTGACATAGATCCTATTTCGTGACGTCACATTTTAAACCCAGATAGTATGAATATTTTGGAACTGCAGTTTTAATGTCATTATTTGTTGCTGTATAATATAAAGATGTGACACCACACTAAAAAGGAGGGAGTCTCACAAGTGTGACTAGCTGTGACAAGGACGGAGGGGGGGTCAAAAGATCACGACATTAGTGTGACGTAACTTATGGATGACCCCTTACATAGCACTTGAAAACGTCAAAATTAAATATAAAAAAGCAATCAAAATATGATTACACTAAAATCAGGAAGCTTGGATTCACTTACATGAAACAAAACAATTAAAAAATATTTAATTGTAAGTGAAACTTAGTGCCAGTTCCGAGCCACCGATCTGTAAAAACTGGTACGAAACTCACAGGCTCTTTTAAACGATCAATTGGTTAGGTACTTAAATTACAATCTCTATTTGTCTGTGACGCTATACAAAGCAATAGAATATAACATTAACAATGTTATTAATCAATTTAAATTGGGGATCCCTACGAGAGTGAGCCATGTATGTAAAATGTGGGTCACGCGGGCTAAGCCGCGGTCAGAAGCGAGTATGATTAGCTTTTTTATATATAAGACACATGTCTTCATGTGGAGCATTCATACTCCATAGACATAAACCCTTAAGTATTAAAATGGTGTACTGTATGGTGTAATAACATTATTACGCCACATATTACTTGAGAGGAAGCCAATTGGTACAGTCTAAAAAACTTAGAGCGCTCTATACCGCAGAAATTTCTAGGTAACAAATGAGTATTTTGTAAAATCTGGCTGTTTGTGTTTGTTACATGTGTGTGTATGCGAAATAAGCCACCTGATCTGCAAAAAAAAACAGTTTCTACTCAAATCTCGACCACCTATAACATTGTCCAATTACAATCCCAACAAGGAAGACACTGTGGTCTTTATCACTGCCACAGACTGCAGGGTATTTTTTTTTTTACTCTGTAATGTGCAATATATAGTTTATAAAATATAATTAAAAGCAAATCTTACCTGGTGACTGCGGGGGCTGCGCCGGCGCCGCAGCAGGTATAGTCGTCGCTCTAGCACCTTGCTGTTGTAGCCATTGCACCTATAATTACAATTTTAGTTAATTCTCTGATGTTTACAACCGGCTCGAAGGACAAAAAAATTATTACAGGCATTGTATACGAAAGTATGTTGAAAAATAATTAATTATTCTCAGGCAAAATTCAATTTGTAATTAAGTTTTTAGAATTATCAATTATTATAGTGGAAATAGTTGAGCTTGCTTTTAGAATTTTTGATTGGGTCACTATTGCTAACGCCTGCTACATAATCATGGTAAATACCAGGACCAACGAGTTAGTGTGCCTCCTAGAGGACGGAAGGGCTTGATAGTAAATTTCACACAAACCAACAATTCGAGGACTGACTAGTGTGCACTCTGCTTAGCTTTAGCTTACGCTTAGCTTAAAAGTGATTCTTTGTGATGTTTTCTTTTAGATTTCTTAACATAACTATTTTGGGTGTTCCTTACTGTCAATGTCGTGAAAAGCCAGATCACTGTATTTTTATTCAAAATTTAAAAATTATTTATTTCATAAACTATTACCAATAGTACTTGAAAACGTCAAATTAAAAATAAATATAAAAAAAACAATCGAAATATTATTACACTGAAATCACGATGCTTAGACGACTTATATGCAATAAAACAATTTAAAAACAGAAAATAATTTAGTGTAAGTGAATCTAAGTGCCAGTTCCGAGCCACCGCTCTGTAAGAAGAACTGGCAAGAAACTCACAGGCTCTTATTACACTACTATGTGGCACTTAGCTTGCGGCCCATCTGATGGGAAGTGATCACAGAAGCCTACGGAAGTTGTATTATGCATATATTAGTTTTATGGCATAAAACACCTTAAAACTAATAGCATAAGCGCTTTTAAACAAAAACACTGTATTGGAGAATACCGTGTTTTGGTTTAAAACGATAGATTCGCATTTGTTTAGGGATGTGAGGTAAGGAATACCTGTTGCTGCTGCGTGAGGCCCTGAGGCAATTGGCTGCGAATAAAGGTGACGCTCTGAGGAGCCCCGGCCGGCGCAGGTGTCCCGGGGGAGCCTGTCACTACGCCAGGTTGCTGGAAAAGGAGTTAAATTTAGACAGGATAGAAAATATAACTACATCTACGGGATTACTTAGCGGTAATCTATTGTAATATATAGTTCCTACCTTCAGCTAAGGAGCCCAAGCTAAGGACAAGGCCCTGGCGAACATAAAAGTTTCTGGTAAACGGCAATAGGCTCGCCACCTATTACGTGGGACTAATAATATAAATGACGAAATGTGCGAGTGGGTGGCGATAATATGCCTCTGCCTACCCCTTCGAGGAAACAGGCGTATATTACGTTTGTATGTATGTAGATTTATTATAAGCAATTTAAGGTTGAAGGGCTCTTGTTTCGGCTTTTGTCATGTTGACGACGTCGTTGTTCTTGGGTTGTTAAATATGCTTACTTAAAGATGCCCTAAGAAAATGTGAAACACGTGTCGTGTCGTTTTAAGTCATTTCTGGATTATATGGGAGGTTTCGGTTGCGCAGGAATTTACACCAGGTCTTTACCCCCTTGGAATATCTATTTTATCCCCGCGATGGGTAATTACCCCCAGGTGAGTATCACCCCCATATATAATGTCAGTATACTAACCTACTTTCAAATTGATTGATTGCTGATGCGCCCACGCAGCTGCTCGCTATATTGACAACTAGCGCCCTCTGTAACATTGCTACGAACATCGCATGTTGCTACAAAAATCGCACGTTGCTACAAACATCGCACGTTGCTACGAACAACGCACGTTGCTACGAACATCTAGTGGTAGGTGTAGCTATAATGACCTAGCTAGGCTTTATATATATCAACCTTTTTATTTGATGACGGTAAATATGATATGAATATGGATACGAGAACGTAACACGTGGCTGCGGCTCCATCTGCTGGAGCTGTAAAAAAGTCTTGACTCTAGAGGTATCCTATCAATATCTCAGTGCAATATCAAATTTTATGAATAAATAGTGTACTAACTTGCTGATGTGCCAAAGCGGCAGCTCGCTGTATTGACAACTGGCGCCGTTTCTGCAGCTGCGCCACAAACATAGCACGTTGCTGCGGATCCATCTGCTGGAGTTGCGCGTGAGTCTGTGCATCCAGGTGGATCAGCTGACGACCACCGCCCGACCATGATACCTGCACACAATTAAAAATAAATACTTGGATAGTGGCCTCTTCTGACGAGAATGAATCTTGACGAATTAAAATATACTTTATTGTCTTTAAGATCAACATGATCATTTAGATTCGTCAAACATTCACACACAAAATGGAAATGCGATATTTTTTTTAACGACAATGACAGAGATGTGAGCTGCACCATAATAAAGAAATAAAAGCAAATGGGTTCTTTGTCAGAATTTGTCAGTTTATCTGTCTGTTGTGGTTTTTCTCGAGATTTGTCAGTCTGTGGGTGACTCTTATCAGGGGGAATCTGTCAGTCAGCCTGTCGTGATTCTAAAGGCAGTAGGGGATTGTCCATCAGTCAGTCTGTCGGTGACTCTAACGAGGCTTCCAAAAAGTGAACGAGATTGAGAAGAATGCCTCAAGAAACTCATCTCGGCTTTCATTTCATGACGTTCATACTCTATTCATCTCTATGCAAGTTCCTGTCTGAAGTCAATGGGCGCGTTAGTTTACAAGTTGATGTTGGATTATACTCAAAGCAACAAAAGCGGACCCCGGGCCCAAAGGCCCCAACCGGGATGATTATAATGAGTGTACGCATTGACGTTCCCCAAGGCTTTGTTATTGACCCTAAAATATTTTCTATTAAGTTTACTTTTTCGATGCTTCAATACAAGAAAACAATCTTTATGGTTATGTCCAAACCGTGCGTTTCATGACAAACGCTTGATCTTGGGAAAATTTGACTTGTGAAGTTCTGGAATTGTCTGTGCCGACCAATATTGAGTGCACGGGAAGCCATTAGGTCAAGACCTGATAATATCTTGCTCATCAAAGGCTGTCCTCATTGCCTTAAATAAATAAAATACTTTATTGTCTTTAAGATCAACAGGATCATTTAGATTCCTCTGGTGGCATAGAGCGCCAGCGATCATGCAAAAGTACCTTACAGTAAGAGTAATGGAGCGTAGTGTTTGCATTAAGTTCAATTGCATATAAAAGAGTAACTGGAATCACTGTCAGCTTATTAGAGGTTTTTACTGATTATAAGCAGACATAACTTGTCTACCATGGTGTACAGCAATATTTTCCTAAGTGGGCGATAACGCCCCCTTGTGTGCGCTGCAGGTCTCAAGGGGGGCGGTGAGAAACCCAGAAAGAAAATGGGGGCGTTGTGTAGAGGACTGGGGGGTGATTTGTAATTTTATTTAGCTAGGAGGCCTCTTAAAAAAATATTTATTCTCCAAGTGGGCAGTAGACAAAATAAGTTTGGGAACCACTGGTGTATAGGGATCCTACCAAGACCTAAGGAGCCCAAGCCTGCAAGTGGTTCACCTGCCGATCAACGGACGAGGCTCTGGCGAACATAACAGTGCCCGGTAAGCGGCAATAGGCTCGCTGCCTATAACGTGGGACAAACTATATAATTGGCGAAGTATGGGCGTATAATATGCCTCTGCTTCTCGGGGAAACAGGCGTGAATGTATGTATGACTTGAACCATTAAGTAAATGTCGTTTGGCAAAATAAAAATACTACAAGGATTTAAATAAAGCACTACTGTTTGATGGTAGATTATCTCGTATTGCGGTGGTTTCCACATGGTTCCTCTAGCACTAAGGCATTCGAAGTTAGTCATAACAACATCTATATTCTGATACTTGTTTGAAGATTTTTAAGTGGACTGAAAAACTCTTGACAATAATGCATCTAATAATGTGATTTCATATAATTGTAGCATAAAAAAATATAAAGTCAATTGACTCTCTACTCTAGTGATCTATCTATCATGATTCCTCAAGATAAGGAGAGACAAGCAATGTCATATGGAATATTAAGTTCTGAAACTGCAAAGATTATAGGCAATCATATCTCTTTCTGTTTCACAAGCATTACAAGAGAAATACCAGATATGACAACAATTTCTAATAATCATATTAAAGTAACCTAAATCGACAGGCGTGTATAGGAAGGTTAATAAGCAGTGATAGGAATAGGTAGTGCCTATTTGCCTAAACTTCGAAGAACAGAGACAAGAATCGGAGACTTCCTTAGGACTAAATTTTTTTACGGGACATTCTTTCCCGACATTCGGGGCAACATTAAATACATTAAAAAAATATGTTATTTGAAATAAGTAATAAGTGGAAGGATGTGATCTGTGCCTACAAGAGGTGTGACATTATGTATGTATTTCAAATAATATTGTCATGTTTAAGCCACATTTGTAGTAGTCCTAATGTCTAATTAGTTTGAAGTTGGGACCTTGTATTGGGTAAGTAGCATTATGGTAGAGTCTGTAGCTATTACGCACAGTAAAAGCATGTTAGTAAGTAAACTTTAAGGCGGCAAAAGTATGGTGACATTCATACCTTTTTAGGTTATGTTACAAGTTGATCTCAATCACAAATATTAAGTTCTATAATACTAAATGTCAAAAATGTTATAGATGAGACTAAGAAGACTGGTGCCTCTAGTAAAGTGGAGTTCCTAGAATAAAACCAACCAACTTGATTTATTTATAATTTATAAACACGCCTTTACTCAGTCACCCCAAGACATCAGATGTTAAGTATGTTATGCCAACTGAACAGATTCACCATTCAAACCGGAACAAAGTACTGCTTATAGCACTACTATTTGGCGGCGGATAGGCACAGTGATAACTACACCTAGTTTAAAAACAAAAAAGCATATGCACGGTCAGCCTTATGACAGGTGTAACATTTTAGCTCAAAATTAGCATTTCATACAAAGCCTGAGGGCACAAAAATTTCTACATGTTACGCTGGGGATGTGGCTGTCTGTGCTTCAAAATAATACATCGTCGTTGTCAAACCAAAATCTGCAATGAGCAAAAAGTATACTTTCAAGATATTGAAAAAAAAAAAGATTTCCTGAAAATATATTGTGGTCAAATATATGCTATGTGGCAATATGTCACAATGTCAAAAAGTTCCAGATATTGCATATAGCATGTTTTATTAAGAGGTTATATTTCGACAAATATTGGGTATAAGCACATAGAAGTTCTTTTATACAATAAATAAGAGAGTAAACTATTTGCATTTTCAAAATCTTGAAATTCCAAAAAACTGCGAATAGCAAATTTTGGTTTGACAATGACGACACGCAGTTGTCTATGATAACTTAAGGTTATTGTTGAGGACTCGATTTTGGGTAAGGAATTTGCAGGGCAGGCTGAAGAATAAAAAAAAGACAAAGCGCAATAAAATAGTGCATGACAGGAAGCAAAAGCCACAAAACTTTTTCATATTTTATATTTTAACAGAAAACAAAAAGCATTTCAACTTAACATAAAAGTGGTGCATGATATTGATAAGTCTTATTCCATAACTCTTACCCTGGGCCCCACAGCTCCCGGCTGTGCGATTTGCTGCCGTTGTTGTAAGTACTGCTGTTGCTGCCATGACACATTCTGTCCACCTTGCACAATTTGTTGGCCTCCAGGTGACAGGATCTGCTGGCCTCCTCCATGCGTGATTATCTGCTGTATACTGCCCCCTGAAGATAACTGAGAGCCTGCTTGAGGGGATTGTGGCAACTGAGACAACACTTGCTGATTCTGACCAACTGATTGACCAATAATCTGTTGTCCAGATTGTGTCACGATCTGTTGTGATGACTGAGCAATCACTACCTGTTGCTGACCTTGCTGAGTGATCACATGCTGACCCCCCTGTGATAAAACCTGCTGACCTCCTTGGGTTATTATCTGCTGCCCACCTTGGTTAACTATCTGGCCTCCTTGATGAACAATTTGGTTTTGAGAAACCAATTGTTGCCCCCCTTGCAAAGAAACCTGCTGGTTGCTGTGCACAAGTATCTGCTGCTGTCCAGTATGCTGGTTTATCAAAACCTGCTGAGGTCCTTGCACTATCTGTTGTTGCCCAGAACTGTTGAGAAGTTGTTGCTTCTGAACTAATATTTGATGATGAGTTTGGCCTATTCCTTGACCTTGTGATCCTATTGATTGTTGCAGGATTTGTTGTGACGTTTGTTGTATAGAGTGTTGTTGAGGACTTAACTGTTGTTGTTGGTTATTTATCAAAGCCTGTTGCTGAGTCTGCATAATTTGCTGCTGTAAGATCACTTGGTTTTGGGGATTCCTCGTTTGTAACAATGGGCTTCTAATAATCTGGTGCTGCCCTTGTACATTCTGGACCATTTGTATGTTTTGCTGTCTCCATGCTCCTTGGACTGGGACGTTAGCATTCTGTTGACCTTGAATAGTCTGTTGAACAGACTGGATTTGCTGGCTCATGACAGACTGCTGACCAGAATTTCCAACTAACTGATTCAACTGGACACTTTGTCCAGATTGTGCTTGTGATGAGGTCACAAGTCCTTGCTGGTTCACAACACCCATACTAATATTTTGCTGTTGATTGGTCAATGATTGAACAGTTTGTTGTTGAATTAAGTTTTGATTTTGATTGGATAACTGTTGGCCAGAGGATATCAGTTGTTGGTTGATAACTTGGCCTTGGTTCAAACTTTGGTTAAGTTTTGCATTCAAGCTTTGCTGTAGGTTTTGTGTTGATTGTGCCAGTTGTTGAGCGATATTCTGAACCGCTTGTGAAGCAGTCTGTTGACTCAGGCTCAAGCTTTGTTTCATAGCCATGTTTTGCTGATTCAATTGAGCTTGTTGTAAATTGTTAGCGCTTTGACTAAGCATTTGGCTTATATTCTCGATTTGTTGCTGCGCCGAGCTCATTGAAGTCGGTGTTTGTATACTTTGTTGTATATGGTGTTGGTTGCTTTGCATGTGTTGCTGTATTTGGTTATTTAATCCCTGGTTAATTTGTGACACTGATACGTTGGGTTGGAATGATTGTTGGTTCTGCTGATTGGACAACTTATTTTGCTGTTGTTGCTGCAACATTTGCATTTTAAACTGATGTTGTTGTAGCATCTTTTGCTGTTGTATCTGAATAGCAGTTAAGCCATGTGGCTGTTGCTGCTGAGGCTGGTATTGTTGTTGTTGTTGCTGCTGTTGTTGTTGTTGCTGCTGCTGCTGCTGTTGTTGTTGCTGCTGTTGTTGTTGCTGTTGTTGTTGCTGCTGCTGTTGTTGTTGTTGCTGCTGCTGCTGCTGTTGTTGTTGTTGCTGCTGTTGTTGTTGAAGACTAACTTGTTGACTTTGAACATTCATACCAGGCTGTGATACCACTGTGCTCTGCCCAAACTTTTGCATTAGTTGTGCGCTTGCTTGTGTGCTGTGTATTTGTAAATTCTGAGTTACAATACCCTGCGGTAATGTCTTAGTCAATATACCAGAAGTAGGCAAAGAAGTAGTTGTGTAACCAATGGAAGATACACTTGACGTAGAAATAGCAGATGAGTTAGCCGTAGATGGTGGATGGTTCCAAGGCATTCTTTGCTTTAATTTATCTAACAGTGCCTGAGTACTATCGTCCTTGTTTTCAGCCATATTTTGTGTAGGCACTTCGTTCTTAGCAATACCTTCCTCAAAATCAAATCCAGTAATTGCACTGATACGATCCATCGGTTTTGGAGGTGGCTGTGGTATTATGAGCAGCTTCGGGTGAAACACTTCAGTTACAGCTTGTATTCTGGCTTTTATACTCTCTAATACCCAATCAGGAGTGACAATTTTTATCTTATTTGCAGGTAATGTCAATGCAACACTGTATTTTTTACCTGAAGCAGAACCGCAAATCAAGTGAGTGCACTGATTGTCCAAATTTACCTTCACTTTGCCACCATGAAAAGTAATGAGCGCAAACAATGCTTTCGCGTCTGATGCACTAACTTTGGATAAACATGCTACGACATTTGTCAATATGCTGCTCTTATTTGGTATGTAAGGCTTTGTAAATGCCAACCTTTTCAACCTGGCACAAGCTAGAACCCAGCTTTCAGACACTGCCGGTATTTGATAAATATCTTGGGCATCGTCGAGATCGGTGTCCGCAAAGTTTGGGCCACAAATCAAGTGAGTTACATAGTCTGAGAAGTACTTAGTGCTCTCGGCGCCGCCTGACTGTAAAAGTAGCAATACCTGAAATAGAAACAAGTATCGTTACACGTTACTTCGAATAATAAGATATAAACAAAATAAAACAAGAAAAAAATCATGAAAACAAACCCTTTCCGAGACATCGCCAGACTGGTAATACTTGACATCTTTGAATATTGGCTCTTGCAAGGTTAAAGAATCTAGATCGTCAACAATCGTTACCATTTTCTATTTCACTAAAATGTTAAAATAAATGGGGCATAATATTTTAGTAACACATTTTTTATCATTCATCAAAACACCGAAAACTCACAAGCAGACGTCCATGATTGGTGTTGCCATTTTTATTTTGTTTTATTTTTCTTGGCTTGGTTTCACTTCAAGACTGCACTTTGCTATACAGCCTTGTTAGATTGGCATGTCCGTTCATTTATGTATTTCTTCAATAATACCCATATAGAAGTAAATAATACTATAATATTAAAACGATTATAAGAAAAATACGCATTTTAAGTAAAATAAGTTTTTTATCAATATAAATCACTAATAAGCAGTAATGTGTTTTTACCTAAATTACGCTTTTCGGCCAAAGTCGATTCACAAATTTTACATGTTAACAAAAAAGATCCAAGTATAGTAAGTATCCGAGAAAAAACTAACCTTGACGATTTTCTTGCCCGTTCTTTTACGATCAAGCTCCCGCCCGCAGTGAATGAGCGCGCTAGTTTTTGAGTTTTGACTGTCATATGAGCTCTTTTGAGCCAAACTTAAATATATTATTTTGACTTTGAACTACATAATAAAATAAAATAAATATTAATAGACTTAGTTCCAAGATAATTATCATTATGAACTTGTGTTATCGATACATAATAACGGATAAACATATATAAATACTTTTATTTTGTTAATAAATACTCAATATACATAAGACAACACCCAGACTATAACAAATATTTATGTTTATACACACAAAGTTTTGTCCAGAGTGGGAATCAAACCCATGCCCTCAGGAGTGGAGTGCGGATACACTCGCCATTACGACATCATCATTATCACCATCATCAGCCTAAACTTATTCACTGCTGGACATAGGTCTCTCCAATGGCACGCCACGGAACTCGATCTTCAGCTCTTCGTCTCCAACCGCTGCCAGCCGTTTTGCGTATGTCATCGCTCCATCTAGCTGGAGGGCGTCCTACACTGCGCTTACCGAGACGTGGCCTCCACTGCAGAACACGTCTACCCCACAGTTATCGGTGCTACGGCATATATAACCGGCCCTCTGCCACTTATACTTGTAAATCTTTTAGACTATGTCGGTAGCTTAAGAAAGAGGCGGGGGGCCAGTACCTGAGTTGCAGCTTCTGACACCCCGCCCGCGGCCAACGTCCCCCGGACCAAAACCGGGAGCACCTCCTCAGAGAGACGCAGTGTACGCGCCCCTCCTACCTCCTTGTGCGACCATAGCGTGTTTTGCCGACTTCTCGGAGGGTCTATAGTTAGAGAGTAGGGGCCCCCCGCCCCCACTGCCTAAGACCCTCCTGGCGCTGCTTGACGGGTCTACTTATCCCGGTCTCCGGTAGTGTGGTGGGTGGACCACCACACCAAGGTAGAGACCTTTTCGGGGGGGGGGGGGGGGGGGGGGGGGGTTCAAAGAAATACCTAGCATAGCCCTCTCCATAGCTCGCTGAGTGACTTTAAACTGGTGGACCAACCGTACCGTTAATGGCCACGTCTCGGCACCATACTTCACCAATATCGGTCGTCAATTGGTGTAATTGTCAGAAAATATTGATTATTTATTAATTTTATTCATCTCCAGGTAACAAATAAACCCTAAGCATTATATTTTTATTCACAATGAAAACAAAATGTTTGTTTTTACAATTTGTTTTTAAATTTGCACACACTGTTTCATATTTCCCAAAAGTGTAAAAAACAAATGGCCTTTGTAAATATTATAACAGCTGTTAATATAAAAACAATGTATAACTTTGTTTTATTTGATATATAGCGTCATTAAGTTGTGCTAAGTGCTTTGAAATGAGCGCGTCTTTTGGTACGCCGTTTGTAAAACAAGTAAGATTTTTTTTTTAATAACTGTTAAAGTAAGTGGTCTCCAACCCCCTCGACTGGTCTCCACCTTGTTGTGGTGGGGGGCCTGAGTACTTCTCGAGAGGGCGCTTGGGAAAAGGTAACACCCAGAGATTGGCGACTCTGGGTGCCCTTAGTACTGACTACTGGGGAGGAAACTAAAAGGGGCCTGTGGAGGGCGCAGCGGGCGGGCCAGGAGGGCCCGTCAAGCAGCGCCAGGAGGGTCTTAGGCAGCGGGGGTAGGGGTCCCTGCTGTCTTACCATGGACCCTCCGAGAAGTCGGCCACACACGCTATGGTCGCACAAGGAGGTAGGAGGGGCGCGTCCACTGCGTCTCTCTGAGGAGGTCCTCCCGGTTTTGGTCCGGGGGACGTTGGCCGCGGGTCGTTGTCAGAGCTGCAACCCAGGTACTGGCGCCCCGCCTCTTTCTCAACAAGCGGCGGGCGTCGTCGGAAGATTTTTAGTGGGTATTACTGCTGGCGGTCGTGTCTGCCGGTGGTGAGTCCCACACACCTCTCTCGGTCCCCCTTTGGCCGGGAGACAGTGCGTAAATGCATTTTGTTACCGACTTCAATAAAAAAAAAATTAAAAAAGTGGTCTCCAACCCTTTGTGACCTTGTAGTCCAAACATTTTTAGCGCACCATACCGAGATAAGCACAGTAACTAGCCTACCTACCTACTTTTATGAAGAGCCCTATGCTGTAATTGAAATTAATAAATTTCAAGTATTTTTAGGTGGTCTATTCATGACAACTTTTAGTAAAAGCTTTTAGAATTGCAATTCGCAGATAAGTTGATTCAAAACTACTGTAAATGCAAAAATTTTGTTATAAAAATTTATGCAATTCAGTTAAGCTTGTCTGTTTGCTTGAAAGATGTTTAATAAATAAATAATAATGATAAATAGAAGGTCTGTCTTAATGTATCGAGCAGAATGATAGGCTATTAAGAAGGCGGGTAAAAGAAAATTGCTTGTAATGGTGATAAGAATTCTGGCATGGATGTGTGAACTGAATAAAGGGGATAAGATATGGAAAGAATCACTACATAGTATAAAACAAAGTCGCTTCCCGGTGTCTGTATGTGTGTTTGTATTAAATCTTTGAAACTACGCAACGAATTTTGATGCGGTTTTCTTAAATAAATAGATATATTCAAAAGGAAGGTTTATATGTATAATACATTCACAATGTAGTAGTGGAACACTGTCAATTTTTGAGATTTCTAATGTGATGTCGTAAATCAACTGACTTTTTTGCGCTTATATTGCAAACGCTGGCCAAACCGTACGAGATTGGTCAAAATGATGTACTACAATATTGTACAACTTACAAAAGTCCACAAAAAATCCGGGGTGGTATATGGATATCACTCAAGAATAACCCACAACAACCACTTTCTATCTTTTTCTTTTTACTAGAAATAATAGGTTATTTACGAATCCATTTTAAGTATGTATAACATAAGTTCTTATACGAAATAAACTTATTTGTAAGCTTGGACATTAAACATAGATTAAATTTGTCTTTGACATCATATAATTTCGATCAGTACTTTATAAGATATCAACTTACGCTAAATCAAAAAATTATGGTTGCGGCAGTGGTAGGTACGGGCGGCCTATATAGAGACATGATGTAATTATGTAATGTAACTATTCATATTAGCATGCCACCCGTGCGAAGCTGGGGTGGGTCGCTAGTAAGTAATAAGTTAGACATAGAATAAATGGGTGTATAAGGATACTACCAATAACTTTAGAGTCCCACCTAACGTCACTGGATGATCAACGTATAAGGCTCTGGAAAACATATATGTTCCCGGTAAGCTGCTGTCTGACCATGTCCAACAACCTTTGAGATGTCAGTCTCACACGCTCGAGAAAGGAGGGGCGTGTCCACTGCGCCTCTGAGGAGGTCCTCCCGGTTTTGGCCGGCGGTCAGCTCTGCCGGTGTGAGCCCCACACCCCCCTCCGGCCCCCCTTTGGCTGCAAGGCAGTACGTAAATGAATTTTGTAACCGATTTAATTTATGTACTTGAATTAAGAATAAAATTGTAATGCAGTACTTTGAATTCAATTTTAGTGTTTTGCTGCTTCTGGCGTGTTGCTCAACTTCGTGGGCCATGGGTTTATTTTAGGATATCCCACTTTGATCTTCCCCCAACTGAGGGAGACTAAGGAAATATTCATGGACCAAGCGACGGAGTCGACGATAGGTAATAATTTTGTACTCCTACTCCCTGACACAGGTTATTTCTACTCAGAAGAAAGAGTCAATTTTATTGTGTCAGCGTAAATGTGGTAAAGAAATAGAAAGATAAATTTATTTCTTTTAACGATCACTCCAAGTCCCATCTTCTGTGAATGCTACATGTAATGAAACATATAATAGGCACGCCTTTTTCCCGTAGGGGTAGGCAGAGATCACACCCTTTCTTTTGCTACAATCCTATCACATACTTTTAGCTTCACTCACCTTCATTAAAAGTAAAAAAGTAAAAAAGTAAAAAAATTATTTATTTCATAAACTATTATACATAGTACTTGAAAACGTCATGATTACAAATGAAAAAAAAATACAATCGAAATAATATTACACTAAATCACGAAGCTTAGATTCACTTACATGCAAAAAAACAATTTAAAAACAAAAAATAATTAAGTGTAAGTGAATCTAAGTGCCAGTTCCGAGCCACCGCTCTGTAAGAAGAACTGGCAAGAAACTCACAGGCTATGCTCTTTTAAATATGTCCATTAGTTTGGTACTAGAATTACAATCTTCATTTGTCTGTGAAGCTATACAATGCAATATAACATAACCTTAACAATATTTATTTTTTCAAGTCATTCATATTAGAATAGCCTGTTTGAAACGGCAGTTTAATCCCAAGCATTTTTATCTGCCATATAGTCTTTAACAGAATAGTATCCCTTTGAAGACAGCTTGTGTTTTATGGTTAATTTAAATTTATTTAGGCTCAATTGCTGTATGTTGCTTGGGATTTTATTGTAGAATCGTACACATTGACCTTTAAAAGATTTGTTTATCTTTTGGAGCCTAGTGGCAGGTACAACTAATTTATGCTTATTCCTTGTGTTTAGGTTATGTATACAGCTTTTCTTACTAAATTGATCAGTATTCTTATGTACATAAACCAGGTTATCATAAATGAATTGACCGGCCACTGTCAAAATACCAATTTCTTTAAACTTTTCCCTTAGTGAATGTCCACACGGGAGATTATAAATTGCTCGAATAGCCCTCTTCTGCAGCACAAAGATTGTTTGAATGTCTGCGGCACAACCCCACAGAAGAATACCATAGGACATAACACTATGGAAATAGCTATGATAAACTAGCCTAGCTGTTACAACGTCTGTTAATTGGCGAATTTTCTTTACCGCGAATGCTGCAGAGCTAAGTCTACTCGACAATTCACCAATATGTGGGCCCCACTGTAGCTTAGAGTCTAAAGTAATCCCTAAAAACTTGGTAGTATCCACAAGGGTCAACTCATCCTCCTTTACCATAATAGTAGAGTTTGCCTGTCTGACGTTAGGCATCACGAATTTAATACATTTCGTTTTAGCCCCATTTAATAGCAAATTGTTAACGTCAAACCAGTGCACCACCTTCGAGATCGCACTGTTTACTTCGTCTAAATTCTGATTTCGTTTTAACTTAAACAATAATGATGTATCATCAGCAAACAAAACTATCTCGTGGTTTTCTTTAATAAAATATGGCAAGTCATTAATATAAATCAAAAACAAAAACGGACCGAGAATCGAGCCCTGCGGTACCCCCATTTTTACAACAGACCCCTGAGATCGCTTTCCATTAACCTCAACCCTTTGAATCCTATCACTTAGATATGAAGTGAGAAGATCCAATGCGGAGTTTCTTATTCCGTAATATTCTAATTTTTTTATCAATGCTTCATGAGGAACACAGTCAAAAGCTTTGGACAGATCGCAAAAAATACCTAAAGCGTCCAAAGAATTTTCCCAAGCATCAAATATATGTTTTAAAAGCTCAACACCTGCATCGGTTGTAGAGCGACCCTTAGTGAATCCAAATTGTTTCGAATGCATTAATCCATTTTTATTGAAAAATATTAACATCTGATTGTAAATAAGTTTTTCAAAAATTTTACTAAATGTAGGCAGCACTGAGATAGGTCGAAAATTTGTTGGGTCTGTTGTACTGCCTGATTTATATAATGGAATGATTTTACTTTCTTTCATTAGATCGGGAAATTTGCCGCAATCTACACATTTATTAAATATTAGAGCCAAACTGTGCGCCACCGAAACAATGATAGGCTTGGTAACTACGATGGAATTGCCCCAGAGGTCTGCAGCTTTCTTAATACTAAGAGTATTGAATGTCTTAATTATATCCATAGATGTAACATGACTAAACGTAAAATTTACTGTACATATATTCACGTTATCTTTCAAAATAGACTCCGCTAAAGTGGGCGAACAATTTAAAGCTTTTGTGATAGACACTGGAATATTAGTAAAAAAGTTTTCGAAAGCATTGGCTACATCTAAGTCAGATGTAAGAGTTTTTTTATCAATGTTGAGTTTAAACTCAGTATTATAATTTTTACTTTTTCCCGTTTCACTATTAATAATATTCCAGGTCATTTTAATCTTATCATCACAATTTTTTATTTTAGAGCTTAAATAATAAGACTTTGCCGTATGACATGCTTTTCTAAATATTTTAGAATATTTTCTTACATAATTATAAAATTGCTCACTGTTGTTTAATTTTTTCTCATCATACAGTTCATACAGCTTCTTTCTACATTTATGTAGCCCAGGAGTAGCCCATTCACTAAAGGTAGCTTTATTATTTACCTTAACCGTTCTGGGAGTAAATATTGATTTAAATGTGTTAGAAAAGCTGCTGAAAAATCATTATATAAAAAATTTGGGTCACAGCTTTCATCTATAAAAGGTAAACTATAGCATAATAATTTACTGTTAAACCTCTCAAAACGATTATTGGTTTTTGGTACAAATGTAATAGTTTTTTTTAGCTACAATTTCATTTTTACAAATAAAAGACATTTGTTGTCCGCAATGATCTGAATCTAATTGATTAATAATTTTTTTATTGTTATCACTTAGCATAATATTTGTAAAAATGTTATCTAAGCAAGTAGCAGAAGTAGCAGTAATTCTTGTCGGCTCCAGAAACAAATTAACCAAATTATGAGATTTAAAAAGTGCCTTTAATCTTGTACATGGACTGGAACACTCTAACAAATTAACATTAAAATCTCCACACACAATAACTTTTTTATTACTTTTACAAAATTTTCCTAAGGCTTTATCCATAATACCTTCAAATAAATCATATGAAGCTGAAGGCGGTCTGTACACACTCAATACAATAAACTGCTGCATTTCTATACAGGCCATTTCTATAATACGTTCAACAGAGAGATTGACTATATCATGGCGCTCCTTGAATTTAAACTGTTTATTTACTATAATTAATGATCCGCCATGTATAGCACCACTCCTGCAGAACGAACTACCTAACAGGTGACTGTTGAAATTGAACATGAGCTGGTTACAATTTAGCCAATGTTCAGTAATACACAAAATATCTATATGATTATCGCTCATGAACAATTCAATTTCCAGTTCCTTGCCCAATATTCCTCTAATGTTCTGGTGAATCAGGTTGATTACACCATTTTGTTTCTGCTGTGTGTACTTTTTATTGCCAGAAAAAGAGTTCTCTTTTGTCTTAACACCTAGTTTAAATTGTCAAATAATGAATTATTTATGTCGGAGTGCTCAATAGAAGCAGATTGTACCAAATTCTTGGTAGTAATGTCAATTGAATATAATAGTGACAAAACTATTTGTCGTTTAAAATAATTGGAAAGGTAAAACCTACCTTTGGTCAATAAATAATTATTTCTAACAATACTGTTAGTGTCAATTATTCTACATTTATTACTATAGGTACATAGGTTGTACAAAGATAAATTTAGTATGTATCTTCGGTCATTTTCGGACTTTGACAAATGCTGAGAATAGGGGAAAGTGAACATAATAATTTCTTTCACTTTAAGTGAGTTCAAAGCTTCATAAAATTGTATTAAATCACTTTTGTTCACTGTTCCCCTATTTCCAATAAGAATTAGCAGTGTCGCCTGTGAATGTATATTACTGTCCATTAAAATTTGTTTAGTAATATTTTTAAGACTACTATAAGGCAAACAATTGCTGATTGCGCTATGTCCCTTTAGGTATGAGTTTAACAGTGAGCCCATGCCATGTCCTACCTCATCGCAGTACATGATAATACTAGGTTTAAGTTTAGGTGTACTTGGTGTGGTTTGGAAGGAACTGTCTTTGGATTTATTTGGGTTACTAACACACACACTTGGTTCCAGTACACTAGTGGACAAACCATCATTCACTTGATTACATAAGCAGGACTGATTATTTGTCAGTGACTGGAACCGCTCTGAGTTATAATTAATTTGTGATATTAAATCATCCATTGCTAGCGTATATTCATTAATAATTTTTTTTTTTTTTTTTTATTTTTTTTTATTTTATTAACTTTCTTATACACGCCAATCTGTTTGGGATACTTTTAACCTGCCCTTTTTCCAATGAATTTTTCCCTGGATTTGGTCATGGATGGTCTTACGTGGTCTACAAGTGATCAAAGCTATATGAATGTTATTCTTTTTTCAGCTTCAATAATTGGTATAACAAGTATATTGGGGATACTGACAGCACCCATGGTGATGAACCGTTTCGGCCGGAAAGTCGTCAATTTAATCAGTGCCGGATTAATGACTATTGGTTGGATCATCATAGTTCTAGCGAAGAGCTCTTTACCAATTTTGATTACAAGACTTTTACATGGATTTGCTGTAGGATTTACATCATTTTCGGGATCGATTGTAATCGGTGAATATGCCAGTCCCAAAAACAGAGATGTACTCATTACCATGATAACCTTTGCTGTCGTCACTGGTACTTCAACAAACCTGCTAATGTTAAATATTTTATCTTGGAGAAGACTGGCTATCGTGTTCGCTGTAATTACTTTCCTGGATTTCATATTGATCCTTTATTCGCCTGAATCACCAAGCTATCTAGCTTTACGTGGTAAATATGACGAATGTCGGAAGGTGTTTTATTGGTTGCGCGGTGATAAAGAGAAAGAAGAATTTGATAAAATGATCAAAGCTGCTAATGTGTCACAAAAACTTGCAAAAGAAGATTGCAACATTATAATGAAGTTTAAAACAATGTACACTTATTGCTTAAAAACTGTGCAAAAGAAAGAATTTTACAAATCTATCATTATTATGCTGCATATGTATGCGATAACTATGTACGCTGGAACGATTTTATTTGACTGCTACGGCACCGATATAATTGTTGCTTTGTGCGGTAAAGAATACATATTCATTACGAGCCTCACTTTGTGTATCCAAAAGTTCGTTTCGGTCTTAATCGGTGCAGTGTTTGTAAGAAAATGTAAACGTCGTAAAATTTTGCTTGTCGGGACAAGCGTCCTCATTTTTAATCAGTTTGGTATATTCGTGTATGGTTATTGTAGAGAAAATTTCCAAATGTTTTCTCCTATTTTTGGTATTCTGCTAATACACATGAACTGGTTCACTATTGCTACTGCAGCGGGTACACTGCCGAACATAATAGCAGGAGAAATTTATCCATTAGACCATAGAGGTTTCTGTGGAATGTGTGCTATGCTGGTTTTTAGTTTAAACGAATTTATCGTTCTTAAGATATCTCCTAAGCTTTTCTCTTGGATTGGTGTGCATGGGACGTATGCAGTTTACGGCGTAGCCGTTTCTTATTGCTTAATAGTGTCTTTGATGATGATGAAACCAAGGACCGAATGTTGTTGGATATTGAAGAAGAACTTAGAGGTACGCCTTTGGTAGTTTCTGAAAATGAAAATATGTTATTAGAGTGCCAGAATAATGAAAAAACGGCACACCAATGCTAAGACAGTTGTCGTTCCCTATAATTATGGATGGATTGTATTTCACATTAATATTTTCATCAAGTGATGGTACGTATTTTATTTTTTTTAAATTTCACAGCAAGCTCTGAATTGAATGGCAGAATAAATGTTAATAATATTGCTTTTTTTTATTTTTATTTCATACACTGTAGTTTAATAAAGCTATATAAATGTAACTACCTCATCAATGTACACCCAGCATCTGATGTAAATGGAACTTAAAGCATTCCATACATAAGGTAAGTTAGACCTAACCTACTTCATGATTTAGTATTATGTGTAAACTTACTATGCAGAGCTAAGAGGAAGTGTTATTCACTATATAATATACTATGAATGGCGTCACAATTTTTAGATTACATAATACTCTTCTAAATTATTGCTCGAAGCGCTTGTAGCTCTGTGGTGCTCGGTGGTTGGAAACGATCACCAAAGGACAGCAGAGTTTACAGAGGTCAGTCCTTGGATGGGTGACCGTTTGTGTGGCATTTGATATCGAGCGCTTCCGTGCTTTGGAAGGCACGTTAAGCCGTGGAGGCTTGTGCTCAGTAGTGGGACGTTAATGGGCTGAGATGGTGATATAATACCAGTTCCATGCAAATTTCAATGTTTTTTTCTTACCAATTACTTTTATTTGTTAATAGGTTTTGTCGTTAAATAAAGATACACATCTAAGAAAAAAATATTAGATTTAGGCTTAATAACAACTAAAAATTATTAGGTACTAAACCAAATGACTTAGCTCACGAATTAAAAAATTGTTTTATTGACCAAGGAGAACCATTGACATTATAGCTGTAATACTAATACACCACACATACCACATTTAAGCTTTAGAGGACTTCGGGAAGTAGGTAATTACTCAAGATAATAATTTTGAATCAGTGATACAATTGGGGGTTTTTAGATATCAATAAAATAAATGTTAGAACTAATGGAAATAACATAATTATGATTAATATGAGTGAGTAATTAATCCGCTTTTGACAACATATCCCAAGAATATTGTTTATCTGGTGAAAACCACATCCAAGACATCATGAACCATATTATGTACCTACATATCCATATAGCCATATAGACAGAGGCATATTAATACGCCCACACTTCGCCAATTATATAGTTGGTCCCATTTAATAGGTGTCGAGCCTATTTCCGCTTATCGAGCACTGTTTTGTTCGCCAAAGCCTCGTTCCCTCGTCACCTGAATGATACAATTACATACTTCGTATACAATACGGAGGCCGGCAATTGAGAAAGAAGGGAACCATGCCAAACTCCATGGAAACGCTGGCAACATCCAGGTTTACGGCCAAAGATTCGCCACGCTTGTCCATAGCTTTACTCCATGCGTGAGTAACGAACGCTAGAAGATCACACGTTGGTCGCTTTAGCTTGAGCTTAAACCCCTACTGGCGATCGTGAAGTAGAGAGTGATCTTCCAGGTAACGAATGAGCTGAGCATTTATCACCAGCTCAAACCCCTTGCACAACATAATAATTATGACATCCCGGGCTTACTAACAATAAATGTCTTGGACTTATAGTTACAAGTTGGTTCTTATAAATTTTATAACCTCAATAAACTAAATCCAAAAATTCAAGTTTTTGTTTTTATAAATCGCTAAATATTTGTGATCTAAGTCCAAACACCGATTTCAAATTTTGAAAGCAATGAGTCTTGCATAATATGAAATTGGTCTTTTGTAATTAGTTAAATTACATGGTATCTGTTAATTTGATGAGTTATTTTGGAATCGGTGCCTGATTCTACTCGAACCAAATGTCAATATAGTTAGAAATATTTCAATATTTATTTAACTTCATATGCCGATTTACATATCTCTGTATGTTAATTAAAATATAATATTATAAATGGGTTTACTAAGATAAATGTGAAATACAAATCGATATATAAGTGAACAATTTTCACCACACATCAAACATATATGTCATACGTAGTAAGTGACATTTAATATTTAGCTTTAACAATATAGATGTCGCTGTACGTTTTTAAATCGCGCAATTAATTAGTGTTTATATTCGCATATATATCTCGTAAATGCATGTTCCACTCACACTCATCACCACAATCATCATCATATCTTAGCATTATCCCGGTTTATCTAGACTTAAGCTTAGGGCCCAGGGTCTGCTCACTGGTTCAACCAAATTTGATTGAATTCCAGTTTATACGTGGAGCGACTGCCGTCTGACCTCCGCAACCCAGAGGGAAACATTATGCTATGATTAAACCAGCTGCCAGTTTGTTAGAAGGCACTGACTTCCTAATAACGACTGCCATAGATGTTCATGACAGCCGGGACCAACGGTTAACGTGCTTTCCGAGGCACGGAGCAAGTGATAAATTTGTGATATGGGAAAATAATAAACATTACAAAAATAACCTATTTATTAAATTTTATTACTACATGGTATCAGGTTTATTTTTTTACTTTTGACTGACATTTTCAATGGGCAGAAAAGTTCAGGAACGACTCCTTGTCGTGTATGGTGCGTTCCCTTAGTATGAGACGTCCACTTGCAAGATAGTCGACGATTAGATAAAGGTTGCAGGATTACGTTGGATGTAGGCCGCCTTTAATCGGTCACATTGGAAGCTTATGGGGGAGGCCTATGTTCAGCAGTGGACGTCTTTGGGCTGAAGATAATTATGATCCCATTCTGTACATTTCAGGCATTACATCGATATAGAAATGAATGAATAATAAAAACATTTCAAAGATCAAAAGCGATATAAGTGAAAAATTCTATCAAATACATACCTATATAACTACTACTGAGCACGAGCCTCCTCTCACATACCAAGGTGCGAGGGTATTGGGTCATACTCCACCACGCTGACCCAGTGCGGATTGGCGGAGGCAGGTGTATGGCGTCCTGCTGTTAGAATTTTTCAAGCCGCTCATTAGGCCTCTAACATGGCTTAACGACTACTACATTTAGTGATAACCAGGACCAACGGCTTAGCGTGCCTTCCGAAGTACGGAAGCGCTAGATATCAAATGCCACACAAACGGTCACCCATCCACGGACTGACCTCTGTAAACTCTGCTGTACTCCAGTGGTCGTTTCCGACCACCTAGCACCGCAAAGCTACGAGCGCTTCACTTCTTCACTTTCATATATACATTTATTTATTTACAAGCATCTATATTTGTTTTCTCCGTGCAAACCAAGACCAACCAAAAGCACATTTCGTAGCGATTTGACAGCAGAATCATGCCCACAACGTCAACGTGTCGACCAATAAATCCTATCAGTCGACAACTTTAACTAACGACTCACGCATTACATACAAAACGACCATCAGTCTTGTTCAGACCGCTACTATGGTCGCTCGTGCAAAATGTTGCTATAAAATATTCGGAAAAATGAAGTTGTCGTTGTGTGTTGTTATTTTTATTGTTATCTGTGAAGTTGTCGCTCAGTCGCCGTGCCCCGGGAATTTTGACTACCAGAGTGATGGCTCCGGATTGATCACGCTGCACCCTTCGTCGCCGGCTTCAGCGGTTTCTGTGAAAGCCAATTTCACTATAGCGACAAGATTGCCATCGGTAGGTGATTCATTTAAATAAACTTATATGAGGAAAATTGTATGTAAACTGTTACATCAATACAATAAGATATTCTTATGAGTTTATCTTTAAAGTAACGGATTTGTCAAAAACAAACACGAAGGTACGCATAGACTAAATAAGTACTAAAAAAGGATGAACATAATTATATATTCATACTTTTTTTACACTTAACTATATAGTATTACACAAAGTCGCTTTTCGCTGTCTGTCTGTGTATGTTTAGATCTTTAAAAATACGCATCTGATTTTAGATTGTTTTTTTTAATAGATTTTTTACTACATTTAAGATGAAGGTTTATATATAACTAGCTGTTACCCGCGACTTCGTCCGCGTGGAATAGTATCTTTGGGTAGCATTTACAACCCCCTTTTCACAATAAAAAGTAGCCTATATCCTTTCTCAGGGTCTAGACTATCTGTATACCAAATTTCATTTAAATCCGTTCAGTAGTTTTGGTGTGAAAGAGTAACAGACGCAAGTATACTATATTTGTAAGTTACTTAAATTTTAAATTACTCTTGGTTGTGATATTGTTGACTTATTTTTTATTTCTATTTAATTTGCAGTAGAAATATCTTAACAGTTAAACTATTACGTAGAGCTACTATTAAATTAAACTACACAGAGTTTAAAGGTTTAGTTAAATATATTATATGAAATACCTTAAAGAAATAACCTGCAAATGTTTTATTTAACATTTATGTTAGGTTAAAAATCTTAAATACTTTTTAATGCAAATCTTTAAGTTGCGCGTTTTAAGTCGCTTATGGTCATGATTCGGGAAAACCCAAGGACCAGTTCATCACATAACAAGCATTCTTTCGTTTGCGGTTTTCTTAGATGGCCAGCATCTGACTATGTGAGTAAGGAGTTTTGAGCTAGTTATAAAGTCAAAGTTAAAATCATTTATTCAAAAAGAAAGTACAATGGCGAACTTAATGCCGAAGGCAATTTCTACCAGTTAACCATAAGGTTAGCAGAGAGGGTTAAAGGCGGTTCTATAAGCTAAAACAAAATAAATAAATATTCTCTCACAATCACACCAATTATTTAGTTCCAAGATAAGTATCACTAAGAACTTGTATTATGGATACTATAAATAACGGATAAACATACTTAAATACCTTTTTTTTGTACATACATACTTAATATACATAGGAAAACACCCAGACCAGAACAAATATTCATGTTTATGCACACAAAGATTTGTCCTGTGTGGGAATCGAACCCGCGACCTCTGGAGTGAAGTGCAGGTATCAAAAATATAAATCAACAATCATTATCATCATCATCATCACTTCAGCTTTGTAAACTTCACTGCTGAAAGTTGGCCCTCCTGGAAGTTTATTATATTGGGGATATTTGCCCATAATCACCACTCTGTGCGGGCGGGTTGGTGATCGCAGTTCAAGCCAATACGCAGGATGACGCTGCTGCTCATCATACGGTAGGATTTCTTTTCGTCGACTCTTACGACTCCCCGTAAGATAAGAGGGTGTCACTTTTCTAAGCCGGGACCACGCGGCACTAATTTGGACTTTAGGCACCTCTGAATAAGCAAGTGATCTATTAAAAAGAGCTTAGCAACAATTCCCGAAAAATCGAGAAACTATTCAACACGACACGTGTTTCGCCGAGTCGTTCGAGTCTCTCGTTTCAGCGTTGGTCGTGAAGACATCGTTGTTCTAAGACTCCTATCTTATTTATTTATTTATTTATGGTACAGCAACAGAGTACAAATTACCTTACCTGAAGATGCCCTGTGTAAGGGCGAAACACGTGTCGTTTCTATCTAAGTAATCTAACTATTCAAATTTCTCGATTTTTCGGGAATTGTTACAAAGATATTCTTAATCCATCACTTGCTTACAATGAATTTCCGCAAAGTAACGCCTGAATCAATAAATTATTTACCTATAAGTAAAGTAACAAACATATTGCATCGCCTAAAGTGACATACGATAATAAATCCAATTAATACCCGCTAAAGGGTTCATTAAGTTTACGTTCATTCATTCATTCGTTCATAAGAGCCAAAATCGAAAATAAAACATCTATGACTTTATCATTAGTCAAGATAACATTTTTGCTTGTTTGTTATTGATTCTGCAGAACATTTTGTGTTGTTTTAATATTAAGTAATTTTGTTGTAACTGGCGGGAGAAAAAATCAACCTTGACGATTTTCTTGCTCGTTCTTATACGATGAAGCTCCCTCCCGCTGTGAATGGGCGCGTTAGTTTATAAGTTTGACATTCATACGAGCTCTATAGAACCAAACTTGACTAAATGATTTTTGAATACGAAGAGCGGGTAAAAAGTTCGAGAAAAAGCCGCAGGTAACTTACAGGTAATTTAATCAATTGCCCAAATTGTTACTAGTTGATTAACATTTAATAGCTTGTAAGGAAAGTATTATATAATTAGGATCATTAGTGTCCGTATAATTAATCTATAAACACCCGAGTCAATAATGCCTGAGTCATCGTTGCATTTCACGCAATTGGAATGCCGTAAAACTTGGCCCCTTTTTGCACTTACTCGTTTTTTTAGGTGTAGATATAAAGTGAAAATCAGCTTATATGCAACTTGTTTTGAATAATTATATGAATTACATGATTTTAATAAGGGAGTCAGCTCCTTCCAACATCCTAACTGCTTTTTTTTTATTATCGTCTGTAAAAAAAATGCTGCTTACGCACTGTCTCCCGGCCAAAAGGGGGAGACCGGGAGGGGGTGTGGGGCTCACTGCGGCCGACGCGACCACCGCAGTCCTACCCACTAAAAAACTTCAGACGACGCCCACCGCTGTTGAAAAGGGGCGAGGCACCAGTGCCCGGGTTTGTAGCTTCTGGTACCCCGCCTGCAACATCCTAACTGCTGGTTTAACCATAGAATGATGTTTCCCTCTGAGTTGCGGAGGTCAGACGGCATTCGCTCCATGTAATTACTGAAATTCAGCCAAAGCTGGTTAGACCTGTAAACAGACCCTGGGTTCAACCTTAAGTCTAGGGTAGCTGGCATAATGCTGTGATATGATAAATACATATAATCCCGCCTGTTTCCCCGAAAGGGTAGGTAGAGATATTAATTTATACGCCCACATTATATTGTTGGTCCCACGTTATAGGTGGCGAGCCTATTGTCGCTTATCGAGCTTTTTTGTTTGCAACAGTCTCATCCGTTCATCGGCAGGTTAGGAGCACCACTTTCAGGTGAGATTGGCTTAAAGATATGTGTTCCCATTGGTTGTTTTCCTATGTTTTAAAATAAAAACTTAGGATTTATAGTTGAAAACTTAAGCCATAATAACTATTAAAAAAAACAATAAATTTGAAGATAAAGGAAGTAGGTAAAAACCGGTTGAATTCTACACAAGGCTCTTTATGTTATTCAAATGCCAAAGTCTTAATTGGCGAAGTGATCCGATTGTGTTATTGTTATGACAACTGGTATTTCGAATACACACCTGTATTCCCGTTCGGCGCTTCAAAGGCTTCAAAGGTTCGATTCCCGGGCAGGGCTAAAATTTTGGTGCATGAACTGAATCAACTCAAGATATAAATATTATATAAATAATAGTTATTCCTACATTTATATATTGTCATAACTCGTTGTATATTTTACTTACCTAATTGTAAAAAGTTTTTAACAAATGTTGTAATTATGTTACATAGTTTAGTTAGTGCTCTAAAATTGCTATGCCCTAACAGGGCGTCTTATGTAGACCTCGTATGACCATTTTATATACCTACTTTGTAATGTGACACGCAATAAACTATTCCATTTGACAACCTCCTGTATTCTACCTCTTCTTCTGACTCTAATACCATAACTTTATAGAGCAGAAGCTCTTTTTGCGGTGGTACCTAGGTATTAATGTAAGGAATATAATAAACTGATCAGAAAATGATTGTTTGAACGATAGTACTAAGTAAGTGCTGTGTAAGACCGCCACCCTCTTTCATCTCACGGAGAGCCGTCAGATCCGACGAAGAAAAATCGCCGGATGATAGGCAGCAGCGTCAACCTGCGTACTGGCTAAATCTGCGATCACCAACCTGCCCAGCGTGGTGATAATGGGAAACATACATACATACATTTACGCCTGTTTCCCCGAAGGGGTAGGCAGAGGCCTATTGGACAGTGACGACCGATATGGCGAGAATACCCGCAAGATCGTGGATCCAATTCCCACGCAGGACATAATATTTGTGTGATTATGAACATAAATATTTGTTCTGGTCTCGGTGTGTTCTTATGTATATTAAGCATGTATTTAAAAGAAAAAGGATTTATGTATGTTTATCCGTTGTTGAGTATCCATAACACAAGTTCTTAATAATACTTATCTTGGAACTCAATAATTGGTGAAATTGTCAGAAAATTCGCCCACACTTCGCTAATTATATAGTTGGTCCCGCATATTACGGTGGCAAGCCTATTACCGCTTACCGGGCACTGTTAAGTTCGCCAGAGCCTCGTTCGTTGATTCGCAGGTGCACCACTTGGCTTGGGCTCCTTGGGTCTTGGTAGGATCCCTATACACTACCTGTACACTAACCTTTGTATATATTATGGGAAAATACTCCCAATATAATGCAATATATTGGGGATGCCAATCGACTTTATAAGGCCGATATCATTACTGAACAAGATGGGAAGAGTCACGTTAAATCTCGTGTCATATTTGCCGAAATAAATAACATGAATTAGATAAACTGCATATGCAAAACACTAATGACTTGATATATTTTACAGAATATTAATAATTAATGCGAAAATAGGTGAACTACTGAATGTCATTAAACATTATTAAGATTATTAATTAAAAATTGTATTTAAAATATTTGAATACTTGGATTTACCCAAGAATGTATTATAATGACCCAATAAATATCATAAGAATCTCAACTTCGCGTTCATTTAAAAAAGATTAAAAAAAGTGTTTTGTCACCGGGTCGGCTTTTTGAAAATGCGACCAAATTTTTAAGTAACGGGTTTTCGAAGATGATTCCGGTCGAACGAGATAGAGTATAAGATTTAAAGTACTCGTAACTTGTTATTTATAATTTCTTATATGTACTGAATAGAAAGATCACACTTAGTACACAAAATAAATATTAATCTCAAATGGATATCGAAAGCACGGCCTTAGTGCGTAAACACGGTTATATCGACCTCTGCGCCAAAGCAGTTGTCTTATTTATAACATGAATCAGTTACAAAGTCATTAAAGTAAACGTAAAGTAAAGTTAAAAAGTAAAAAGTAAAGTAAGTATTATATTATCTGTGGTAATAGTAAAAAAAAGTAAACATGACTAATATATACATAGGCGGAGGCTTTTTGGCGGGAAAGTGAAGCGTAATGTCTGCAGTTTTGTTTAATTTTCTAAAATTTGTAATATTTCTAACATTAATGTGTAATCACGGTGGATTATTAACCATTAAGTGTTTGTGTACGTACATGAGTGTTGGTGAATAAAACAAAACAGTGCAACATCTTTTTTCAAAATCTCTCAAGAAGCCCACGTGAGATCTAAGTATCTTGAAGAACCTGAACGCCTCATCGGTCGCCGGTTCTTCGAGCTATTTGCCCCGCCCATTGCCACTTCAGCCTGCAAACTCGCCTCGTTATGTCGGTCACTCCAGTCCTCCTACGGATTTCCTCATTTCTGATTCGATCACGCAGGGACACTCCGAGCATAGCTCTCTCCATTGCACGCTGAGCGACTTTGAGCTTTGTTACATTTAGTTGTTTAATAATTATTATTTATTTCCGTATGATAGCAAGCCTAATTACATTATTTTACGAACATAAATTGGGTTAGTAATGCAGTAAACTAAGTAAACTCAATTACTTGTGTATTAGGTTGCGTGGAGTATTTTTAGATACACATAAAGATACTCCATGTAACCTTTTTTTATAAATTTTTTATCACTCTGTTTATGATAGTTAATCTTCGAAATATTCGGATAGATATTACCCAGATTTTTACTAGCAGATAGCATTATGTAATAAAAACCTACTTACGCTATTTTACACTACCTAATTTTATTTTCCCCTGCTTAAGCACCTGTTGTCATTCAGAAAAAGGGCCGGCCGGGCGCTTGTAGATATAAGTAAAAAAAGTTATCTACCACCTGATACAGCCTCATTGTAAAGTGAAAGTAGTTAAGGGGTTTTACCTCAGGCGTTCCCTGAACTGCGTCTGATAAATATGAGTGTCAAGCGCGCCTTGCACAAAACTGTCCGGAGAATAAAACGTTGATGATGTTTTGAGTGTATTTTTTTCATAAATATGGACACACTCGTTTAGTGTATTATAAGTATTTTCCAGTTATAAGTATTTTCCAGTTATAAGTATTTTCGTTATTCAGTACAGTCAAAGTACATAACATATTATATACATATTTTACATTTGTGTACATTGAAGGAGTTACTTATGTCTGAAAGTCTGATTTAGTGAAATGTATTAAACTGTAATTAAGACTATTATTCGTTCGAATGCTGTGTACATTTTTAAGAGATATACATATAAAATTGTAATATATGTAGGTATATTGTTAATGTGCAAATAAATAAATATATAAATAAATAAAGTCCACTATATTCACTCAAAAAATAGTTTCTGAAAAGATAGTACTGCCGCGGTGTGTCTTTTTTTGCGTTGGCCTCAAAACTCTATTTTGCGTGATTACAGTTTAAATGGTTACAGAAAAAAGGGTCACTTGCACGACAGCTAAAAGCGTTTAATTCGGTAACTCTTAAATTCAATCAATTTGATATATTTGTATGCACGCCGGTCGAAGAATTGATTAGCGGCTGAGTCACAATTATTATTAGAATATGCGTAAACATTATATTTTTGAATATTATGGAAGAATTTATTTTAATATAGCATACTATGATTAACAAATATATACTTAAGGGTTGTTCTAGAATAAATTGGAACTTTATTTCAAATTAATTTCAACCTAGTTCAGTCCTAGACTCATTTCTAAATTATAACTCTCTCTTCAATTTACATAATGGAGTCATGCAAGTTTATAAAAAAAAACCAAACCCTATATTCACCCGAGAAAAGAATGAGAAGAAACAATAGATATCAGAACAAACTAAAAATCCCTTTTCAACATTAAAACTAATCTCGACAAGCCCTCATAGCATGTTAATTAAAATATTCAATCATATACCAAATTACATAAAAAATATAAATAATCTTCCGCTTTTTACTAAAACTTTGAAGACTTTCTTAATTAAAAAATGCTATTATAATATGCAGGAATTTTTCGATGATAAAATCAATTTATCTATATAAATAAATAAGTATATTGTTATTCTTTAATGTCTTAAATTTTTGTAAGTCACCTAGGACGCAGGCACTTAGTAGGTAGGTCCTTTGTTATGTTGCTATGCCCTTACAGGGCGTCACATTGTATCTATCCATATTTGTTGTTACAACCTACTTCCATGTGACATGCAATAAATGATTTGTATTTGTAAATTTAAGACAGTTTCTTGCTCAAATCTACTTTAGCTCTTTCCTACTTTAATTGAATGAGAGCGTAAGTTTTAGCACTATTTGAATTTCACTTTGATAATGTGAGGCCAAGTAAAAGTTACATAAAACACAAATTAAGCATTTCACAGTAAAATATCGTTTATTGTTGTTATCGTTGAGTACTCGTATGTAATGAATTCAGAAGTTTGACAGCAACAAGTGTGCTTAGTGAGGAGTTTTTGAAAAATGCTTTAAACAATTTTGGCAATAGAAGGGCATGGAAGGGTAACAAAATGGCGGTTGTATGAAAGTCGCAGGTTAATTGGCGAATGCGTCGTTTTACAAAACGATAAGGCAAATTGTGAATTATTGTGAACATTTTTCTAAGTTCACTAAAAGAAATTGGCTCCCGAAGAAAATTGTGTGTTTGTTAAGTTACCTTGCGCAATTATACAGTACCTACCTTATATCATTGGTGTATCCCATGTCATTCTTGATCACTTATCTACGCAAACATTACATATAAATTCAAAATTCAATTCAAAAATTATTTATTTCATAAACGATTACATAATACTTGAAAATGTCAAAATTAAATATGAATATAAAAGAAACAACCGTAATATTATATATTACACTGAAATCACGAAGCTTAGATTCACTTATATGCAAGAAAACAATTTAAAAACAAAAAATAAAAAAGTGTAAGTGAATCTAAGTGCCAGTTCCGAGCCACCGCTCTGTAAGAAGAACTGGCAAGAAACTCACAGGCTATGCTCTTTTAAATTTATCCATTGGTTTCGTACTTGAATTACAATCTCCATTTGTCACATTAATCGCAAGTTTAAAATCCAGAAAGTAATCATACTGTCCTTTCACTTTCAAATAACGGCATCGACTATCAACTTCAATAAAATTAAATAGGAAAAAAAGTTTTCATAAATAATGTTATTTTAATTAAAAGACACATAATGGGTGTATAGGGGTCTTACCAACTTCTTAGAAACCCCTAGCCAACCTCACCTGCAAGTGGTGCACCTGCCGATTAACGAACGAGGCTCTGGCAAACTTAAAAGTTCCCGGGAAGCGGCAATGGGCTCGCCACCTATTACGTGGGGCCAATAACTCAATTGGCGAAGTGTGGGCGTATATTATGCCTCTGCTTACCCCTCCGGGGAAACAGGCTGCATTGTATGTATGTAATTAATGTAATGCATACTGAAGCGTGAGGAATGATATAAACATTTAGAGACATCTCCCACTGCGCTTGCAGCCCCTTTTTTGTTTTTTTTTATTTACGTCGATAACAAAATGCATTTACGCACTGTCTCCCGGCCAAAGGGGGAGACCGGGAGGGGGCGTGGGACTCTTTGCGGCAGACGCGACCGCTGCATTCCTACCCACTAAAAATCTTCCGACGACGCCCACCGCTGTTGAAAAAGGGGCGGGGGGCCAGTAGCAGGGGATTTGTAGTTTTTGGCACCCCGCCCTAACAGCCAACGTCCCCCGGATGAGAACCGGGAGGACCTCCTCAGAGAGGCGCAGTGTGTCGCGCCCCCCTTACCTCCTTGTGCGGCCATGGCGTGACTGGCCGACTTCTGGCGCTTGCAGACCCAAACTAAGTTGATTTAATCGTTGATTTAATCGTAACGAAACGTAAAGATGAATGAAATCCTGAATCACGCAGCGGAAATTCCTCAAGCTCGTTGGTATATAATAATATACAACGCCCAGCCATCATCGGTTGGGCCGCGGCCCCGCTCTCCTCTGTGGTTTGAATATACATCAAAAATAGTACATATATACTTTTATTGCACATTAAAAAAAAACACCGATTCCAGAAAATAAATCATTTTCGTATACAGAAACATTTGTCTTGACAGGGTTTCGAACCCACGGCATTTAGAGTTGAGAAAAAGTATAACGACAATACCATATCAGTCAATAGAATCAATTAAAACCACAAGAATTATTCAGTTCCAAGACTAGTATCATTAAGAACTTGTGTTCTGGATATTAAATAACGGATAAACATTTGTTTTTGTAAATACATACTTGATATACATAGGAAAACACCCAGCCCAAAACAAACATTCATGTTTACGCACACAAGAATTTGTCCTGTGTGGGAGTCGTATCCTCTACTTATCCTATACTTTCATGCCGTATCGGGCGTCCAGTCAATAAAATAATTAAACCATTACTACAATCATTAGATTATAGGAAAATGTGATAATAATACCTCACGGATTCTAATTGAATAGAATACAAATATAAAGTCATGACCCTTTTTCCTGCATTCCAAACTTATATAATAGAATATGGATAACAAAAGAATCACATACGCAACTAGTTGGGAAATACCATCCAGCGGTGCCTGCCACTGCCACCATATATCTAGGTTTTATCAATGGTTCTGCTGCTGGATTATTCTACTTATATTAAGATCCCGGAGCGATAAAAAAAAACTTATTTTCACATAGATAAAACCATAGCCATTTCAGGAAGAAGAAAGTAACCGCCATTTTGGATATATTACATAGAACCTTTTTTTAGTTTCCTTTTCAAAAGAATCAATTTGAATTATTACTAAATGTTATATCTGCAACTCCCTATTAATTCAACTGCTAAGTTTTGACTCAGAACTCTAACGGTTACTCTTAAAACAGTTTTTGGGATGGCGCTTACACTGTTGTTTTTCCTGAAAAGGATCGATTGGTTCTCAGTAGCGTCTTATTTTCGTTGAATATCTGCGTGCCTGTAGAGCTCGCCTAATGACATCAATAAATAAACCATGTCATTAATTAGCAACTTATTCAAACTAAACTTCACATAACCTACACAAAATGCGTATGTAACAATAGGGTTCATTAACTCACACTAAAAAATATGTCAAAATTCTGTATCAAAAATAATTTTATAATACAGCGAATAAAGTTTCATTTTTAACGAATTATAGCAATTATGAATCTTAATTAACTACTTACTTACATAGAAGACTTAGTACTATCCGGCTCGAAGGATCATGTATAACATATAATAATTATGTTAGTAGGTACCTTTGAGTCTGCGGTAAGTTGTAGAGCATTAATCGTAATTATTTGCGCTAAATGTTAGTAGCGGACTAGTATAGTGTTAAATAATCTGTGGCAGCGGTAAGCAAGCATTGATAATAAAAAAGTTTTAGAATGTGCCCATAGCCTTCAAATTCAGAGGGTCTCGGGTTCAAACCCTGGTGAAGCACCAAAGACTTTTCAAAGTTATGTGCGTAGTTATCGCTTGCTCATGAACATCTATGGCAGTCGTCATTAGGAAGTCAGTGCCTTCAACATCCTGACAGCTAGTTTAACAATAGAATAATGTTTCCTTCTGGGTTGCAGAGGTCAGGTTGCAGTCGCTTCATGTCATAACTGAAATTTTGCCAAATCTAGTTAAACCAGTTAGCAGACCCTGGGCCCTAAGCCTAAGTCTAGGTCAACCGAGATAATGCTAGGATATGAGACATCTAGAGCGACCATAAACCAAAATGCCTCTGCCTATTCCTTCGGGGAAACAAGCGTAATTGTATATATGTATGTATTCTGTCTTTAACCCATGCCACAGAATGGCACTTAAGCATACAGCATACCAAGCGGAAAGCGATCACGGCTACCTTAAAACGAATTTCCCTTACCAGTGGTTTCAATTGCTAGCGCGTAGCCAACCCTTTAAAACCCGTTTCACGCTTTATGCTCCATGCTATACGTGGGGAATATGTAACCAAGGAGCACTGTTGTTTTATATGGTGTAGGGTCCTATAAATGTTCAGATAACTATCATATCCATTCACTATAGACAAGAGTTTGATTGGAGAAGAATCGGGCGTTACACTTGTAAGTTAAACATGAGGCTTTATATCAAACTAATGACAACAAGATTATCTAATATCATCACAGTGTTTAATATTATCTTAAATATGCATGTACATACGTTGCATTATGTGTTACGGATGTAGTATTTATTTAGTTTGCACTTGTTAATGCTTTGCAATTAGCGTGACGGTAAGTCCTCCATATAAGTTCATTCAGTTCATCAACTCCATACATGTTATAGAAATGATTATAAGTGGAAACTTGTAATTGGCCATATTATAAACGTTAATCTAAGATAATATTGTAATTAGCCGTAAGTTTTCCCAAAATTGTAAAATAAAAATAAATAAATAAGATAAAATAAAAATTAAACTACAAAATAAAACCAAATATTTGTAATCAACAAAAGAATCCTTGAGGTTTCGTTTGATATGTGTTATGTTATTTGAATACAGGTATTTTAAATGCCGTCCAATCCGGTGTTGTTGCGAAGAGATATACATATGCAAATTATATCTAAACGTGTTTTTAATAACACATAATGAATGACGTTCCGAATGAGCACTTAGAATGTTTTTGTTGTTATATTGTGTGATCAGACAGTTGTAGAAACTAATTAAGACGTCAAATGTGTTTTGCTTCTATGTTTGTTTGTAAGGGTAACTACTGTAAGTAGCTACTGAATAAATATGTATATTTTTTCAATAAGCAATATTCACTTAATTATTTTACTTTTTTAATTGTTTTGTTGTAAAATTTAAGTGAATTTAAGCTTCTTGATATTTTTTCCTTTTAAATAATAGCTTCGTGCGTCTAGCACATCTAGCCAGTGTCAAGTGAGTGATATATTAATAATATATAATTCATAGTAGGTAAATGAGAATGAGTGATGATAAAGATCATAAATGGTAAGTGAGATACCCACCCCTAAGCCCCTTGAGTCCTCAGTAAAGATGTGGGACTATACTGAGATCTCACATGGACTCCTTGAGAGAAAATTTGAAAAGTGATGTTGCACCGTTTTGTTTGATTTACCAACACTCATTTATTTTCACAAACACTTAACGGTTAATAATCCACCGTTTTTACATTATTAATGTTAGAAATATCAAATATTTTAGTAAATAAAACAAAACTGCAGACATGACGCTTCACTTTCCCGCCAAGAAGTCCTTCTTTTAGATTGCATCGACTGCTTACCATGAGGCAGGATGTGGTCAATATGACAAGATAACATTTTTTAATAGGAATTTAAAAAAAACCAATATCAGCAATATTTTAAGATATAACCGACCACTACATATTCTTAAACATTCATTTATTATAGTATTGTTTTATAATGGCTCATATTTAATGTGTCATCCAAATTAATAAATTACCAACCTAACCTAACCTTTTTGTACATAAAAAATTCTGATGGAGCACCTAATCCCCTATTAGATGCTAGATCAGTATTTTTGATGATCAAAAAAGTATTTTTTAGAGGTTCAGTTTATTATATTCCTTTTATAATTACGAAACTGTAAGGACACTAAGAAGAACGGAGAAGTACATATGCAGGCGGTCATGAATGTGGGGTGAATGATGAAGATGAACAGCATTTATATTCCGTTTCCCTTCTCTGAGGTTACAAGACCCGAAAGTATAAAAAAAACGCACCGGCAGAGAATTCCAAAGTCGAATGTTCTTACAGAGGAACGCGTACGACTAAGAACCATAACTACAAGTACTTGAACTACTTGTTTGTGTACAGGGGTGTAAAGGGATCCTACCATAATCTTGGCCCAAGCCAACCTCACCTGCAAGTGGTGCACCTGCCGATTAACGGACGAGGCTCTAGCAAACATAGAAGTTACCGGTAAGCGGCAATAGGCTCGCCAACTATTACGTGGGACCAACAACACAATTAGCGAAGTGTGGGCGTATAATATGCCTCTGCCTACCTCTTCGGGGAAACAGGCGAATATATAAATTATGTATGTATGTAACTACTATTTCCTCCTGATAAATGTCAATCGGCCGGTAGTTTAACATGAACCATTTGTGTGAGTTACCTGCGTATTCATATTGTATGAGACGCTTATTTATTCAGCCCAATACGTCCGGTTTATCTTTGACATGCGAAAGTTTGACCATCTGCCAATGTTGCGAAAGCAATTAAGCACCTAATTACGAAGATTGGGAAAATACTCTATTCTTTACTATAGAGTCGAGATTAAAGGTCTCATTACAATATGAGATCTAAAGTTAGAACAGGTTTAAAAATAGTGCTGTCACTTTTATTTGATGAGATGAAGACAGTGACAGCACTGGTTTTGAAACCTTGTCTTATTTTAGATCTCGTTTAGTAATAAGCCCCTGGTCTATAATTTCTTTTTTTTTTGAAAATAATTCCGTCAAAATTGTAATTAACGTTAGCGTAATGTTAAGAGGCAAGCCTGTTAAGATCGACTTGAACAAGGCCATTCGATGAAAGCGAGAGGGACAAGCAGGGGTGTGCATAGAGATTTTTGAGTACAGTATGTAGTTAAAAGACTTTTTAAGTAAAAATAAATTTTCCGCGGTACCCCGAGTAGGAGTCGAGCCTATCGAGTATAAACTGAATACCTCTCAAAAGCTTTAAAGCGATTACACGGTATAGCGTGTTATCCTGGTATCCAAAAAACGAATGTAAGCGTAATGGCGTGAACGTACCTGTATATTTTTAATAAAAACAATAAACAAAAACATTGATTGCCAAAATGTAGTACAACATTGATTCACTGATAGTCCTCAAACTAGGTAATCCTGTCTCTTGGGGACTAGAATTTGAGATTTGCATTAACTAATTTGAAATTATCAGCGTTGCAAATATTTAACAATCATTGACACATAATATTATATTCTAGACATTTATGACCATTTTGTGTACATAAATATCTTTTTTTCCTTGCCGGTTTTGTGCGTGTGTGTAAAATGAGTGTAAGAGAGCGTGAGTGGGTGTGTGCTAATGGGTGTGAGTGTCTAAGAAAGTCGTAGAAGCTCTAAATGAATGTAGTTTGCTGCGCATGAGCCGCTGTACTTTAAAATATTTATAAAGGCTAGAGACTCATGCGCAGCCAAGTATAATTAAATGTATACGAAAATATGAAATTGATACTGACAACCCTACTGTATTAAAAATACAGCTATATTGCCTGTATTTAACTAGTTCTTTAAGTAGGGATAAAGGACTTCCCCTTTCGCTTTGACTTATTACTCCGATAACTCGATTCGTGAGAGCTTAAACTCGAATTGCATGTTCAATTTTGAACTCTATACCAAATACGAGTATGTATTTGAGGTTTTTAAGATGCTTTTTCCTTATACAACACACGCAGGTACAGTGAATTACAAAATTAAAAAGTATAAGTACAAGACACGAAGCCTAGTTTAGTGTATTTTAACAATGACTTTTTAAGTCAGATTTTTTTTGGACAAAGAAAAATGTTTTATTCAGCATGAGGTCTGATGAAAAAGTAATTAATAAAAATAATAATAAATATTTTCTAACAATTACACCAATCATTTAGTTCCAAGATAAGTATCATTAAGAACTTGTGTTATGGATAAATAACGGATAAACATACATAAATACTATTTTTTTTGTTAATAAATACCTAATATACGCAGGGAAACACCCAGACGAGAACAAATATTCATGTTCATGCATACAATTATTTTTCCTGTGTGGGAATCGAACCCACGACCTTGGAGCGGAGAGCGGGTATACTCGCCACCACGCCGTATCGGTCGTCAATTAATGTCGAAATAATGCGCATATTTACTACGGGAATGGCTTAAACTGAGAATAACTGGACAAGAAACTATTCTTCTTGTTTGAGGAGTTTTAAGGAAAAAGTTTGTCCTCCCGCTTCAATTTGTAACTAAATACAAACACGCCCTTTCACTACGGGCTGGAGATTGAGTTAAGAAGATTTGGGCAAGGAACTCGTGAAGATTGTTCTCGTCCCACCAATGAGAGGATCGCTTAAAAATCCTACTAATTTATTTATTTATTTATTTATAAGTAGGACAACTAACAAAACACACACAAAGACAAGGATCAAACACAGAAGTTAATGGCTCAAACAATAGTGCAGTTTCCATTACAAGTTGCCACAACATTTTTATACTAAAAAATTACAAGGTATAGCAAACTAAATACTAAAAAACACATAAACGCGAAAAATATTATTAACGCGAAAGTAACTCTGTCTGTCTTTTCTTCACGCCTAAACTAATGAACCGATTTGGATGAAATTTGGTACAGACAGTTTGGGACTCGAGAAAAGACACGGGATAGTTTTTATCCCAAAAATCCCGCGGGAGCGGGAACTTCTTAAAAATCCCGCGAGATCGGGAACTATGTCGGTAAAACTAAAAATCTGCCGGAAGTCACTATTCCACGCGAACGAAGTCACGGGCAAAGGCTAGTGTAAAAATAAATATTTAAAGCCTGTAATGTTAACACATAGGTAAAATGTAATGTGTATTTTATTAACTGAGAAAAAATCAGAAGAGGCTAAGATCGGTATGTATATTTTTTGTACGGATGAAATATTCTTTTCACATAAGGGCTGCTCAACTTTGAAACAATCTCCCAGCTAAAATAAGACTTGCGCAAAGCAAGCCAGTGTTCAAGCAATAGATTTTTAAGCTTTATTTCGAAGAGCCATCGTTGGTTTGATTCTCCTTGTTATCATATTTTGGTATTAGGTATATAGTTATATTTTTATGTAGTTTATGATAAGTGTAGTTTATCTTCTTTTTTTATATGAGTTTATGTATTTTTATTAACTACCGCAACGCCTTTTTTTTCTGCTGAGAATGCCTTATGGCATTAAGTTCGCCGTTTGTAATACTTTTAAGTGTGCAATAAAGAATAAATTAAAAAATACATCAAACTTTATTATGTAGACAGATTTGACGTTTTCTATAATTTTGACGACCGATATGGCGTGAAGGTCAGTATACCTGCAACATGATCCTGAGGTCGTGGGTTCATGAATGGTGGGTGGGTGTATGTATATGAATATCGAGCAACTGCCGTCTGACCTCCGCAACCCAGAGGGAAACTTTACATACATACATAATGTCACGCCTCTTTTCCGTAGGGGTAGACAGAGATCACATCCTTCCACTTGCGACGATCTTGGCACACACAGCTTTATTCACACTAAACATTATTCTATCGTTAAACCAGCTGTCAGGATGTTAGAATTGACTTGCTAATATTTAATAACGACTGCCATAGATGTTCATAATTATAAATAATAATAATAATAGTGCCCGGTAAGCGGCAATAGGCTCGCCATCTATGACGTGGGACCAACCATATAATTGGCGAAGTGTGGGCGTATAATATGCCTCTGCCTACCCCTTTAATGTATGTAGATGTTCATGACAGCCGAGAGTCGAGACCAACAGCTCAATGTTCTTTCTGAGAAACGGAGCAAGCGATTATGAACATAGACCTCTCTTCTTCTTAAACTTCTTAAATGCGGGCGGGTAAAAAAATTAATACCCATACGGACTTATAGGTATAACATAATTACCTAATTATCTTACAAGTATGTAAAAAAATAATTAGCTTTGTTAAGTATTTTCGATAATATCTAGGTAAATATGGACAATTCATGCTGGCTCAATGACATATAGCAAATTTACATTCAGCTCAAGCACACCACGGTAACCGATTAGGTATGTTAATAGCTTATTACATTAAGGAATGATATGGCATGGAAGTCAGTGTACAGGTCGCGTCATGTAAAAAGAACGCTGGAAGAAAGTGGAGGGGGTGTGTTTGCGCATGGGTCGACTGACGAACCAATCGCGCGCCGTCTAGCATGCGGAGCGTGACCCGCCCGCCCCGCGCCGCACTTCATACCACCAAATAGACCGATAAATCGCCTAATGCGCAGCTTGACCGCCAGCGTTCTTTTTACATGACAATTTGGGTTCAATTCCTTGACAAAATTAGGCCGTTGGTCTCAGTCGTTAAGCTATGTCCACACTATGATCCGCACTGACGTGATCTGACATCCTCTTACCTTTGTTTAGTGAGAGAAAGAAAGTATGTTTAATTTTTTTTCTTACAAATAATGGTTTCGGGCGTTTAGCACATTTAGCCAGTGTCAAGTAAGAGATATATTAATTGTTCTCCTATGTATCTTAAGTATGTATATACAAAAAAAAAGTATTTATGTATGTTTATCCGTTATTTAGTATCCATAACACAAGTTCTTACTGATTGACGAATTGGTGTGATTGTAAGAGAATATTTATATTTATTTATTTATTTATACATAAATCAAAATAAATTAGAATGAATGGTGATAAAGATGGTAAATGAGATGTTGTATGTTTGTGAAAACTCATCTCTATATATTTAAATTCAAAAATGCTAATAGCTGCAGTATAGCGAGACATCTTGGTAAGCTGATGTTGCCAAATACGCACACACAATATTATAAATGGAATTGTTATCCAAATTATGTTAAGATATTTAATAAGTTACCAAATACAATGAGAGAGCTTAGTTTACCCTTATTTAATATAAAACTACAGTTATGGCTACAAACTAAATGTTTTTAGTCACTCGCAGAATATTTTAACACCAAAATTGATATTATATAGTTTATGTTATTCGTTATTTGACATCAATTTTATTTAATTATGTTTATTACAATGCCTTTCAATTCCACTTATTTTATATCGACATTCACACGCCCTGCGTTTGGCAAAATAGATGTTCTATTATATTACAAAACAACCACATGTTACTCTATTTTATGTGAACAAATTTATTTCATTTCATTAAGCCCCTTGAGTCCTCCGTAAAGACGTGAGACTATACTGAGATCTCACTCGGACTTCTTGACAGAATTTGAAAAGTGATGTTGCACTGTTTCGTTTGATTTACCAACACTCATGTACGTTCACAAAACACTTAACGGTTAATAATCCTCCGTTATTACACATTAATGTTAGAAATATCACAAATTTTAGAAAATAAAACAAAACTGCAGGCATGACGCTTCACTTTCCCTTTCCCGCCATGAAACAATTAAAGTTATATACTAATTGGTCTGTACCAAAAAGGTCAAACAACCAAAGAGGAGGCCCTACCTTGAATCGTGAGAAGAGGCTTGTGCTTAAGAGTGGGACTACAACAGAGATGCTGATGATTGCGTGTTGTCTTTATTTAATACACTAGTAGCACGCCCTCGCTTCTCTTCTTCTAGTAATAAATATAGCCATTGTTCCTCAGGGAAAATATAGCATTTAGACGCAGATTTCTTAGAAATGTACTAACAGTGGTAACTAACCTAATTTGCCATGAATTATATATTATTAATATATCTTTCACTTGATACCGCATGAACCAATTATTTAAGGATTGCCCAGTTATTCTTCAGTTAAGCCATTCCCGAAGTAAATTCGCGTGCGTTATTTCGACATTCATAACTTCTCCATAAGACCTCATGCTGAGTAAAGAACTTTTCATTGGCCAAAAAAAAACTTAAAAACTCATTGTAAAAATACACTAAACTAGGCATCGTGGCTCGTACTTATACCCATAGTTTGAGGTATACTAGGTGTGAAATTGAGTGATAGAATTAGAAATGAAGTGATAAGGGCCGATGCTGGTGTGAAAGAAGATGTAGTGACAAGAATTGAGATAAACCATCTCAAATCTTGTCACTCAGGTCATGTTGAGAGGATGAATAAAAGTAGACTAACGAAAGTGATTGAAGATAAACCAGCGAATGGAAGTGTTGGGACCCTCCCAACACTTCCATTCACTGGTAAGACTACGTAAGAACTTCCATGACGAAATCCAGAAGGTTTTGATGGAAGGGCAGGTCACAAGTACCCTAAATCGACGAGCGTCTATGATGGAATGGAAGGATATATATATAGGCATGTGATGGAATGGAAGGATAGATATATAGGCAATGGAAGGAAATATAATGAGTGTGAATAAAGCTAAGTGTGTGCGAGAGTGAGTTCTTTAATTGTATTAGATTTTAAGACATAATTTGAAAAAAGCCGAGATATGTTTCTTGAGGCATTCTTCTCAACTCGTTGCCTTTTGGAAGCCTCGTTAGAGTCACCGACTGACTGACTGACGGACGATCCCCTCCCCCCTTTAGAATCACGACAGGCTGACTGACAGATCCCACCGTTAGGAGTCACCGACAGACTGACAAACCTTGACAAATTTATTATGATAACGCTCATATCTCTTTCATTGTTGTTAAAAAAATATATCTAATTTCCATTTTGTGTGTGAATATTTGACTAATTTAAATGATCATGTTGATCTTAAAAACAATAAAGTATAATTATATATTTTTTTTATTGTGTCACGATCGTAGCAAGTGGAAGGATGTGATCTCTGCCTACCTCTACGGGAAAGAGGCGTGACATTATGTATATATGTTTTATTTAAGGTTTTGTTGCTTAATACTGTATATCATGTATATTTCGGTTTCTCATTAGTTTTTTTTTTGCAGAGCTACGCCGGCAACATTGTGCCCCTGGACCCCAATCAGGGTCTGCAGCGGTACAACCAGGGCGCGCCGCTGCAGTTCCAGGTTCAGTTCCCAGTCACGTCACCTCGGCCGCGGCTCACCGTGCTCATCGTCAACGACCAAATCGTGTGCTACGGTCCTGCTGGTAATATTAAAGTTTACATACATACATACCATCACATCTTTTTCCCCGAGGGGCTAGGCTGAGGCATATCAAGCGCCCACACTGCGCCAGTTATAATGTTGGTCCCACGTAATAGACGGCGAGCCTATTGCCGCTTATCAAGAACATTTATGATTGCCAGAGCCTCGTCCATTGATCGGAAAGTACACCACTTGCAGGTGAGGTTGGCTTGGGATCCTAAGATCTTGGTCAAGGGCAGTTAAACCGCTTAAAGATAGCTCTTCCAGGCAATACATACATACATTCACGCCTGTTTTCCCGAAGGGGTAGGCAGAGGCATATTATACGCCCACACTTCGCCAATTATATTGTCGGTCCCACGTAATAGGTGGCGAGCCTATTGCCGCTTGCCGGGATCTGTTAAGTTCGCCAGAGGCTCGTCTGTTGATGTTTCGTCTTCCAGGCAGTGTTACATAAAATTTCAATTTAATTTAATTTGCTTAGCTCGTGTAACTAAAGCCACGACATTAAGTAAAATCATGTTTCCTTTATGATCTTGGGATTTTACGGGACCATTTTAGTTACTAACATAAATATCTTAAGTGGACTACAACTTTTTGTTTTTAAATTTGGGTTCAGACCGCGCCGGTTCCAACCTGTGTGCCTGGCATATGAGGCGGACACCCATTGCCAATATCTTTTTTTATATATCTCTTGATGTGACTTATGTATTTTTTTGTTCTTTGTGGCAATAAATGTCTTTTTTTTATTTAAAAGTTTAATACTTAATCTAATATGAGGGCTACTTCACCTATAAAACCTATAAGATCATACGATTTGTCAAAATTACATTATACTTTGTCATTAATGAAAATAATCCCTCTTATTGCTTTAATGTTTATGCATACACTTTTCTAAGTCTAGTATGCTATTAAAATTTTTAAGAGACCTGTTATGATATGGTACGATTTTTCAGAACTGTCTAACAAAAAATCCTTGTCTGCAAAGCTGGGGCTTGAGAAATTCTAAGCTTAAAACTCGTGTGACTACAAAACTAATAAAAATATATTTTATGTGCAATATTTTACTAACGTTATGAAGATATGCCTATACCGTTCACATTGCTAAGAGTATGACATTTGTAATCGTGCTGCTATTTGATACCGCTTGCCGATCAATTTGGACTTATTATTTTAATTATTGAATTGACGTTTATACCTGTCCAGCCGGTTGTGGGTTGGCGGGCTGTTAGATAACGTGGAATTGCCAAAAACGATTCCGAAAAGTCGATGTGACGACATTCTTTGCGTCACGACACACTCACTACACTTGCGAAAGTGATATCAGACGATGCTAATTTCTGGAAATTTTATTAAATTCTCTGTGGTTTTGCTTCGGGAAAGCACACTGCCATGTCACCCGCGTGGACTCCGTTCCTTTGGGAATACCGAAATAAAAGTGTGCTGTCTCTTAAATCAGGTTAAAGACTGTCTTGTGTGCCAAATAACATTATAGGAGGCCGTCATGAGTGGATGCGCTTTGTACCGTGCTTATTACACGATATAAAGCACTTTCATTTTATTTGGACTGCATTGACTGCTCACCGTCAGGCAGGATGTAGTCATTATGATGTGTCTCATTAAAAAAAACATACAAATACGTTCAGTAGTTTTGGCGTGAAAGAGTAACAGACATCCATACATACATCTTTTAAATAATACTTACAAACTTTCGCATTTTTAATATTTAAAGTAGGAGCGATAGATCACAGCAGTGCCGTAACTAGTCTTTTATGCATCCGGTGCGAGTTTTTAATACTGCGCCCTTGAAAAATGCTCTGACCAGGCTCTGATAATACAGGCCAGGTACAGTAGGGCGCGTTTACACCATGTTCGCAATAAAATAAAATGTACCTACTAGCCACCATGCATGAGATAAAACTAGATACTGATCTGGGCATTTCTGCGCCCCTCCAGGGTCTGCGCCCTAGTTACGGCACTGGATCACAGATTTGATCCTCCTTGTAACGCAAGCGCTTCTATGTGTTTGAAACAGAGCCAAAATGACACATAATTTCAAAAACTAAACGTATGTCGCTTATTATCACTTTTACAAGGGTAGTGCGTGTGTCGTCACATAAAGAGTGTCTTTTTTTATGTTATAACACACTTTCATCATCACAAACCAATTGGGCTATAGTTTAAAAATTCACAAGCTAACTGGTTATACCGAAAAGGCACCACTGACTTGCATTCCTTTGGAAAATATTTAAATAGCCATTTTAAGATGTCGCTGTGTCGATAAAATAAATATAGACGGAAGTGAGAAATTATATTCATTATTTTATACGTTTCCTAATTACATATCTACAAAAAATCTTTTCATTAAAGTTCTGTCTGAATTATTTTTAATAACCTGGCACAATTTAAAAAAAAATTAACAAGATTTCATTCGAGACAATTTTACAAGCTATACAACTTCCTACCAAAATAAGTATAGAAAACTGAATGAAATGCACTTCAAGACCGATATGGCGTAATGACGAGTATATCCGCATTCCGCTCCTACGGCAGTAGGTTCGATTCCCACACCGGGCAAATCTTTGTGCGCATAGACATGATACCTACCTAATTGACAATTATTAAACTTGGTACCTTAGAAATATTTGAACTGACCACCACTTCTATTTTATTTACAGATATCCCGGGACCCTACCAATATGTGTCCACGATAAGCCTGCAGCATACGCTGTACTTACGAGGAGTGTCACCAAACAGTGTGTTCTACCCTCAGAACTCGTTTCAGAAGCCTGTCAGCAACATCAACGTGCGACCGGGGCCCACTCAGGTGTTCACTTATACGGACGATGGTAATGGAAGTAAGAGAAATTATTTTTCATTTATTTATTTTTAGAAACGCTCGTTAACGTACAGCAGAGTTAACAGAGGTCAATCCTTGGATGGGTGACCGTTTGTGTGGCATTTGATATCGAGCGCTTCCGTGCTTCGGAAGGTACGTTAAGCTGTTGGTCCCGGTTATCACTAAATGTGGTAGTCGATAAGCCATGTTAGAGGCCTCATGGGCGGCATTATAAATTCTAACAGCAGGACGCTATACACCTGCCTCCGACAATCCGCACTGGGTCAGCGTGGTGGAGTATGACCCAATACCCTCACACCTTGATATGTGAGAAGAGGCTCGTGCTCAGTAGTGGGTCGTTAATGCGCTGTGATGATGATGATGATGAGATTACAGCTTTTACTATACTTGTCGCAACTCACTGCACGAAAAGTCATAAATCATATTTTGTGCAGAGTTGTGCTTGCGTCGCGCACGCGATGTCGATAGAACTAAAATAAATGATTTAAGTATGGACTTGAAAACAATTTGAAGTCGACCAAATGAAAACGGTAAATTTTATCATTTATTGTTAATGTGGGTCATATTAAAATAGTGAAAAATTCAAAATACCCAAAAATAAGACTTATTTTTTTACTTTATTATAATTTTGTAAGCATTTAGCGGTAACATATCGATACGCGCGTTTTGCTTCACTGCGTGCTGCCATAAGACCCATAAGTGGGAGTGGGCGAGCAATATAGTTCACTGCGCGCACTGAGAGTATCTCTCGTTTCAGCGTTGGTCCATCAGTTGCTTACAATGGATTTCGCAAAGTAACGCCTGAATCAATAATTTAAACTAAAAAAAACTTTTTACATAACACTGATGCTCTATAATTATGAGTTTATGCTTAAAAAACTAAATATACATATAATAGTAGTTGTAACATAATTTATGAGTATACATTACACAGGGAGTTTCCCAAGGTTTATTTCTGTCAGCAAAAAATATAGCAGCAGCATATTACAACAACCATCGATAGAATTTATCACAGTTGTGTCCTTGCTCTCGTATGGAAGCGAATGCCGGTTACGGCAGAAGAAATATGAAAGTAAGATTAATGCAGTAGAGGTAAGAGCACTCAGAAGTATTCTAGGTGTGAAATTGAGTGATAGGATAAGGAATCAAGTGATAAGGGCCGAAGCTGGTGTTAAAGAAGATAAAGTGACAAATATTGAGAAAGGTATGCTTGATATAATGGTTTGGTCATGTTGATAGAATGAATAAAAGTAGACTAACGAAGGTAACTTATGATGGACGAGTGATTTGAAGTGTTGGAAGGGGAAGACCACTTAAGACCTTCCATAACCAAATTCAAAAAAAATTGAGAAAGGGCAGGTCAAAGGTACCCTAAGCCGATAAGCGTGTGTGAGGAGGTTAATGAGCGTGAATGAAGCTAAAAGTGTGTGCCAAGATCGTAGCAAGTGCAAGGATGTGATCTCTGCCTACCACTACTGGAAAGAGGCGTGACATTATGTATGTATTTATTAAATGTATTTTTACACTTTTCATTTCTCGTAAATTTCGATTCCAAATACACAAACTCATTCAGTTGTTCTACTTTCTCACTTCCGATTAAAATTTCACAATATGCCACTTCGTCTTCTCTTTCAAAAATCATAACATTCGTCTTACTAACGTTTACTTTCATTCCTTTCGCTATTAAAGACTCTTGGACTATCGTTACCATCTCCTGCATCTCCTCAGCCGACGACGCAAGCAAAACTTGGTCATCAGCATATATGAGGCATTTGATGAGCGACTCGTTCATTCTCAACCCTTTAGCACACTCTTTGTATAAATTAAATAAAACAAAATAAAATTATTTATTAAGGTTTTTAATTTTGTGGATTGTGAGGATTTCTAGGAAGTAAATAAATGCATGTAGATCGAAATCATAACTCAAAATTTAACACTTTCAATATTATCTCTGGAAAAATCATTAAGGTTGCCTGGAAGAAATTGCTGTTAACAATAAGGCCGCCCATTGTACCATATATTTGTTTATGTGATTTTATTACTTTTTTTATATTTAGTGTACAATAAAGTGTTCATTCATTCATTCATTCATTCATTCATTAGCCAATCGTTGGTAGTAAAGTAAACCTTTGTAAATATATTTTCCGTAAAATGATAGGACTCTAGAATACTACGACACTCTTATTATATAGGCATACTGTGGTATTAAAGCGTATATTCTATTTACATACATACATAATATAACGTCTGTGTTCCCGAAGGAGTAGGCAGGCATATTATTTACGCCCACATTTCGCCTATTATATTTTTGGTCCCACGTAATAGGTGGCGAGCCTATTGCCGCTAATCGGTTACACTTGGCTCACTACCATCAATCAATCAATTGATTTGAGAAGACTAGCGGAAAATATCATGCAAATAAATCCAAACCTTATTCCTAATTCGCAGTAGAAATAATAACTTAATATATAGAAAACATAATATTTCACATAAGTAGTTCGCTAATGTACGTAAGCTAAAAATTCTTAGAAAAAAAAATTGTGGCTCCCCACGTTTTATATTAATTTATTTCAATTCAATTCAAAATTATTTAGTCAAGCTTGGCTCAATAGAGTTCTTAAGAAGGTCAAACTTAAAATTTAACGCGCCCATTCACTGCGGGCGGGAGCTTGATCGTAAAAGAACAGGCAAGAAAACCGTCAAGACTGGTTTTTCTCCCGCCAATTACAAATGTACTTAAATTCAAACATAATCTCTTTACCTATTCATAAACTTGTACGTTATATTATAAATTATACACGGTATTTTGGGGGCGTCTCGTGTTACTGTTTCGGCAAAAGCTGAAAATCAGTGTTTTGCTCTCTCAGAGCAAAAAACCCACTGAGCCGTAGCCATTCTGCAGCGCTGCGACACACATGCACACTATGTGAATGCTTTACTTTTAGTTTTTTTGTTGTTATATATATTTCTTTTAATTATTGTAATTTTGTTTTTATTGTTTTATATGTATGTGTGTCTTTCGTTGCAATAAAAAGTTTATCTATCTATCTATCTAATCTACAAAAAGCTTGTGTCAAGGCAAAAAAGCGGCAGTCATAAAATTTTAAGAAAAAAAAATAATCTCTCTCTTTTCAAAGATGAACATTATAATATGTTGAAATATTAGGTCGGGGAAAAAGTCTTTTCGCATAACGTAGGTATAAACTTATTATAAAATTTTTTTGACTGTACTATTTGTGTCTGGCTGGTTTTGGTAACATTAAAAAGGTTCCATTATAAAGAAAAGAAAAAAATAAAAAAAAGTTGTTTCCCGCTATTTTTCATTTGTTTTTCTCTCGATTCGATACATTTTAAAATTTTATTATAAAAAAGGCAAAAATGCAACTCAAGCAGTGAAAAAAATTTGTGATGTTTATGGACCTGATGCTGTGTCAGTAAGAGTAGCACAAATTTGGTTCAAACGTTTTCAGTCCGGAAATTTTGATGTTAAAGATGCACCTCGCTCTGGTCGCCCTGTTACGAATAAAATGGACGCCATTTTTGAAAGAGTGGAGCAAGATCGGCATATTAGTAGTTACGATGTAGCTGAAGAACTGGGAATTGACCACAAAACAGTTTTGACCCATTTGAAGAAAGCTGGTTATACAAAAAAGCTCGATATTTGGGTGCCACACGAGCTCACTCAAAGAAACTTATGAACCGTGTACTCATTTGCGATTCATTATTGAGACGTAATGAAACCGAGCCGTTTTTGAAGAGATTGATAACTGGCGATGAAAAGTGGATCACGTACGACAAGAACGTGCGAAAAAGGTCGTGGTCGAAAGTTGGCCAGGCTTCACAGACTGTGGCCAAACCTTTTTTTTTTTTTTTTTTTTTATTATCGTCTGTAAAAAATGCTGCTTACGCACTGTCTCCCGGCCAAAAGGGGGAGACCGGGAGGGGGTGTGGGGCTCACTGCGGCCGGCACGACCACCGCAGTCCTACCCACTAAAAAACTTCAGACGACGCCCACCGCTGTTGAAAAGGGGCGAGGCACCAGTGCCCGGGTTTGTAGCTTCTGGAACCCCGCCCGCGGCCAACGTCCCCCGGATCAGAACCGGGGAGACCTCCTCAGGAAGGCGCAATTTGCAGCGCCCCCCCTACCTCCTTGTGCGGCCATGGCGTAACTGGCCGACTTCGGGGGGGGTCTATGGCGAGACGGAAGGGGCCCCCTGCCCCCGCCGCCTAAGACCCCCCGGGCGCTGCCTGACGGGCCCTCCTGGCCCGCCCGCTGCGCCAACGGCGTAGCCGGAGAGAGAGCGGATCCCGCTCCCTCTCCCGCTCCGCGGCCTCCTTCTGCGACATCACCACATCGCAGAAGGAGGCCATCGCCTCCCACGCCGTCTCGCTGTCGACCATCTTTTGCATGATGGTCGGCAGCGAGAGAGCCACCCCACCCAGGGCCGCGGCTAACGTCGACCGCGGCCCCGCCCACGCAGGGCACGCCACCAAGGTGTGCTGCGCGGTGTCTTCCGCGCAGTCACAGTGGTGGCAACACCGGGTCGACTCCCCCCCGGCGACGTCACACAGATACTTCCCAAAGCACCCGTGCCCGGAAAGTACCTGTGTGAGCCGGAAAGTCATCGACCCCCACCGACGGCCGACCCATCGGTCCAAGATGGGCCCGACCGCCTCGAGGATACGGCGCCTCGATCCTTCGGCACGTAGTTCGGCGCTCCTGTGTAGCTGCCGCCGCCATGCGCCCAGAGCCTGTGTCTGAGCGTCTCTACGCCACCGCACCACAGTGTCCGGTGTGGGGCGGAGACCCTGGCTCCGGGATTGCGCGCCACGCCAGAACACCGCCGAGAGAACCTCGGCGTCGAGGTCCCATGGCAGGGACCCGGCGAGCGCGCATGCCACCTCATGGGAGATGGTGCGATACCCCCTAACGACCCTCTGCGACTGCTGCAGGATCTGTCGATGGCGACCCGATATGGAGCTCGCCCAAATTGGGGCTCCATACAGGGCTATGGACCGCACCACTCCCGTGTAAAGGCGGCGGCAACTGCCGCCACTCCCTCCCAGATTGGGGAGCAGGCGAGATAGAGCTCCCGCCGTGCTCCCCAACCTCGGGGCTAGGTGCCGAAGGTGTGCTTCGAAGTCCCATCTGCTGTCGAGAAGGACGCCGAGATACTTCAGCGTGTTCCCGACAGGGATGGGAGTTCCTCCTACCACGATACTAGGGCCTGGAGGCGGCCGCCTCCGGGGACCATGGAAAATAATGGCCCCGGATTTATGCAGTGCCACCTCGAGCCCCAGCCGCCGTATCCTCTCGACATGCAAGTTCACACAGCGCAGCACGTAATCATATCCGATGTTCCACAGGAGTGGTCCCAGGACAGACCCCTGCGGAACACCGCACACCATACGCCGACGACAGCCTCCTCCGCCCATCGTTGGGAAGACTACCGCCCTCTCCGACAGGTAGCTCCCCAACGACCGCCGCAGATATGGAGCTCCCTTCCTGCATCTCGACTCACCGCAGACCGCAGCAGACAACCCACTTGCATCGCATGCTTGCTGCACACGCGCAGATTGCTGAGCTTCAAAGGATCGACCTTCGGTCTAGGGGGGGAGTGATGTAGCGACACCGTACAAGCGATGAACGGAACGTAAAAGATGAATGAAAATACTGAATCGCGCAAACGAAATTCCTCAAGCTCGTAACTATATATGCAGCACCCAACCATCATCGGTTGGGCCGCGGCCCCCGGGCACATCCATCCGCCCGGTGGAAGATCTTCCCTTTAGTCGGGAGCACGTCATCCGCTCCCTACAGTGGGATTGGAAGGGCATTGTTTATTATGAGCTTTTACCGCCCGGCAAAACCATCGATTCTGATCTTTACTGCCAGCAACTGATGAGATTAAAGGAAGCAGTCGAGAGAAAACGGCCGGAATTGATCAACAGGAAGGGTGTGGTCTTTCATCACGATAACGCTAGACCACACACATCTTTAGCCACTCAGCAAAAATTAAGAGAGTTCGACTGGGAGGTCCTAGTGCATCCACCATATAGCCCTGACCTTGCGCCTTCAGATTTTCACCTGTTTCGGTCTCTGCAGAATTCTTTAGGTTCTGTAAGGTTGACCTCAAGAGAGGACTGCCAAAACTATTTGTCCCGTTTTTTTGATCAGAAGTCCCAAAGTTTCTACAGTAACGGGATAATGTCTCTGCCCACAAAATGGCAGAAAGTTATTCAACAAAACGGTACATATATATTGTAAATAAATGTAAATAAACTTTGAAAAAAATGTCTTGACTTTTCATACAAAAATACGAAAAGACTTTTTCCCCAACCTATTATTATGTTATTGTGAAAAACAGTGTTTTTTGGATAACCGTACAATTCATTTAGCATTTTTTTTTCTTAACGCTGTAACATTTGTACACACATTATTTCCTTGTAATAAGAGCGCGGAGAACAGCACTCGGCTATAGGCGGCCTACCTGTTTATTTCATGCCGCTCTGCCTCCGTGTCGGTCGGTGATGCCACTTTTTTTATGTCATGTGTCATTAGGTTTATACATACATACATAATATCACGCCCGTTTCCCCGAAGGGGTAAGCAGAGGCATACTAGACGCCCACACTTCGCCATTTATATTGTTGGTCCCACGTAATAGGTGGCGAACCTATTGCCGCTTTCCGGACACTTTCATGTTCGCCAGAGCCTCGTCCGTTGATCGGTAGGTGCACCACTTGCAGGTGAGGTTGGCTTGGGCTCATTAGATCTTGGTTGGAGCCCTGTACACCTAGGTGTACAATTAGGTTTATTAACACAAAAATATCAATAGCCCGCGACGCTTACAGACCGCGCTGCTGAAAGCGTCACTGTAAAACCTCATTTAATCACCCCGAATCCTGTACTCCTATTTACCATTAGTTAATTAGCTCTTTAACAAAATTTATTTCTATTCCAGACTATCCAAATGTCAATCAGAACCAACAACAAAACGGACAGAACTTCAACGTGTTCTACCAGCAGACCACGACGACACCGAGGCCCATACATACCCAGCCGCCGATAATATTCTACCCGCAACAACAGCCTCAGAGCCCGCCTCCCGACTACAATCCATACACCACTGAGAGACCGCAGCAGCCACCGCCTGACTACAACCCGTATACCACTCAACAGCCACGCCCTCAAAGACCTGACTTTATTTATGACCAGAATAGAGAGAGTGAGCAGGCGGCGAGACCATCTATGTAAGTTAAAGACGATATGGCGTTTTCGTTGCATGAGCATTCGTTTCCCTTACGTTACAAACGCTTTGTTTTGATAGTCTTTTTCCTTGCATCTCATATGTATCGTCATCATCATATCAGTCTTATAAAGTCCACTGCTGAACATTAGCCTTTTTAATGGATTTCATTCTATTGGAGTTATTTGCCAATAATCACCTCGCGCAAGCTGATACTGATCGCAGTTCAAGCCAGTGCACTGACGCTGCTGCCGGACTTCTTGGCGGGAAAGTGAAACGTCATGTCTGAAATTTTGTTTTATTTTCTAAAATTTGTGATATTTCTAACATTAATGTGTAATAACGGTGGACTATTAACCGTCAAGTGTTTGTGAACATACATGAGTGTTGGTAAATCAAACAAAACAGTGCAACATCACTTTTCAAATTTTCTCTCCAAGGAGTCCATGTGAGATCTCAGTATAGTCCCACATCTTTACCGAGGACTCAAGGGGCTTAGAGGAGGTTGTCTCATTTACCATTTATCATCTTTATCACCACTCATTCTCATTTACTATGAATTATATATAATTAATATATCACTTACTTGACACTGGCTAAATGTGCTAGACGCACGAAGTCATTATTTAAAATAAAGAAAGAATGACACTGCTGCCAAAAAACAATTTTTTTATAAATGTTAAAGTAGAGCTGTAATAATCGTTATATCTTAGACAGCTTTAAAGCGGTTTATATTTAGCATAGCAAACCTTGTCAGAGTCCTAACAGGGACCATAACTGGGGGCCTGCCGCCGAACTTGCTGGTAATCGATTATTAGGCATAATGGATTTCGAATTGATTCTGTCGTACCGCCGAACACGTCAACTTGATACAAGATGGCGTTCTCCATTTCGACACAAATTCTGAAGGATTGACGTAATATTTAACAGTCTCTATCTGTTTTTTTTTTTAAAATTATATTACAAACTAATATTTAGGTAACTTACTTGACACTGGTTGAATGTGCTTGACGCACGAAGCCATTATTTAAATGGAAGAATATTTAGGTAATAATGTGTCATCGAAACGCAAATAATAATCATTTCATTAATTAGTCGCCTCAGTAGTCTGCCAAGGTCACGAATAATCTATGGCTTTCGGCAGATTCCCCGGTACGGATTGATGAACCTCAGAACCTCAGAATCTTGATCTAGATGAAATAGCTGAAATTCACCGAATTCAGCGGTAAGGTTCCTAGTTTGATATTACTAGCACATGAAACGACAGTTCTTCACTGAGTCATATTAACTGTCATATTTATAGCCATTTTCACTACTGGGCACGGCCATTTTCGATTCAGGTAAAAGGGTTCAGGTTACTCCACCTGACGGACCCAGTGCCTACATAAATAATAATAAATAAATAAATATTCTCTTACAATCACACCAATACTTTGGTTCCAAGATAAGTATCACTAAGAACTTGTGTTATGGATACTAAAGAACGGATAAACATACTTAAATACTTTTTTTTTTTTTTGTAAATCATCTCAGCCCATTAACGTCCCACTACTGAGCACGGGCCTCCTCTCACATACCAAGGTGCGAGGGTATTGGGTCATACTCCACCACGCGGACCCAGTGCGGATTGGCGGAGGCAGGCGTATGGTGTAAACTCTGCTGTACTTCGGCGATCGTTTCCGACCACCGAGCACCGCAGAGCTACGAGCGCTTCTAATTATATTATTCTAATTGAGTGAAATATATTCCTCGCAGTCCATTGAGCCCAACGCGCCTGCCCAGCAACCCATCGTTCTCCGGCCGCGTGGAGTGTGGAATGGTGGCTGGTGGCAATGATATACAACCGCTGATCTACAACGGGCAGAGCTATGCCCGTGGAGACATCCCGTGGCTCGTCGCCCTCTACAGGAGGAAGGACGGAGGCCTGGACTTCGTCTGCGGAGGCACGCTCATCTCAGACCGTCATGTCGTATCTGGTATGTGTTCTGCTTGCTTCTTCCTAATTAATAATTCATTTATTCATTGTTTCATGCGGTTATTAAGATGTTTACATAAAATTATCTGACACACGAATCCTGGAAGGGCACTACAATAATAGCACAAACACTTAATAGCATACATTTATATAGTTGTAAACATATTAAATTTTATAAGTCGGCCCGAATACAAAAGATGTCAATTAGTTATTGCGTTAATCATATGTTAAGAGTTTTTAGAAATGTCAACACGGAAATTAATAAAATAAAAATTCCCAACTAGGTACTATGATGTTACGGAATATTTAACCGCCAAGATTTAGTATATGTTTGTGATTCTTAGTGATAGATTGTAGGATTTGAAAAGATTAATGAAGTAAGTTGTTTGTTTTAACAAGTTTATTTTTAATATTTCGATAATTATTGATTACAACTCCCGCCTCTTCACTCTTAAAGTTGCGTACCCGACAGGGTCCCGAAATTTGTTTCCAAAATTGTAAAACATCTATGTACGTACACATTATGGTTTAGCAATAAATATTTCGTATTTGTAACCTAACCTAACTCTGGACATGTTTTGTGGCGCCACTGTACACACGATGAATGAAGCAATACAGATGAATATATCCTGAATCGCGTAAACGAAATTCCGTCGCTACATATACAACACCCAATATTCTATCCCCCGGTAAAAGATCTTACATACATACATACATACATTCACGACTATCATCCCCGAAGGGGTAGTCAGAGACTAGGCAATAAGGACCGCAAGAGTTGTCCACTGTCAAAGTCCACTTTTCACCAAATAACAACTGCACATATGCTCAGCGTGATAGGTGGTGAGCCCGTCGCCGCTCTAAGCTGTAGGATGTATGTGCAGTCTTTAGTCCCTTAGTCGCCTTTTACGACACCCAAGGGAAGAGATGGGTTGGTAGTATTCTTTGAATGAGCCGTTAAAAGATCTTCACTTTATTAAAAAGGACCACTCCGCTTCCCACAGATGAGTAGTTCTTTGAGTATTGGACAAAAGAAGGACTATAGACTAAGAGCGCAGGATATTAAAACCGTTCGAGTTCTATGTTTCTAGGTAATTCGAAATTGGTATCCCAAAGAAAGAATATCATGAAAACAATTGATTGTCATTGGGCTTGATATCGAAATACGAGCTAATGCGGTTCGCCGCTCCAATCCCTGAATTTTTGCTTTTCCCCCAGTATCATTTTATATTACCAAGATTAAACTATAATTTAATTAAATAGGCACCAGTTCCCACCACTAGGTGAAGAACAGACACACACAGACTGTAGTGAATGAGAAGGTTAATGAGTGTAAGTAAACATAAAAGAGTGGGCCAGGATCGTAGAATGTGGAAGGATGTGATCTCTGCCTACCCCTATAGGAAAAGGCGTGATATTTATGTATGTTGCAAGCAAAGAGATTTAATATAGTAATAGAGCGGCTATTAGAGACTATTCCATACAAAAAATTTAAGCTGGCGCGGAAGTAGCGCTATCTAACGTTGAAAAGCAAAACAGCATATTAAAAACAATTAGAATAAGTTTTACCTACTCCACGGTAGGCGTCGCTTTGCAGTAGGGATGTTCCGTTTAGAATTCGACGTATCGATAATTTTGAAGAAGGTTAACCAAAATCGGTATAAAAACATATAACATGAATAAGCAAGTGACAATTAGAGTAGTATATGAAAATTCCGGTGTTTTCAATGATTCTTATTATTTATTTAGTAAAAGCGTTAACTTATTAAATTCAACACTACTAATAAAAAAGAATATATTGATGACAAGACAATACAAAAATGAGTATAAGTTAAAGTTATAATAAATTTATTTAAATATGTGATAATAATATGACAATTTTAAGAAAATAATGTAAAAATATAAAAAAATTAATAAAAAATAACCTCTGTGAAACGTTATGGAGTGAAATAAACATTGATTTGAAAGTTTTACTATTACAGTGTATAACAGTCCTCCAACGCAATGATTATTGAATCAGAATATTACTACTTATATTAAACTTATACTTACAATTTAAAAATATTATTTATTACACTAATCGATAAATAAAACGACATCACTTGAACATCACTAAATCATCTACTTCCGCATCGACAAGTGTGGCGAGATCCTAAAAGTAGTGCTTTTGCTTTTCACCGCTAGAGGTCGGCAAAGGGCATAGGTAATGTTCTAGAATAATTTATTGAAAATTATTATATAGTCTGATTATTGAGTAAATATAAAAAATACTTACGAAAATAAACTGTAGTCACGTTCAGCCTTTTTACCATAACGGGATTTGCAATATCGCAGTACGCAATTTGGCATATTTTCTATAAAATTTGTCAAATCTGTTCACGCACAAACACGACTACACTAGAGGGCGCATAAAATCATACTGAGCGACTTGTTACCACTTGGTAATAAGTTGTGGATTACAGTTTGGATCTCAATGTCCTGTCTATAGTAATAGTTTAATGTCTTTGGTTGCAAGTCTTGCTGGATGCCTAACTATTGGTTAGTTAGGCATTACACAAATAACACAAATCCGAACCGAACCCGATAAGTGACAAAATTTGCGTTTTTGGGCTTAAAGCAGTACCTAAAAGAATTTATCGGTTAATTAAAAAAAATTTAACTTAAAAGGTTTACTTATTGGATTATGAAGTCCTCAGTTTTCAGTCTTCTTTTCTGAAATAGACTTATTTGATAATATCACAAGAACAAGCGGCAGGAATTATGTATCTGATGTTGTCACTTATCGGGTTTGAGCACGGAACCCTCGAAATGTAAGCTTAGACTATCATCTGCACTTTCTCACACACCTTCACAGTGGCTTCATGTCTCGGAGTATGACTAGACTATCCACATCCTTTCTATATTACTTACATACATACATTAGCGCCTGTTTCCCCAAAGGGGTAGGCAGGGGCATATTATATACCCAGGCATCGCCAATTATATAGTTGGTCCCACGTAATAGTTGGCGCGCCTATTGCCGCTTACCGGGCACTGTTATGTTTGCCAGAGCCTCGTCCGTTGTTCGGCAGGTGCACCACTTGCATGTGTTGCAAGTGAGAGGTTGGCTTGGGCTCCTTCGGTCTTGATAGGATCTCTATACACCCTATATATTCGAAATTGACACTGCAAAAAATTTATGTTAAATAACTAAGGATATGGATTGCAGGCGAGGATCCCGCACTCCGCTTCTGAGTTCGTGGGTTCGTTTCCCTCACAGGACCAATCTTTGTGTGCATAAACATAAATAAGTTTGGCTCAATAGAGCTCTTATGAATGCCATACTTTTAAACTAACGCGCCCATTCACTGCGGGCGGGAGCTTGATCGTAAAAGAACAAGCAAGAAAATCGTCAGGTTTGATTTTTTCTCCCGCCAGTTACAATAAAAATACCTAATATTAAAACAATTGTGTACTGCAGCCAAAGGATCCAAAAGAACAGAAGACATAACTCTTTTTTAGCAATATTAACATAATTACGGGCAATCACAGCAGACTTGAGAAAACGCGTTTCGCTCAACCATATTTTAGGGAACGCAACGATCCAACGCATGACGCCACCACCGCAGAAACATTTATAAGTGAGCGTGACATAGGTACTCAAGCCACAGGATAAAAGGATTTTAGTAAAATTAACATGAATATTACAAGAATGAATGAAATGTGCTGCAAACCAAAATTTTGTTACTGTAAAGTAGTATATTTATACCATATTTTAAATAGTATTATGTCCCATTGATGCATAATAAGATAGAAAATAGAACTTTAACTTAGCCTCTCTTATGTTGAATGACATTAGCCCACTTTCCGTTATCTGTTGTGCCGGGAGCCGGTATGGTCAACAGACGGCCCATTTTTGAGATAGACTCTTACTGTAACTGGATTTTCTCATTTGACATTTGTTTAAATTTTTTCCGCTAAAGTTGGCCGAGATTTTGGCTTTACTAGTCAGCCTGTTTCTTCTTTATGCATTTGTAACGTGTTAGAAAGGATAGGGTATATACAATGAAGTTTTTTAGAGCGAATATGAGAACACAGTTTGCCATACCGGCTCCCGGTACGTCAACCGATTAGGCGAAGATATGTTTATACCGGGAGCCGGTGTTTCACATATGAGGGGTTAAGCAAGTGATGGATTAAAAATATCTTTGTAACAATTCCCGCGCTACTATAATTTCCTGACCTTTAACTTACTCACCTATTGCAGCTGCGCATTGTCTCCGGATAAGGAAGACTACCATAGCAATCAGGGACTTCGTGGTGAAGCTCGGCGTGTACGACCTGGAAGATTGGGGAGACGACCAGTACATCACCAGAACGCTGGAGGCCGCAAACATTCATGAGGCTTATGACTCTTCCTCTCTTACCAGTAAGTACGAGCATTTCTTTTTATTGTGACGGGTGGAACGATAGACGGTGGTACTTAATCTGCTGACCTAAGTGCACTTTTATAACAAACCTTCTCGATCAAAACAATACGGATCAAAGTGATGAGCTGAAGAAAGTATACTGCTTATAAATGTATTCATGATAGGTGCAATCTCGAAAAACAAGTTAAATAATTGTTTATTCAGTTCATTTCAATGTAATGCAACTGCCGGAAAGTGATTTTTAATTCTACAGTAATTATTCGTACATATAACCAATCACCCGAATGGGTAAACACACACGTTAAGATATTCATTGATTTAATCTCAAACATGGGTCTCATCTGGACCAACCAGCACTATTATTTTATCAATAATGATTAGCGCACACTGAGAAGGTTCTTAAGACTGGATTGTGCGAGATATGTTTGCCTATATTCACTTTTATTATGTTTACTTTGTAATGTTAAATGCATAGAAATCTAAATAATAAGACACTAAAAATGGTATGCGCCGCATAAGACTATCGGAACATAGCGCATGCTAAAAGGAACATTGACCCATTAACAGATAGGTCAGGTTTGAGTTACGTAGGTACTGATACGGTTTTTCTATGTCTTACTGAGATCGAATCAATGTTAATCAAACGTTTTAAGCACAAGCAGAATTACTAATTAATAAAGCAGATTTAATGCGCTTGCAAGTAAGACAAGTATTCTTTAGAAGATCTTCTTTTGTGATGTCCCAAAAGTCGTCTTTTTTGATGTCCCAAAAGTCGTCTTTTTTGAGTTAAGTCACTATTTCATTAAGCATACGATATGTCGCCAATGTGAAAAGGAACGCATGTCGCCAATTTTTAAACTTAAGGCCGAGATTGACGTTGCTGTCATTCACTATTGACTTCAAGTTATTCTTGAACACAGTACATTGATTGTTTGTAGTGAGGTACGATTCAGATATAACAAACGCAATTGGCAATGTATTTAATAGTTCTGGATGCACTGGTGCCATACGATATACCAGTGATTTTTCTTCTTTTACATAATGGCTTCGAGCCTTTAGCACATTTAGCCAGTGTCAAGTAAGAGATATATTAGTAATATATAAATGATAGTTTACTATCATTTATACCTCTTTTAAGAGAATGAGTGGTGATAAAGATCATAAATGGTAAATGAGATGTCTTCCCCCTAAACCCCTTGAATCCTCAGTAATGAGGGGCTACTGAATGGACTTCTTGAGAGATTTTGAATTGTTAAAATAATAATAAATGTTTATTCTCACCATAGTTTTACAATGTATCCTTAAAATAATACAATCTACCCATTTATTAAAAAAATTATATTCATCTGACAAGTGCAAACAATGTAGGTACCTAGTTGGAAATAGTTTACATACTAAAATGGAATCTAATATTGACACAGTGTAGTTAAATAACACAGTATGGAAAGAAAACCATGGCGGGCTAATACCTGAATTAGGAAAATCCTGTAGCTCAGGGTATTAATACTCCGCCCAATCAAAGGTCGAAAAAATATAATTGTACAATTCTTTACCAAGACTTAAAGCACTATTTTATTTTTATTTTACACTATTTTGAAATTGATAAGAGAAGAGACAAGAAAAAAAAAAGTTATATTACTTTACAAATATTTAAAGAAAACATATAATAAATGATTAACATATTGCATCATTAATATAGTGGCAATAAAGATCTTATAGAGAAATTATATATATTACAAATTATATAGTTTTTTTTTTTGACCTGTAGGGTTGTCAGTAACTGGTGAATAACTTAATACACACATACAAATCATATAATCTTTCCTTTCTTTTTATTTTTTTTTATGTTGCACTGTTTTGTTTTGAACAGTGATTTTACGCGCGCACAGCACTTCTATCGTTATATTATTAAGATTTCTATGGTTAAATAACTTGTGTTGGAATAAAGGACTTACTTAATTTCTTCTTACAGATGACATTGTAGTCCTGACCCTTGACAAGAGTGTGGAATTCACCACCAACATCAGACCAATCTGCTTATGGGACGGCAGAACCGATCTGAGTCGAATAGTTGGAGCATCAGGAGTTGTGAGTAGATGTTTATTTATCTACCTACTACTTTTTCTATTCTACTAGAAAACATTATGTCATTTAGGCGACGTACACTTTTTGATATGACTCGTCATGATGGGATATTTTTCACACAGTGAATGGAGTCTAGAAAATTGCACAAATAAAAAATTCCACTAGGCAAAAATTTACTTGACTTTGTGTGGCTAATATACATTAATCTAAACTAAAACATACTAAGACTATGACGCACTTTAACAAAGAGTTGAATTAATTTTGTAAATAAATCAATTTCATTAATTTAATCTTCCTAAATTCAAATGTAATATTTTGTAGCGACATCGTACTAGCAATGAACGAAACGTAAAAGATGAATGAAATCCTGAATCGCGCAAACAGAATTCCTTAAGCTCGTAACTATATAAATACAACACACAAACATCATCGGTTGGGCTTGTTAAGGCGCTGCCGCGAGACTTTCTTGCGCTCGCCTCCCCCTCACACCCACCAAAACCCCAAACTCCCAAACCCACCCTCCTCAGCAAACTATCATCCCTGCTTACCTCAGTCACCGCCTGCTCGCTGACGGCTTGCTGGGCCTCCCTTCGGGGTCTCACCCGGTGGGCCTGTCGCGCTGAGGGCGGTGCTGTAAGCCTCCACGTTGAGAGCGCCACTCGTCACTCGACGGCCGCATAGCGGCACCCAGCGCCTTGAGGTAGAAGTCCCAAGAGATAAAGCCTGGGGAATGAGCCCAATGGCTCGAAGTCCGAACCTGCCATCTGGCAGAAGATCCCGGATCACCATCGGTTGGGCCGCGGCTCCCGGGCACATCCATCTGCCCGTTAGAAGATCTTCCCTTTGGAAGGAAATACCACATATCTTGCCCAAGGGTGGGCTAGATATCGAGCAAGGCAAGGCAAGGCGACCAAGGAAATATGACCTCATCTTGTTTTAATGTGGACGAAGGGCAATCAACCTCTCATCTTTCGGCTCGTTTTTTCTGGAGGTCTCCATGCTGAAAGTGAACTTTGTGACAATTAAATATAACGTCTGTCAGATATAGATATACAATAGATAACGCAAGTACCACGATTTGTATTGAAATCAAGCGAGTTGACTATTGACATCTAATGTGACGTCACTGCCGATATTTAGTGTAGGGTAATCCGAACTGATTCATCGACGCTGATGCTGCTGATGAAAAATATTTCATAATGTGAAATCGTTCATGTTACCAGTATTTGAAAAACAACAACAGACGCGCGCGGACTGTAAGTAGCGGCGGCCAACCCCGACGATTGGTCGGGTTCAGAAACGCGAATCACATGCATTTGCGTTATCTATGGTATATTATATATACCTGTGGTCTTCCCATCTGGGCAATTCTACCCCAAATACATAATAATATGGGCTACCCAAAGGTTGCAAGTTGGATTCCTGCCCGGGTTAACGGGGCCGAATCGTACTCATAATATAGCATTGTATATGCAATAAATATAAATCCAGAAATTATAAAATAATTATATAAACTTTTATTTAACCAGGTGGCAGGATGGGGAGCTAGAGAGACAGGAGTGGGCGAGAAGGGCAAGCCGCTGATGGCCCGGATCCCAATCGTCAGCACAAACAACTGCCTCGCCAGTCACAGCAACTTCCACAGCATCCTCACGAGCACCAACACCACATTCTGTGCAGGTAATTACAATCATCTCATGTGAACACTATGCGAAGTGGAGGCGAAATTGTAGGAAAGGGGTTCCCTGGTCTGTAAGGTGGCGACCGGAAAAACGTATAGATGAAGATGATATCGACCGTAGCAATTAACAATGTCGTAAGTGAAAAGCCGTTTCTTTAATCAATGTCGTAAGTAAAAAGCCGTTTCTTTAAACAACGTCGTAAGTGGAAAGTAAATACTTATCTTGTATATTGTTAAAAGCGACAACTTTTAACTTACACATTGTTAATTGCTGTCATTATGTTCATCACATCACATCTCCTCTGCTCTGCTCAAATGTTTCCACTGTATCGGAGACGACATGTCTACATCGGGATCCTTTCGTTGACATTCATACATATAAACACGCCTGTTTCCCCGAAGTGATAGGCAGAGGCATATTAAACGCCCACATTGCGCCAATTATGTTTTTGGTCTCACGTAATAAATAGGTGGCGAGCCTATTGCCGCTTTTCGGGAACTTTTATGTTCGCCAGAGCCCCGTACGTTGATCAGAAGGTGCAGGTAAGGTTGGCTATACACCCGTAGTATCGTATTTGTTGCTTATTATTACATGTGTGTTAGTTTAGTAGCGGCACCTTCAAAGAGTTATACTAACCCTTGTATAGCCTCAGGGTGCAGAGAAAATAAATCAGGAAATGTGGTCTCGTGTAGTGTCAATGAGGACGAAGAGCAAGCCTCCTCTCACCATTTTAACTGCTGCTACAAATACCTTTTAAATAGTGATTGAAAATAACCTTGATAATAATGAGCAGAAGACACCCGCAGTCAATCCCGCTAACTCCAAACTATCACTGGTTTAGCACTCGCGAATAGGCTCCTTCTTTGCTCGAAGGACCATTTAAATGCACGGTTCGTACACTTAGAAAAAGGGTTGATGAATCTAAAAACACTGGTAAGAATTACTGAGAGTTTATTAGTCGAGAAAAACGACAGAGAGATAAAGACTAAAAAGTCAATGGTGTGGGTAAATACGTGTGATTGGTACGATTATTGTTAAAACACTAAGTAGAAAATAGATGAATAAAAGGAAATTAAAATTACGCCACGAGTTAGAACATGCGAATCGGGTCAAAATGCTGACACGCGACATAGTTAGATACTTGGTGTACGTTTAAAGATCGTACATATACCAAGGTTTCTGCCCACACCAAATAGGATATGTATAATATGGCCTTAAGGCCGTGTTCCTGGACTCGAAGACTAATTAAAGTACGGCAGTATATAACTAAGTACTATTTCGTTGCAGGTGACCGCAACGGCGTCGGACCCTGCTCAGGTGACTCCGGCGGAGGTTTCTACATCCTGGATAGCGGGCGCTGGCGTATCCGAGGCGTGGTGTCCGTGTCTTTAAAGCCCCCGAGCGGGGAAAGCATCTGCAACTTGGACCAGTACATTATATTCACGGACGCCGCCAAGTATCTCCGCTGGATCCGGAATATTGTGCAGTCCAGCCAAATTTGATATTGTTAGACAATTTAGTGTATTTATAACAACGAAACTGACGGCCTGCCCTAATTCAACGACAAACCAACTTTTTTATTACTCTCTTTCTCTCGCTACTGTAATGAGTGAAAGAGATGGGTATAACGAAATTTCTTTTTTCGTTGAATTAAAGTAGAAGGGCCTCTGAAGTCGCAATTGTGATCCAAATTAAACGGTACCTATTCTTACTTTTGAAAAAGATCAGTGTACCTGTGGTCTAGACCTTTAGGAACATTCTCTATGGATCAGCCTTTAAAAATATTTATTAGATTACTGTGAACAAGTATTTAACAGATCACCATAACTCTTACCTTTATATTAGTAACTAATCTAGATACATTTAAGTTTATAACACAAAATTCGTCATCGGAACTATCTAATAAAATAATATAAAAATTCTCAGATCACAGACGTTTTTGACGCTTTTATCCGCGCATCGCAGACATTTTTTTTCACTGTGTGTTTTACTAGCTTCAGGGAAATTAGAGTGATCTAAATAGCACTTAAATCTATTGTCTATGCAGAGCTATATAGACATAATTTTTTTTACTACTAAACAATCAGAAGTAAATAGATAGGAATTTTACAATAAACTATTTAATGATAATGTTTTTAAAAATCGTTTAATTTGACTGCGGTAGATGATCGAATTATTAGTTTTATTAGTCCAGTGTTGTTTTAATAATATTAAAATATGACCTACATATAACAAACACCCATAATAGTTATAATACTTACAATAAAGAAGCAATGTCTAAATCTACAGATAAAATCGTAACTGTTAAATAATATTAATTAATTTTTAACAAAATTTATTGAAAATGCCATTACCAATCACCCAAAAATACCTCATTACTATATATATTTACAATAACTACTTACCTGTTTTCAGCATACCGGATTAAAGATTTTTTTTTTGTTTATTTCTAAGTTTTTTATAACCCTCCATTAAAATAGGTAGGTACGTAACGCAATTGTTAAGATTCCACAGCGGACGGAAGTCTGTAAAATGAATAGAATCGACTGTGTTCAAGGAATTAAAAGCACTTTATTTTTATTTTATGGTCAATACCTTTATCACACTCATCTTCTTAAATAAAGTGTTTGTTTTATAAATATTCTTGAACGTGAGCCTCTTAAACAGGGCTTGTACCATTGGGGTACTAGACAATGCATAAAGTTTATTAATGTTTTAGTCATAAAATCGGTAACCTGCTTTATTTCAAGGTACATTTAGTTTCATTATTTTAGTAATATTACAAGGATTTTACAAAGTGGCAGTGCAACGTCTCTGCCTACTCATGTGGGAATATGCCACAAGTTTTTGTTTATAAGTAGGTAAGTGCACATATATAGGATTATTAATATTATTATATAAGTAAAAAAGCCATAACAGTTTGTAGATATTATATTTAAGTATATGCATAAACGATTAATTAAAGTCTTAAAACATTCATTGACTACTTTATTTGATAGCATCATATCATAGCATTATGCCTTGCCCTGGACATAAGCTCAGGGCCCAGATTTGGCCGAATTTCAGTTATTAGTTATTACATGGAGCGACTGCCGCCTGACTTTTTCAACTCAGAGGGAAACATCATTTTGTGGTTAAGCCAGCTGTCAGGATATTAGAAGGCACTGACGTTACTGACACGCGGCTTGTTGTTTTTTTTTTTCTCCCCAATTGGCAATTTAAAATTTGCCAGTGTCAAGTGTCATGGCTTGTTGTTATTTACAAGGCACAGAGCAAACGATAATTACTCACATAACTTTAAAAGTCAAAGGTGTGCCGACCAGTCTCTGAATTTAAACTCTAGTATCTTGCTACTGGGCTATGATTGCTCTGATTAGGTACCTACTTAATTTACAATAAAGGTTAGTTCACACCGAGACGCAAAATGCGGTTTGTAATGAACAACTCTTAGTATTTTCTGTTAAAAATTAAATAATGAGCAAAATTTATTTCGATGTGATCCTTGGTCTGACTCAGAGCTTTGGTACATACATTTTTTTTAACTTTTGACACTGTGGTGGTATTTAAGTACTTCTCTTGTTTATAAGTACATACATACATTCACGCCTGTTTTCCCGAAGGGGTAGGCAGAGGCATATTATACGCCCATATTTCGCTAAGGCAGGGGATCCTAAGATATTGGTAAGATCCCTATACACTATATTTATATGAATTGTAATAATGTTTTAGTTAGTTCTCCCTAATTTTTTTTACAGTTACTAATCTATATATTAGGTCGGGGAAAATGTCTTTTCGCATAACGTAGGTATAAACTTATTATAATTTTTTTTTGACTGTACTATTTGTGTCTGGCTGGTTTTGGTAACATTAAAAAGGTTCCATTATAAAGAAAAGAAAAAAATAAAAAAAAGTTGTTTCCCGCTATTTTTCATTTGTTTTTCTCTCCGTTAAAATGAGTGAATCTAATGAAGAAATTCGATACATTTTAAAATTTTATTATAAAAAAGGCAAAAATGCAACTCAAGCAGTGAAAAAAATTTGTGATGTTTATGGACCTGATGCAGTGTCAGTAAGAGTAGCACAAATTTGGTTCAAACGTTTTCAGTCCGGAAATTTTGATGTTAAAGATGCACCTCGCTCTGGTCGCCCTGTTACGAATAAAATGGACGCCATTTTTGAAAGAGTGGAGCAAGATCGGCATATTAGTAGTTACGATGTAGCTGAAGAACTGGGAATTGACCACAAAACAGTTTTGACCCATTTGAAGAAAGCTGGTTATACAAAAAAGCTCGATATTTGGGTGCCACACGAGCTCACTCAAAGAAACTTAATGAACCGTGTACTCATTTGCGATTCATTATTGAGACGTAATGAAACCGAGCCGTTTTTGAAGAGATTGATAACTGGCGATGAAAAGTGGATCACGTACGACAAGAACGTGCGAAAAAGGTCGTGGTCGAAAGTTGGCCAGGCTTCACAGACTGTGGCCAAACCTGGCCTAACACGAAATAAGGTGATGCTGTGTGTATGGTGGGATTGGAAGGGCATTGTTTATTATGAGCTTTTACCGCCCGGCAAAACCATCGATTCTGATCTTTACTGCCAGCAACTGATGAGATTAAAGGAAGCAGTCGAGAGAAAACGGCCGGAATTGATCAACAGGAAGGGTGTGGTCTTTCATCACGATAACGCTAGACCACACACATCTTTAGCCACTCAGCAAAAATTAAGAGAGTTCGACTGGGAGGTCCTAGTGCATCCACCATATAGCCCTGACCTTGCGCCTTCAGATTTTCACCTGTTTCGGTCTCTGCAGAATTCTTTAGGTTCTGTAAGGTTGACCTCAAGAGAGGACTGCCAAAACTATTTGTCCCGTTTTTTTGATCAGAAGTCCCAAAGTTTCTACAGTAACGGGATAATGTCTCTGCCCACAAAATGGCAGAAAGTTATTCAACAAAACGGTACATATATATTGTAAATAAATGTAAATAAACTTTGAAAAAAATGTCTTGACTTTTCATACAAAAATACGAAAAGACTTTTTCCCCAACCTATTATATAAAAGAAAGTCGTGTTAGTTACAGCACTTATAACTTAAGAACGGCAGAACAGATTTGGGCGAAAATTGGTAGGGAGGTAGCTTAGAGCCAGGAGACGGACATAGGATACTTTTTATCCCGTTCGACTGCGTTCCCGTGTGACTTGACATGAAACGTCAGTCACTATAAAACGGGATATAACAAAAAAGAATCAGACTTGGAATAATAAAGCGCAAATGACAGCTATGTAGTGACGTATGGATGACAATTTGATATTTGTAAGAAATTAATATTCAAACTATTTCTGACTTCTTGGCGGGAATGTGAATATGAGTTTTGAAATAATTTTTTAGGTGAATTGAAGTGAAGTTTAATTAATAATGCCGCGAACAAGACTATCGAATCTTTACCGACAAAGCCGTAATGCAAGAAGAATACGAAATACTGGAAATGAAAGGACTGAAGAAGAACAAGAAATTGCACGTGAACATCGCCGCAATAGTATGGCTCGACTTCGTGCTTCTCAATAAATAATAATTAAAAAAAAAATGTCGTGTATCACAAAGTACTTAAGTGAAGAGCAACTTTGTAATAAAATATAGAAATAATAATGAATGATTAATGTAGGTATTTAATTTTTTTGTAATTTTCCAATAAAATAAAAACACAATCTGCTTATTTATTGCCATTAAGGCGGAACAAAGTTTGCCGGGTCAGCTCGTATTTTCAATAATACTCAATTCAGCTTTTTCTGTTTCCTGACCGATTCGTTTCCACTTGTTGTTTTACTTCAGTTATTACTACATTTTTGACATCAAAGTCTTGTATGGGTCCTTTTAATTCTATTTCCACTATTTTCTGATTTTCTGTCACATTGTGTTCTGGAACTGAGGGTTCAAGTTTTATTTTAATCGTTTCATATTCCCTCTCTTCAAATTCTGGTTCTGCTTTTATTTTGACAGCTGCGTCGTATTCTCTTACGTCAAGCTCCAGAGGTTCTGCTTTTATATTAGCCTTGTCAAACTCTGGTTCTACTTTTATTTTATCAACCTTATCGCGTTCCATTACATCAAGCTCTGTTCCTAGGGGTTCTACTTTAACTTTAACAATTGTTTCATGTTTTGTTACATCTTTACCCATCACTAGTGCTTTTTCTTTTCTTTTAGCGTTTTTATTGTGTTCTCTTTCATCAAGCTCTAGTTCTACTTCCAATTTTCTTTTAACAGCTGTTTTATGCTCTTTTTCATCTTCATCTGTTTCTTGTGCTTCTACTTTTATTTCATGTTCTGTCACATCAATCTCAGTTTCATAGACATTTTGATCTTCGTTTTTATTTTGTTTATTATCATTCGCTTTTGGTAGTACAATTTCTTTGGATTCTGCGCAACATAGTATCTGAAATGTTAAATATAAGTTCTATCAAATAAATTATTATTTAAAGAATCTGTAAGATCTAAAAAAGGACCGCAGCTCTCAACACAAGGTGACTGGAAACGATTACAGAAGTAAAGCAGAGTTCACTGGGGTCAGTTCTTGAATGTGTTATTTTGAATAATGGCGGGAGAAAAAACTAACCTTGACAATTTTCTTGCCCGTTCTTTTACGACCAAGCTCCCGCCCGCAGTGAATGTGCGCGCTAGTTTTAAGGTTTTGGAATTTAGACTTTTATAAGAGCTCCATTGCGCTAAACTTGAATTAATGATTTTGACTTTGGCTTTAAAAACCGTTTCCATGCTTCAGAAGACACGTTTTTCCGTTGATATCGGTTATCGCTGTGTAATGGTTTTTAAGCCAAGTTAAAAGCCCTATTAGGTGGCTTTAAATATTTTTAACTGCTAGTCGACCCAAGCCTTTGTCTTACAAAAATATTGAGCGTTTTTTCTGAAATTCATCATATCAGTTTTATGAGTCCACTGTTGAACATTGGCCTTGCCAATTGATTACATTCTACGAGGGGTATTGGCCTATAATACCACGGTGGGCAGGCGGTTTGGAGATCGCAGTTCAAGCTAATACAAAGGATGACGCTGCCACCATCATCTGGTAAGAATTCTCTTTGTAGACTCTTACGACTCCCGTGAGATCTGAGGAGGTGGCACTAGGCCGATACCACACAACACTATTACAAATTTATTTCTGAAGCTGTTTTTTCTTAAGATCTCGTTAACGCGCGTGGGTCATTTACAAACAGAGAAGCGGTCTAAGCGTGCTCGTTTCATTGTTAAAAAAGTTTAATAGTTTCCTAACTATGTTTTTGGGTATATCTCTAAGGCCTCTGCCTCGAATCTTGCGGGCAGCGGGGCGACACCGATATGGAATGATGTGAACCATAAAAATAGAAGATTAAATAATCAGTTATGGGAAGAAATTAAATTATCTCTGTTCTTCATAATTTCGATTAAAGTCGCCTTTTCTTTTCCTTGCCATAAGGCAATACCTACAGTACTACAGACTATAAAGTAAAGTAAGTAAAGTAAAGAAAAAAAATATTTATTTCATAAACTATTATACATAGTGCTTGAAAACGTCATGATTAAAAATGAAAAAAAAAAACAATCGAAATATTATTACACTAAATCACGAAGCTTAGATTCACTTACATGCAACAAAACTAAACAATTTAAAAACTAAAAATAATGAAGTGTAAGTGAATCTAAGTGCCAGTTCCGAGCCACCGCTCTGTAAGAACTGGCAAGAAACTCACAGGCTATGCTCTTTTAAATATGTCCATAGTAGGGATTCACTTCTTCCTTTGCCTACAATAAATCGAGCGTTAGGAATAAATTTGATTCAAAAAGATGTCGCCGTTGTGCAGACATTTCGTTCGCGAATAAAAACAAATATCTCGACGACACAAATACGAACACAACACTACGCCGCCATAATGCCGCGCGATCTGCCCGCTGCTTTCGAGAACGGGTCTGCGTAGCCCGTCCCGCTCCCGCGCCGCCGCCGCCGCCGCCCCGCTGCCCGCAAGATTCGAGGCAGAGGTCTTATGTGTAGAATAAGCGAATGTGAAGCATTCTACACATACACATTTGGCTTCGACCAGGGTCTCTGTACACCCTTTATAACATTATATAAATGTTAAAACTTATTGTGTTTTTAGATTCAAAATCGCAATAGTTCCACCCATTTTTAGCTAGGATCCCACCTCCTTGTTGCATGTAAGTCAATCCAAGCTTCGTGATTTAAGTGTGATAATATGTACATTGTTTTTTATATTTAATTTCGACAATGTAATAGCTTATGAAATAAATGATTTTTGATTTGATTAATTGATACCAAGATCTGAGGATAGCAAGATCAACAGACGAGTTTCTGGCGAACATAAAAGTTCCCGGTAAGCGGCAATAGGCTCGCCACCTATTACATGGGATCAACAATATAGCTGGCGAAATGTGGGCGTATACTACCCCTTATATGCCTCTGCCTACTACTTCCGGCAGAGAGGCGTGATACTCTGTGTGTATCCTATATATATATATATATTATGAACTTTTAATGATTACATAGCAATAATAACTTACAGCATAAAGTGCTTCGGAAGGCACGTTAAGCCGTTGGTCCCGGTTATCACTAAAATGTGATAGTCATGTGATAGTCATGTGATAGTCGTTAAGCCATGTTAGAGGCCTAATAGGAAGCTTGAAATATTCTAACAGCAGGACGCCATACACCTGCCTCCACCAATCCGCACTGGCTCCGCGTGGTGGAGTATGACCCAATACCCTCACACTTTGGTATGTGAGAGGAGGCTCGTGCTCAGTAGTGGGACGTTAATGGGCTGACATGATGAATAACTTACAGATAGCGCCCATCCTGCTTTTTCTCCAAATAAACTTCTGAAATGGTTTGCTATTTCAGTGTACATAGATCTGGTGAAATCCTTTTTTCGTTTCAAGTGTGGTAAATATATATGTGCAGCAATTTGGCATACATATGTGTCCACTGGGACTGCTTTCAAATGATTTAGTGACATTAGGCAAACGGTATCGACCACCTAAAAAAAAAATATAAAGGTTTTAAGTTATTTCGAAGTAGTGGCCTCACGTCACTCACAATTTATTAAACATTTAACACCTCTTTTTTTAATTTGCTCTAATTAATAACTTCTGAACTCTATTTCATTGAAAACACAGACATATTTTATGTAGACAGAGGCCACTTTACCAGTTATTCTTAACTCATTCTTCTGCCTACATAAAATATGTCGAATTTTTCAACGAAATAGGGTTCAGGAGTTATTAATTTAGAGCAAATTAAAAAAAAAGAGGTCTTAAATATTTAAATGTTTTACAATTAGTTTCGTACCTTAGGTCCCATTCCTTTTATATTAAGCAACTGTTTCTTGGCATCGGCATACTTCATATCCACTAATTTATAAATCCATTCAACTCCACCTACTTGCGTTAGAAAAACTGCAGTGCTATAAACATTATGCGCTCGGTAACCTAGCCCCAATTTCTCAAGTTTAGACCCTACCTGGGAACAGAAAGAAAATATTACTGAATAAATTAATGTTCTCGGACATCTCAGTCAGCGTGTGTAAGTCCTAGTAATAAGAGCTTTTTTCACTCTCTCTTGACAAAGATCTGGTTTTGCACTGGCATTTATTTTTAAAAAAATATGTAAAAACTTTTTTTGAACATACGAAAAACCCACACAAATAAAGAGGTTTGAGCAAATAAAACCTTTGCGCATTAGACATGCCTATAATGCCACTGAACAAATATAAAATTACACCAAAATTTATTTTACAATATAATTGTAAGGGTTGTAATCTTGGTTTTCACGCAACATGGATGCCCTTACTTACTTCTGGGCCTGATAATTGCTTTATTGTGGGAAATGCATAATAACTACGTCCATTTACTGAACAGATTAAATCCCCATATGTACTGCACATTCGTTCTACCATAGCAGATATCCTGAAAAAAATATTTAACACTGTTAGTGAATACTAACTATTAAACTATTATTTATTGTTTGAGTGGCGATAGCCCAGTGGCAAGACCACTTGCTTTTAAATTCAGAGGGTCTCGCGTTCCAACCCTGGTGGCGCACCTATGACTTTTCGAAGTTTGTGTGATGTCCTGTTGCATGAAGCAGGAAATAAGGATCAATGCAAGGTTAACAGTTGAAAGTTATTTTAAGCATAAACTTTGACCACCAATATCTCAGCTATATGAATTCCACTGATGAACAGAATCCTTCCAAATAGTTTTTATAGTATTGGGGTTATTTCCCAATAGCTATCATACCGGGCAGGTAGGTGAGTGTCTTGAACCACTATGGTTTAAGACAGTATGAAGGATGATGTTGCTGCCCATCATGCGGCAGCATTTCTCTTCTTCAACTTTTGATTTATCTCCAAGCGAAGAGAGGGGATGGCTTTATTTCAGGCCACATGACTCACTTATGTGTACCATGAATTGTAATAAGTTTTACTCGTAATCTTTTAAAAGATGTCATTTGCTAAACTAAGAAATTAAAAATCGAAAACTATTTTTTTCATGTTTGGCTCAACAAAGATCTTATGAAAGTCAACTTACGAAGTAATACCTACATTTATATTTTTGATATCCAATGAGTTATATATCGAGGGTTCCGTGCTCAAACCCAATAAGTGACAAAATTTGCGTTTTTGGGCTTAAAGCAGTAGAATTTATCGGTTAATTAAAAAAAATAAACTTAAAAGGTTTACTTATTGGATTATGATGTCCTCAGTTTTCAGTCTTCTTTTCTGAAATCGACTTATTTGATAATATCATAAGAAAAAGCGGCAGAAATTATGTATCTGATGTTGTCACTTATCGGGTTTGAGCATGGAACCCTCGATATGATGTAATGTAGGTACTTCACTTACCTTCTTACATTATTTTTTAGACTACAGATTGACGAAAAAATGTTTTCAACAGGGTCCTGATCTAGAAGTCGTAAACCATAACAATTCTGGCTAGCAACTCTAAATAACTCATCTTTCGACGACCACTCTTTATATAGCTCATTTAGATTCACATTTAGTCGGAAATATATTTCTAGAAGTTTTCTAAAAACCGATTTGTCTTCTTGCGAATCATTTTTGTGTAACGAACCTAAAACTATATAATGTAACTTATTGTCGCATTGTTTCAGCTGCCATGCAGTTTGTGAAAATACGCCTGTCCACTCTTCTGTTGTATTTTCAGTCGCTTTAACTTGCCACCACCTTCAACAGTACAAGAATATTTCAATATTTTTATTTACAGTATATAAAGATACTAAAGAGAATTTTTGCGTTCAACTAATTTACCTGAAGCTCTGTCCTCCATTTAACGTTCTATGCAAATTTAATTCTTTATCTTTAATAGGTATTGTTTCCCACATTTCTTGTTAGGAAGATTTATTAGTTCGAAATAATAAATAAATTAGTGTACGAAAAGCGTAAGTCAACAAAATTAAAAATGTTTACAAACAGACAAGACAACTGATGAACTGACATATTTTTTTCTCTTATAGTATATGGAAATGATAAGATATTCTCGATACGGCCTAGCCTTCAGTCTTTTGTCCTCTTCAAAAGTACTACAAAAAAAATAAAAGTATTAGTTTTGTTTTATAGTATACTATTATATAATATTATTAATATTAGTAATTATTACTGTGCTGATTGCTTAGAGCGTTGGCTTAAAACTTGAGGATTAATTTCTTGATAAGGAATCAACTAGAATAATTACAATACACTGTCATACTTGTATGCGCTTTTTATCACTTTTGTACGTTATAGAAAATGTTCACCTATATTTGAAACTGGAAAATACTCCGGACGAATGAGTCCATACTCATAAGAAATATTTGACAGTGACACTTGACAGAACTTATTTAGCGCCGTTGCTTGTGCTTGCACTGTTGTGTTTGTGTTGTAGTTGTTAATTCTATCTATTGACTCAAATAACTTTCAATTCAAACAAAATGCAACTAACAAAAAAAACTTTATTTCATTTATAATCTAGGCTGTAAATTTATTTCTAATAGAGTATTTAAAAGAACAGCAATGTGGGAAAAAATACCTTTAAAAGATGAAGAATTACAGCTGCATGGAACACTAAACGGTGGACAAAGCTTCAGGTGCATAATCTGTTTATTATAAATATTCACATAAAGCTTTATTATTTTGCTGTCGATATCAGCCTTAATACATTTTGAAGGAGTATTTATCTTACCGTCGCAATGAGTCTGAAACAACCAAACACAGGCGCGAATCTAGTCATTAAAAAAGGTTATGGTCACAGCCAATCACCCGAAAATCATTATTTTTTAAAATTATCTACAGGCATTCCATATAATATCATCAGGCTCATCAGTTAGCGCATGGCATTTGGGACAAAAATGTTTGTTTAAATATATAATAATCACTAAAAAAGAATAAAAAAGTTTTAATTTGAGCCTCTCTAGATTATTATTTAGGTATTTAGGTTGATTTTTGTTGCAAATTTTTATATTTTCTTTAACTACCTTGCACAACCTTGGCTACACTCCAACCCAAGATACCATGCAAATTTTATGTCAGAAGCCTTTTAGAGTTGTGGGCATCTATTGTGCCCACAATGTTGGATCTGCTCTTGCACAAACATTCGTGTATAATTTCCCCTGTTGCTGTATTAGTAAGCTACCTGTTCCAAATGGTAGAGAGCTCTGCTCAAGATACTTTTGCTACAAGCTATAGTCCGGCAAACTCATGGCGACCGTCCCGCGAGGTCACAGACAGTGATAAGGTAAACAAGATGTCAGCAGGTAGCAGGTGGAGTAGCGAGGAGTGCTAGAATAACACGCTACCTTGTCCCCGCCACCGTCTTTCACCCTGCTGGATGGTCGAGCACAATATTGCCGGACTATAGTAAATGCCTTAAAATGACTTAGTAAGTAGACAAGTAAATGACACATTATTTAATGTAGTATCTCTTTTGGTTATACATGTATATCTAAAGCATATTATACACACATACATTTACAATTTATTTCCTAAAGGGATAGGCAGAGGCATATTATATTCCCACATTTCGCCAACTATGTGTCGGTCCAGTGTAATCGGTGGTCCTGATGGGCGGTTGTACCATTTGCAGATGAGGATCCCCTATTCAGGACTGTACTAAATCATTTTCTATTGGTTCGTTGCAGGTGGTGGCATGATAAAACAAGTGATGAGTGGACAGGAGTATACTCACGAACAGTATGGAAACTAAAGCAATACGACCATCAACTGCATTATAAAATTTTAGGAACATTACACAAAACAAACTCTATAGATGACAAGGCAGCATTCAGAAAGCTGCTTGAGATCTACTTCCGATTAAATGTGAATTTAAATGATCTATATAAGGAGTGGTCGTCAAAAGACGAATTGTTCAAACATGCTAGCCAGAGTTTTTATGGGATAAGAATGCTTAATCAAGAAGCTGTTGAGAATTTGTTTTCGTTTATTTGCAGTCAAAATAATCACATAAAAAGGTAAGTTTTGGAGTTAATCTATATCATCATCTCAGCGCACGTCCCACTACTAAGCACGAGCCTCCTCTTACATACCAAAGTGCGAGAGTTTGGGTCATACTCCACCACGCTGACCCAGTGCGATTGGCGAAGGCAGGTGAATGGCGTCCTGCTGTTAGAATTTTTCAAGCCGCCCATCTAGGCCTCTAACATGGCTTAACGACTACCAAATTTTGTTATAACCGGGACTTAACACATTGGCCTTAACGTGTCTTCCGAAGTACGGATGCGCTCGATATCAAATGCCACACAAACGGTCACCCATCCAAGGACTGACCTCTGTAAACTCTGCTTTACTTCGGTGGTCGTTTCCGATCACCGAGCACCGCGGAGCTACGAGCGCTTCATCTATCTATATTGTAAGAGATGACAAATATGTAAATAAGTAGATTGCGTTATGGATAATTTCTATATTTCTTGCCTGTTCTTTTACGATCAAGCTCCTGACCGCAGTGAATGGTCGCCTTTTTTTATAAGTTTGATATTCATATAAGCTCTATTGAGCCAAACTGAAATAAATGATTTTTAATTTTAATTTTGAAATTATAAATTTTTTGATTAAAATTTTAAAATATCTTATTTCATTAATGATTAATTACATAGTACTTGAAAACGACAAAATTTTATATAAAAACAATCAAAATATATTACATGCAATAACAATTTAAAAACCAAAAATAGTTTTGTGTAAGTGAATCTAAGTGCCAAAAACCTTACAGGCTGTGCTCTTATTAAATGGTTAGATTACTTGTACAGTCAACAACGTTTAATACTGTAACCCATTTGAAAGCTTTTCTTCATAGTTTTTTTTATATGTTACCAGCGGCCGCCTGCGATTTCCTCCGCGTGACCTACACACAGAAACCTTCCTCTTGAATCACTCAATCTATTTAAAAAAAACCGGATTAAAATCTGTTTTAAGCCTTCATAGTAACAGATAGACAGCGGTTTCATAACTAACATTTCAATATATTTAATTTTTTATAATTTTGCAGGATATCATCTATAGTAGAGAAAATGTGCAGTAAATATGGGGATAAAATCTGTACAGTTGATGGGCGCCCATTTTATGCATTTCCAACTGTACAACAAATGGTACATTCAGAAGTAAGTTTTTGAACATTAAAGACCTTTTCTATTGCCTATTTTTATAGATACCAGAGGCATGTGTCAATGTGTGTGTTCTTGTATTTTTATTGTAATTGATTGATAATTTTAAAGAGCATAGCCTGTGAGTTTATTTGTCAGTTCTTCTCACAGAGCGGTGGCTCGGTACTGGCACTTACACAGATTCACTTACACTTAATTATTTTTTGCATGTAAGTTAAGTTTCGTGATTTCAGTGTAGTTATATTTCGTTTTTAAATTTTTTATATTTCATTTTGACGTTTTCAAATGCAATGAAATAAAGAATTTTTTTTTTGTTTACTATACTTTCCATGCACAGAGATTTTGTATAGAGTGTGTAGTGAAACACTCACAGCTTTATAAGAGGAGGTTAAGCTAAAGTATTCATAGAAATATTAATAAGTTAGTAGGGCTGCCATCTATCCAGAATTCCCCGTATTTATAGTTCAAAGGGCGTCTGGAGTCCATCCAGTAAAAGAATTTAAAATGTCCAGGAGAAACTCGGACCCTTTTGTTGTAAAGGAAAATCCATAAAGATAATAAAAATTAGAAATAAGAAATAAGATAAACAATAAATTGAAATAAATCATAGATAAAATTTATAATGATGTTTTATGTTGTTACAAAAGATATTTTTTAGAGGTGTCCAGGGAAATAACCATATTTAATGTCCAGGATTTGTGTCGTGTTTATCTGGCTGATTTAGGTGATAGCAGCTCTAGACTTAGTATATGCAGTACTTATATAGTTGTATGTCATATATAGTTACCACGCCACATAAATACAACAAAAAATTGTTAACAAAAAACAATTTTTTCTTGTTGAAATAAGTAATGATTCCTAAGAAGTGGAGTGCAGATATTATACTTATTTTCGAATAACAGTGATTTATCAGCTATATATTAGGTCGGGGAAAAAGTCTTTTCGCATAACGTAGGTATAAACTTATTATAAAATTTTTTTTGACTGTGCTATTTGTGTCTGGCTGGTTTTGGTAACATTAAAAAGGTTCCATTATAAAGAAAAGAAAAAAATAAAAAAAAGTTGTTTCCCGCTATTTTTCATTTGTTTTTCTCTCCGTTAAAATGAGTGAATCTAATGAAGAAATTCGATACATTTTAAAATTTTATTATAAAAAAGGCAAAAATGCAACTCAAGCAGTGAAAAAAATTTGTGATGTTTATGGACCTGATGCAGTGTCAGTAAGAGTAGCACAAATTTGGTTCAAACGTTTTCAGTCCGGAAATTTTGATGTTAAAGATGCACCTCGCTCTGGTCGCCCTGTTACGAATAAAATGGACGCCATTTTTGAAAGAGTGGAGCAAGATCGGCATATTAGTAGTTACGATGTAGCTGAAGAACTGGGAATTGACCACAAAACAGTTTTGACCCATTTGAAGAAAGCTGGTTATACAAAAAAGCTCGATATATGGGTGCCACACGAGCTCACTCAAAGAAACTTAATGAACCGTGTACTCATTTGCGATTCATTATTGAGACGTAATGAAACCGAGCCGTTTTTGAAGAGACTGATAACTGGCGATGAAAAGTGGATCACGTATGACAAGAACGTGCGAAAAAGGTCGTGGTCGAAAGTTGGCCAGGCTTCACAGACTGTGGCCAAACCTGGCCTAACACGAAATAAGGTGATGCTGTGTGTATGGTGGGATTGGAAGGGCATTGTTTATTATGAGCTTTTACCGCCCGGCAAAACCATCGATTCTGATCTTTACTGCCAGCAACTGATGAGATTAAAGGAAGCAGTCGAGAGAAAACGGCCGGAATTGATCAACAGGAAGGGTGTGGTCTTTCATCACGATAACGCTAGACCACACACATCTTTAGCCACTCAGCAAAAATTAAGAGAGTTCGACTGGGAGGTCCTAGTGCATCCACCATATAGCCCTGACCTTGCGCCTTCAGATTTTCACCTGTTTCGGTCTCTGCAGAATTCTTTAGGTTCTGTAAGGTTGACCTCAAGAGAGGACTGCCAAAACTATTTGTCCCGTTTTTTTGATCAGAAGTCCCAAAGTTTCTACAGTAACGGGATAATGTCTCTGCCCACAAAATGGCAGAAAGTTATTCAACAAAACGGTACATATATATTGTAAATAAATGTAAATAAACTTTGAAAAAAATGTCTTGACTTTTCATACAAAAATACGAAAAGACTTTTTCCCCAACCTATTATATGGGTGTATAGGGATCATACCAAAATCTAAGGAGCCCAAGCCAACCTCACCTGCAAGAGGTGCACCTGCCGATTATCAGATGAGGCTCTGGCGAACATAGAAGTTATGAGGTACGGGGCAAAAGGCTCGCCATCGTTTCGTGGGGCCCACAATATAATTGGCGAAATGTGGGCGTAAACTATGCCCGTTTGGGGAAACAGGCATGATTGTATGTTTGGATTTATGTATATAGCCAGTAATAGAGTGTAAGTGGGAGGCGTATAGTAGTGATGCCCGCTATTTTCAATCTTCCAAACTTGCATGCATTTTGTAACAGTTCTTATTTCAGATTGAATCGGAGCTCAGACAATTGGGACTAGGTTACCGGGCAGAGTACATCAAGTGTGCGGCTGCTTACATCACCCAGCAGGGTGGAGAGGGATGGCTCGATAGATTAGTAGACATGGAATATCCAGAAGCCAAGAATGAGTTGCTGAAAATCAAGGGTATAGGACCGAAGGTACGTTGGGATTTAACAATCTTGTATGCAACATTTTTTTTATTTGAGAAGTCCTTATAACCACAGACTTAATTTTAAAAAAAGTGGAGTGAACACTCCACTTTTGGAAGTGAAAGTGGAGTGTTCAATACTGTAAAAATAATCACGGCAACAAGAGCACCCAATAACCCTGCACTATAGGAGCTATGAAACATGCGCTGTCTGAAAGATGCAAAGCAGAATGGTCTTACAAAATTTCTTGGTTCGAAGTAAGAGGGTGGTCAGAAAGACCGAAGGCTTATTTGGTGTGAAATATTTTATGAATGACAAGGCTGCCTGGACGTGACATGAATTGCTCCTTGCTTTCTTAAGATATTAGATTGGATATGATCTTTAGATATTAGATGTTGGTAGTTTTAAGAACAACAGCAGTAGACTTAATATTTTTATTCCTTTGATTGTATTAGATTTTAAGACATAATCTGAAAAAAGCCGAGATGTGTTTCTTGAGGCATTCTTCTCAATCTCGTTACCTTTTGGAAGCCTCGTTATGTCCCCTCCCTCCTTTAGAATCCCGACAGGCTGACTGACAGATCCCCCTGATAAGAGTCACCAACATACTGACAAATCTTGAGAAAAACCACAACAGACAGATAAACTGACAAGCCTTGACAAATTCTTTCAAAGAATCAATTTGCACATCCATCCATCACTTGATTATGGTTCCGCTCATACCTCTATCATTGTTGTTAACATAAGATCTTTGAAAACTAAAGAAATCTATTGGGAGAGGTGGTTCCCTGAAGGTGTTGATCCGTTCAGATGATATAGATGTGGTTAATTCATGTTGATAAATTGCTAGTGTAGGCATCACCTCTAGATCTTCTACTGTAAGGCGGGGATATTTGAGAGATATTGAAACACCGAATGTTGAGACAATACTGGCTTTATTGTATAGAAAACACATAATATAAAGTGTTTAAAAGAATACAGATTATTAGGGTTAGTACACACTATAATAAATATACTATGTTAAGGTTGATACACACCACACCTCCTTACCATAAATGAAAAAAAAAATACAAAGTAATTTTTTTTTTCAAACTTAATACTTAAATTGAATATAGTCAATCGTATAAAAATTGGTACATAACATTGTTAATAATTGTCAATGATTATAATATTTGATTATATAAATAGAAGTGAGTGTACATATTAAAATTAATTATTAGGTGTAAATAATTTTGTGCGATTTTTATGGATTATGTCCAATTTACCATTTTTATTTACTTGTACATTTGGTGTCATATCTTTGACGACAATATAAGGACCTGAATATACGCTTTCCATTTTGTTAGAATTTTCATTTCTTATTAAAATTAAATCATTTGGTTTATACACCATGGGGTTAATACACTTATCATACACTAATTTCCTAGCTATTTTACTTTTGAGTAAATTCTCTTTTGCCTCTTTTTGCGATAGCTGTAGGCGATATTTTAATTCATTAGGGTAATTGTCATGATTATACAATGGCTCTACTATATTGTTATTTAGATTACTTGGTAGCGAACAGACTTTTCCAAATACCAATTCGAATGGAGTAAATTTAGTTTCAGTATGTACGGAAGTATTAAAGGAGAAACACCAATATGGAAGCCATTGGCTCCATGACTCTGGATGACAATCTGTTTGAATACGCAAGAATGAGTTTAAATGTTTGTGAGAATTTTCTAATGCACCTATAGTTTGGTGATGGTAAGCTGTGGAACTAAGGTGATTTATTTTTAAAAGTTTACAAACCTGTTCGAATACTGCAGACATGAACTCTGCTCCTCTGTCAGTTGCTATCGCTCTGGGTATCCCATATTTAAGGATAAAACAATTTACTAAGGCTTGAGCCACTTCCTCCGCCTGTTTTGAAATTAAAGGGTGAGCAACAACATATTTTGTTAATTCGCATTGCACGGTAAAAATATAAGAATAATTATTGTAGTCCCTATCTAGTGGTCCTACTAAATCTATGTATATTTTATCGAATGCGGTGTTAGCCGTAGAAGTAATAACCATTGGTTCCTTAACCATTCTAGCATGTTTATATTTTTGACACTTCTCACATTTTTTAACAAATTGTCGCACATCTTTCTCTAAACCTGACCAGTAAAAATATTTCTTAATATTATTGAACATCCTTCTCATGCCCGCGTGGCCACTTGTGGGCAAGAGATGGAAGTCATTCAAAATGACCTTCCTGTCATCTACATTATCTATTCGTTGAACGTCGTTTAATATATAAAATCTTAGTGCGCACTTATTTCCTAGTGATTTAACTTCATTTAATAATTTATCAACAAAAATCTTATTATTCTTATTTTTCAAAATATAAATCTCGTCGACGTTTATCTCTTTACATAATATTTCTAACTCCCTCACGAAGGCGGCTCGCGTCAATCGCGATTGGAAGTCGGAATTAATAAAAATTGTTGACTTATTTTCTACATAGCATAACGCGTTTCTTTCCACATTTATTATATTTTGTCTTCTTAAACTCTCTAATTCATTTTTTTCTATAAATCTCAACTCTACCGCTTCCCTCGGTTTCGTATGACTTCCAATAACACTTGGTTGATCAGGCCAATTGCAGTTAGAAGTCATGTCACGGGGAGACTCTTGTAGTTTTCGAGCTTGTGCCCTAGTCGTTACATTAATCTGATATTCACTCATATTTTTTAATTGTTCTGACGTAAAAGTAGGAATCCGAGATAATGCATCTGCAGCTGCGTTATCCGAACCCTTCACGTATTCTACTATAAAATCGTACTCCTCTAATATTAACCGAAATTTAATAAGCCTACTTGACGGATCACGCATATTGAATAGATAAATTAAAGGACGATGGTCTGTTATTATTTTGAATTTACGACCATAAAGATATGGGCGAAAATGTTTAATAGCCCATACTATTGCTAATAATTCTTTCTCGATAGTTGGGTAACGGTGTTCCGCAGTATTTAAAGTTCTACTTGCGTACGCAATAGGATTATTATTGCTATTACTTAAAACCGCACCAATTGCGTAACCCGAGGCATCCGTTTGCACTATAAATTGATTTGTTTCTGAGAAGTCTGGATATTGTAACACTGGGGGAGACATTATACACTGTTTTAACGTTTCGAACGATTTTTGACACTCCTCATCCCACACAAAAGGCACATTCTTTTTACATAATTTATTTAATGGATAGGCTTTTGCCGCGAAATTTGGTATAAACTTTCTGTAATAATTAACAAAGGCTGTGAAACGCTTGACCTCGTCCACAGATTTTGGAGGGGGGTAATTTTTAACAACTTCAATTTTTCCTGGATCCGGCAAAACGCCATCACGAGATACTACGTGTCCCAAGTAAAGCATTTCTTTCTTGAAAAAGTCACACTTTACTGGGTTAAGTTTTAAATTGACATTTCTTAACCTCTCAAAAACATCTTGTAAATTTCTTAACTTTTCAGATAAATTTCGACCATATACTATTAAATCGTCTTGATATACGAGGCATTTTTCATAAGTGAGACCCGCCATAGCCATCGTCATCATTCGTGAGAACGAGGATGGACTAGTTTTTAGCCCCATAGGCATTCTTGTTAACTGGTATCGTCCTGAACAGAAACCTGTGTATTTTCTACTGTTTTTATCGAGTTCTACATTATGGAAACCTTGATATAAATCTAAATGGCTAAAGTAAATACATCCTGATAAAGAATCTAATATTTCGGTAATATTCGGTAACGGAAATTTGTCGTCTTCTATGCAATTGTTTAATTTCCTGTAATCTATTACTAACCTCCATTTTTTCTCGCCACTAGAATCTATCTTTTTAGGAACTAATAAAACAGGACTGCTCCACTCGCTTCTACATTCTTCTATAATGCCATCAAGCAACATTTTTTCTATCTGTGTATCTATTTCTTTTTTCTGTGAGTGCGGTAATCTATATGGCTTGGAAAATATAGGTGTTACGTTAGGTTTTAAAGTTATGGAATGTTTATACACGTTTGTGGTAGTGAAACTATCGCCTGGCAAATAAAATATATCGTTATACTTCGCGCATATATTTTCCACAGACGATTGTTCCTCGTCGTTCAAATGTTTTAAGTGCAATAATGATAATAGTTTTTTAACTCGGTTTGCATTTGATTCGTTTCGCGTAAAAGCACATACGCTATAATTACTAGCATCATGTATAATAGGTTTAAAATCATTAAGTGTATAATGTTGCTCAGTAGTGTTTAATATTTTTATAGGTATTCTGCCACACACCGGTTGAACTAAGGCGCTTGCTAAATATATACCATCGCTGATATCCGACGCACAAACTATACATTCATCTGTAAAATCCGTAGGAATATAATGAATTGATTCGCACCTAGGTGGAATTTCTAATTGCTTGTAATTAAATGTAGAGAACGACAAATCAATCTTAATATTAGACGCAGTCAATGTTATTATATTATGATCAAAGTCCAATATCGCCTTGTACTTAGTCATGAAATCTTGACCGATGATGCCATTCGCCATAATTGGTAAGAAGTCGAGCACATAAAATTTATGTCTCAGTTGATAACCATTTACGTCTAAGTTTAAATAACAATACCCGAGAGTTGTTATTTTACCACCTATACCTGTTATAGAAATCTTATCATCGTAATATGAAATTTGATGTTCTAATATATGTTTATACTTTACGACCGAGATGGATGCGCCCGTATCAAGTAACCAATTATACACGTGATTATTTACTGAAAAATTAATAGAGCAATTACTGCTACATGACAAAATTTTAGTCACGAAAAAACTTATTTTCTGTTTCCGTGGTTTCTGCTTTTACTTCCGACTCAGATAATATGTTAATGTTGTTGTTGCGCATCCTTTCATTTCTGTTATTATTATAATAAATTCTACCTCTGTTTGGGCGACTGCGCGTAGGCACCTGATGCAGCTGTTGGCGCTGGTTAGAGGGCCGATTCGATCCACCCCGACGTCCGCCGATGTAGTTGTGAGTGCCGCCTCGCTGTGGTGTTCGCTGCGAGTATGTTGGGTGTGAATGTCCCCGATGTCCTCTCGTAAAATTCTGCCTGAAACCCCTTGAACCTCTGTGATTATGGTACATACCAAAGACTTCACCAGAACTCGCAGACGACGCCGTCTCCTCATCTTGTGCGGCTTGCACAGCATCCTGAATTGAGCTGAAATTTCGGGCGGTTATTATTGTGCTTAGTCTACGGTTCCGCAAACCATCAGCAAACTTTTTAATTGCATGTTGCTCATTAATTGGTTTTAATAAATTGTAACTTTCAGAGTTGCCCTTGGCCTGCGAAATGGTAAGGTTAACAAAAAGTTCGGTTACTTGTCTACCATAGTCTTGGACACTTAAATCGTTCTGCTTTATGGAATTTAATTTAGTTTGGATTGCTGTTGCTGATTTTTGAGGTAATAAAACCTTCTTCATGTCAGCTACAAGATCTTCTACAGTAGCGTAATTAGAAGCCAATCGTAATTTGGCTGTCTGGGATAGTCTACTCTTTAGTATGAAATTAATTAATTGCATTTTGCAATCAGGAGTTGTAATAATAGAATTATAGTATTCGATATTATCAATTAACTGTTTGGTATTATTCTCCTCATCCGTCATGAGTGGTAACAAATTTATAGCAACTTTAATATCGAACTTAGCCATGGTTGCAACACTTTGTAATTGACAAGGTTTGCATAAATCAATTATATCGCTATATGTAGACTGGAACTTCTCAATATACTTCTGAATTAATTCGGAATCACTACTCGAGATCTTGCCCTTTTTAATATCATATAATACTTCAGATACATAATTAGTATATCTCGTAAAAATCTCATTTGCCTCAATAAGTTTTTTATTTAGTAAGTTCTCAGTTCTACGACTTGAACCAACTTTAATCAAATATACTCTAATCTCTTTAATTTCATTACACAATGCCTCTAAGATAGATGCCATAACTTACCACTATAAGTACTACAGAATACATTTTATTATACTAACTGTACCTCCTTTTAACGTAATCTGAAACGCGAATGATTGTCTTTAATAGTTCGTTGCACTTTTATCGAATATATATGTATAGTTATAACCGGCATATGAAAAACGTTATGTCTGCGCTGGAACCATATAGTTATTTATATTTATTACCACGTTCATTAACCGCACTTGTATTTTACACTTCACTAAATGCCCATTATTATTTTTCACTCATACACTGACCTCAGCCGCGGAAACTTTAGGTATTGCGCGTAGAAATGACCGACGGAGCGCATGGTGATGAAATTGCTGGTCAATCCACTGGAGATGACACCTCCTATAGATGCGATATGCACCGTAAAGTAAGCCCAACATCATCAGAGCGAGTATAACCGTCAGGATAATATTTGTAGTCCCGATATGTGTCCTTATTTCTTCAACCGAGGCCTGGTTGCTGCCTCCAGCCGCGTTCTGGGCAATTATCACTTCTTCTTTGGATTTAGTGGTACCCATCTTCTTTATTGATAACACTTATTACCGGATAACGCGTGAAATTGTGTGAAAGATTATCGAATCTTATTCGCGCATCGAACATATTGTAACTTTAGTCTAATCCTTATACGGTAAAGGAATTTTTAAACAACGCTCCGCTGCCCGGACTTTGGCAGGGTCGCCATGTAAGGCGGGGATATTTGAGAGATATTGAAACACCGAATGTTGAGACAATACTGGCTTTATTGTATAGAAAACACATAATATAAAGTGTTTAAAAGAATACAGATTATTAGGGTTAGTACACACTATAATAAATATACTATGTTAAGGTTGATACACACCACACTACTATTAAGAATATTCTATACTTCGTATAAGTCGACTGTCTAGGTGACTTCGAGTTGATCTGAACATCACACCTGCGTACGCACTCCAATATAATCACTCTATCCGCCGAGAGGAGTAAGACCCAAGCCCTCTCACCTTAGTTTATAAGGGTAGACTAGAGTTGATAATTTTTTAAATTGGTCGTTGTTGGACTAAAAAGTGCATAATATGCCTTAATCTTAGAAGGAATGTCACAAAATGACATTGAAATAATATTATTTCAGGTTGCAGATTGCATTTGCCTAATGTCACTGAATCATATGGAAGCCATCCCGGTAGACACACATGTATATCAAATAGCCGCCCAGAATTACTTACCGAACATGAAAGGCAAAACTAATGTTACGAAGAAAATGTATGCAGATATCGGCGACCACTTCAGAAGTTTGTTTGGTGAAAAAGCAGGATGGGCGCAGACAGTAAGTTATGCTGAATTTTGTAGTCCAGTGATTTAGCTAATAATTACTTTATTGCTGAATAATTTGGAAAAGCAAATGTGGAGGCTTATGTTCAGCAGTGGACTTCTGGAGGCTGAGTTGTAGATATTTTATTTTTATGTTTTGGTAGTAAATACAAATATTGAGAAATATGATGTTTAATTTTTTCATGATTTCCTATTCTTTTTATATTTATATAATTTTGCCTATTCGGCCGAATATGGAATACCAAAACAAGTGGCCGAATAGGCCGAATACCGAATACTAGCCGAATATTCCTGGCATGTCTAGTGTTAATTGATGATAAATAAATGATGAGTATATTGTATGTAGTATGAAGCTTTTTGGTTAAGATATTATTAATATGTATGTATTAAATTACTACTAGTAGTTTGATATCGAGCAGTAAATTTTACCAACCATCTTTTTTTGTAAAACTCTATAAAAAAAATATTGATATTACAGGTTCTGTTTTGTGCTGATTTGAAAAACCTTCAACACAAAGATGATATAAAAGAAAATGAAAAGAAACTTAAGAAAACTAATAAAGTCATAGTAGTTAGTAGTGAAAAAATACCAGAAATTAATGTGAAAGATAGCATTAAAAGAAAAGCGATTAAAGAAGTCTCAAAACTTGAATTCGATTTACCAGATAATGATAGTAAAACACAAATTAAACTAGATATTAATAAAACTGATAATAAAAGAAGAATTAAAATAAAAGTTGAAGCTCTGGAACCAGACATTGATGCATCAGATTACAACATGGAATCAGAAACTGATATTAGAGAATATGAAATAAAAGCAGAAATAAAACTAGAAACTATAGAATCAGAGCATGATGAGGCAGGAGATACAGTTAAACTGAAAGTCAAGACTACAGATGAAATTGTTAGTAAAAAGAGACGGCTAAGAAGAAGATAAAATGAAACTTTCAAAGCCAAGATATTGGCGTCAATGTGATGTTTTCTTATCAGTATGACTGTAAACATATTTTTTTCTTCTATTTACGAGATTGTACATTACAAATTAAACAAATTTTACGAATTTAAATAGCGGCTGAAACCACCGTATTTTCAAGTAGGAAATCCACTGCATGTTTTGAATCGGTCTTCTTTTCTCCTCCAATGGGGCAATTCGTTATCTCGCTTAAAACTTTATTAAAGTATATATATCGCTAATTTTGAACAGCTTTTTTTTTCCCCCTAAATAACACCACGACGAAAACGTGTTTGTGGCCCTGGTAAAAAAAGTTGAATACCGCTGGTTAACCAATACTCCAAATTACATTATTTACCCTATGGTATATTTTTTTCATGTAAATGTCAAAGGCGCAAATGGAATGAACGAAGGATGAATACTTTGGGCTGAGGTTTTTTTTCTTACTTTGTAAAGACATATCGCACGCTGAGAATGAAAGTGACCCATTTCAAAATTTTAAATTTTTGGATAGAAACGAAAATGTGTCGGTACATTGACGATATTTTTCTTATTTTTCAATCATATTTTATGATTAAGATAAAAAAATTGTTTGTACAATATTATTGGACTTTTCTACCTTAAAAATAGTACACTTTTATGTGTCATTTTATATATTCAACTCATTTTATCAAAATTTTCAAATCAGTCATTTTCGTTCTCAGCGTGCGATATATTTAAATAATGTCTGTAAATGTGCGCTATGAAATATAATACTCTTGTTTTAAGTAGCGACTCTTGTAATTTTTCACTTTTGACCTTATGCTTATGATATTAACAAGAAACTGAAGATATATTCATATTTTTCTCATGCTGCAAAGTGTAAAAAAAAAGTAATGAAGAAAATAAATAGTACAATAGTTTATTATAGTTTTATTTCAGTGTACAAAAGTAGAAAAACACAGTTTTGTTGTTAAATGACCCTTTCCTATAATTATTGGCGGGAGAATAAACTTTATGAGCCTAATTCTTCTCCACTTGAGCATGATGAATACGCATTTTCGAAAAAAAAAATTGTAGGGTTTTTCTATTATTAGTAAATTTAAATACGTAAAAAGAATTTAGTTAATATAATTTACTAAATCGTCTTGTAAAATTGACTAAAACTAGAATATTCAATTCAATTAATGGGGCATTTTGCAATTAAACCTTATATACAGGTTATCTATAAAACAATGTATGCATTTAGTTGAATTGGTTATACTGCATATTATAAATATAAAAAATGAATAAAAAATATGGTAACCAATTATACCTAATATTGACAGTAAACAATAATTATGTTATTAAAAATTATAGCAATTTAGATACATTTACTTAATAACAAAAAACTTGTTTCTTATTAATGAGAACTAATATAATTGATTTATAAAAGATAATGAATTAAATACTTATGGTTAACGCTTTACATCAGTGCACTGTTTTACGAACGAAACAGATTAATTATTACTAATTATAAATGTAACGACCTAGTCTGGCAACACTTATTGTTCGTGACAGCTGTCACTGTCAAAATGTTTGCAGTGAGAAGTTATTATTAAGGGCGCGTTCCTGCTATGTCGTGACGAATAATTATTTAAAGAAAGAAAGACATTTACTGACATTAACAGAATAAAAAATGTACAGTAACTATAATCTAACTAATATATTATTGCCAACTAGGTCCCTTCCTCAGGGGCTATCCATAAATTACCTTACACTTTGAGAGGGTGGGAAGGGGTTGCAAAGTGTGACATGGTGTGACAAGGGGAATGGCAGGGGTTCAAAATTTCGTGACGTCACATTTCAAAATACAGGTCCTATTTAAAATTAAAGAACTGCTGTTTTAATGTAATTATTTCTTGCTGTATAATTGAAAAATTTGTGACATCACACTATGTAGGGGGGAGTCTCTTAGTGTGACCAGCTGTGACAAGGACGGAGGGTGGGTCAAAACTTCACGAAATTCGTGTGACGTAATTTATGGATGACTCCCAGCATAATGTTGCGTCCAGTCTTGTGTATTTAAAGGTAGGTTTTCATATAAAGGACGACACAGTTAACAGTTAATCACTTTTTTTGGTGGCAGTGACGGCAGTTTGTCAACTTCAATAGGAACTGCTGGCGCGATAGCACGACGGTCGTACGATAAACAAACGTCATGGCTTTCGTGAAACAACTTGAATGTCGTCACGATGCAATGGGGAAAGCTAGACGACAGCCGTTCAAAGATATTATACATCTCGGTTTAAAAGAGCCTGTGAGTTTCCTGTCAGTTTTTCTCAGAGAGCGGTTCCTCGAAACTGGCACTTAGATTCACCTACACTCAATTTTTTTGCATGTAAATGCATCTAAGGAGCTGGCACTTAGATTCACTTCCACTAAATTTTTAATTGTTTTGCTTGCAAGTAAATCTAAGCTTCGTGATTTCAGATTTGTTTTTTTTTATATTAATTTTATTTTGGCGTTTTCAAGTGCTATGTAATAAATAGTTTATGAAATAAAGAACTTTTTACTGTACTTTACTATCTTCGATACAGACGATAAATAGACGATACAATAGCTAGGGTCGACTGTCATCCAACGTTAAATATAATCGTCAAGACATTACATAGTGCTTTTTTATCACTGGAAATTTTGAGTACTGTACAATCATCGACAAAGTCGTATTAAGAAGCTGGAATGATACAAAAAAAAAACCTAATATCTATAAACTAGAGTAAAAAAAAGTAAATCTAATCTTTTTGAAAGAGGATTTCCAATTAAAATATCACAATTATTTTAAATTAATTCAAACGTTATTGCACATAATTATCCCTTAATTAATATTTTTTTATTACATTAAGCAGTGTTGCAGCTTTAATAGAATAATTATAAGCTATAATACAAAGACCTAGAAAATCGATATTAATATTATCGATTGACTATTGTATAGTGCCCGGCATGGAAGTTGAACAAAATGGCGGTTGTCTGTGCAGTTGCAATCGTAGACAAATTAAAAGAAAGAAACAGAAGGTAACTAAACGCATGCGCGTGAGCGATTTGTCGCCGCGTTGTTATATTTACTTGCACCCCCCACGCCGTACTTCGATTAAGACCGTGTTACTGCGCACACTTGTCACTGTTCAACGTATACGCAGATAATTCGCATAAGATCTTTTATCTCAAGTCATATGGTTAAAAATCCAATAAGCTAGTTAACGTTTGAGATCGCAGTTCGCATAAATCTTTTTGATTTATTGACAAATTTTAAAGGCCATATTACAATTTAACAGGTTAATAATTTATAAGACGAACCGAGTTTACCCGCTAATACTTACTGCCATTACTAAGTTATTTGTTCAACTTAAGCGCCGCGGACTATAGTAATATTGATAATATTACAACTTATTTATCTAAATGCGAGACGAAACTCAGCAAGGTTTTATGCAAACGTCACTTAAAAAGCTCTTGCACTAGTAAAGTGATTCGATTGAGCTTGCACTTTGAAAATTATAACAGAAATATTTATTAGTATGACTGTGTTTACAATTGATAGCAAAACAACTTTGCACTTAAGGATTTAGTCGCAAACTGTCCAGTGTGGGGCAAACCTATATTTCGTCGCTGTAGAATGATAACCTCGTACGTCCAGAAATTCAAACTTTACAGGAAACGAAAAAAACGGTTATTTACGGAAATGTCATCTAAGTTTCAACTGTTTTTATGTGCTTTTGTCTCATGTTTTGAATAATAAAAACTTATTTATGCTATCACCAATGCATTACTCAACTGGATCATGCCAGAGAAATGACATAAGAAATATTCTGTTCTTATATCTACGTAGATTTAGACTAAAAAAAGAATGTTTAATGGAGTTTAATTTAGTTTTGCCGTTTTATAAAATAAGTGATTATAAGAGATTTTTTGACATAAGAAGTATTGTTGTACAGCGACGATTTGTGTTTTAAACATATTTATATTTTTTATTTTTATACACCTTATTCTTAAATTAACGAATACATAAAACAAAGAAGCAATTTGGTACAGTTTCGAAGTCCATTTTTTTACATAGAAGAAGATACCAAAAGTACTAGGTTCCTTAGGTTAAGGTTTTTTTATAACCAATATAAAAGCTACTGATTTAAATTAAGTTACTGATTTATTTTTTGAAAAAAAATGTGTGTTTTCTTTCACTTGAAATTTTGAGAATTTAACTTTTGCGACTAAACGCATTAAAGTACTGAAACGGACACAGTCCGCCTTATAAAGCGGTGGCTGTCTTAAGTTAGTTACATACGGAAATATCTCTAAACCTAAATATTATTTTAATAATACTTAAATATTAAAATTAGATTAGGTACATTTAAAATAATTATTATAATTATAGCGATATAAATGCAAAAAAGGGATCAGTTCTTAATAAAATATTTTAACGGTAGGTATAAGGTCTACACAGACCTAGTGAGAATACTGAGAAGGACAAAACCTTTCGAGTTAGTTTAGTGTAGTGTCAGTAAAAAGTGTAAGGCTGGATGTGTTTGTTAAAAACCAATAGAGTCGCTGCGCTGCGAGAAGCTAGGTTAATGAAGCGATTCTATTGGTTTTTAACAAACGCATTCCTTGCAAATCTCTGGTGAAAACGCACCCTAAAGAATGAGCGAGGATGCCATTGCGAGGAATGTGTTTCTTTGGAACCAATAGAATCGCTGCGCTGCGAAAAGCTAGGTTAATGGAGCGATTCTATTGGCTCCTAACAAACACATTCCTCGCAACGCATCCTCGCTCATCCCAGTGGAAACACACCCTACTGTGACCAAGAACACATTATTAAAGTGTATTTGCCTCAATAGAAACAATAAGAACAGTGTTATTGGACGAATTCATACTTTTTAACATTATTTCGAAGCTTATATTAAAAGAAAGTTACTAATTAGTCTTTATACATACATACATAATGTCACGCCTCTTTCCCGTAGTGGTAGGCAGAGATTACATCCTTCCACTTGCTACGATCTTGGCACACACTTTTAGCTTCATTCACCTCCTCATACACGCCAGTCGGTTTAGGGTACTTTTGACCTGCCATTTCTCTAACATTTTTTGTATTTGGTCATGGAAGGTCTTACGTGGTCTTCCCCTCCCAACACTTCCATCCACTTGTCCATCATAAATCACTTTCGTTAATCTACTTTCATTCATCCTCTCAATATGACCAAACCATCTAAGCATACCTTTCTCAATTCTTGTCACTATATCTTCTTTTACACCAGCTTCAACCCTTATCACTTCATTCCTTATTCTATCACTCAATTTCACTCATTTTCCATTTATTAGTCTTTAGGGCTAAATTAAGGTACCTACCCTAATTTAGAAAAGGTATCTCGTATACATAAAAACAGTATAAGGGCTAATATTTCACGTGTCGCGTTCGGTACGTTTCAAAAGAAATATTCTGCCTTGGGTTGTGGAATGAGCCCTATATCTTCGAAAAGGGCGTAAAATGACCAGACTTTTTAAAATTGTTAGTTTTAAAAGTTCGGCAATGACCTTGTAATGTCTGGTATTGCAAGTCGGTGATGGCGGGCGGGGAAGCGCATATGATTTAGAAAAAAAATTGCATTAAGTAATTTAAATTACCAGACCTAGTAGCTATAAAATTACTACCCACAATTTCAGTAGCGGCCGACCCCATTCGAATATTAAAAACCGGTGTAAGAAATTGTATTAATTTAAAATAATCTGTCCACTACTGAACACATACTACCCCTAAAGAGCACTAACCAAGTCCTCAGTTGAACGAATCATCATATCAGCCTTATAAAGTCCATTGCTGAACATTGGCCTCCCCAAGAGATTACATTCTATTGGGGGTATTTGTCCATAATCACCATTGGACAGGCAGGGGGCCTACCGCCGAGTTCGATGGCAATCGATTATAAGGCAAAATGGATTTCGAATTGATTCTGTCGTACCGCCGAACTCATGGAAATCAAAACAAAATGGCGTTCTCCATTTACCTATTGGTCTATCACGGACTGAAGGTCATGAATGAGAGGTGGCTGTCGGCAGATTCCCCGGTACGGATTAATGAACGCAAAACAAAGTTTGATCTAGATGGATTACCGGTAATCCATCGAATTCGGCGGTAGGCCCCCTGGTTGGTGATCGCAGTTCAAGCCAGTACGCAGGATGACGCTCACCCATCATCCATCATGCAAATATAAGTTGCACTGGTTCTAAAATGACCACGCAATTTTTCAGTATCGACAGTTAACATACTATTTACTTGCTACCATAATAGATTTGTGGACAAAACTCAATGAGCGCTTGTAGGGCCCTTATTTCTGATGCCAAGTCGGTGATGGCGGGCGGGGTAGCTAGTAGAGTGGGCGCGAACACGGTACTCAGGTTGTGGGCGCTCATTTTGTTCACCTCAGCTTGTAGTGATACTCTGAAATGTTACAATATAGAAATAAATATATATCCGCAAGTGTGTAGTGAAGAGCATGCTAATGACAAGTGTGCTGTGGCCTCATAGAGGAGTTGCAGGAAGACCAGCGCTGGTGGGCCATTTCTTGGCTCATCACCTAATGCTGTAAACATTATTCCCAAGACTCCCAATAGTAGGCTCTCTAATATGGCTTAAACGACAGCCACTTTTTGTACATCTCCAAATTATTCAACAATCATCAATTTCATTACAGTGTCTCATACTACTCATAAAGAGTTTAATTATAGTGACGGTGCACGGAAGAGTTGATATGAAACGCCACACAAATGGGTGACCATCCAGGCATCAGGGGCCCTACCGCCTTTTCGATGAATTTCAGCTATTTCATCTAGATCCAATTTTCTGAGGCTCATTAATCCGTACCGGGAAATCTGCCGAAAGCCACGGATTATTCATGACCTTTAATCCGTGAAACACCAATAGGCAGACTAGTGAAGCGACTAATTGAATAAATGATTATGTTTTGCGTTACGATGACACACTTTTACGTAAATATAAATAATTTCAAATATAATAAAAAACAAAGATAGAGACTGTCAAATATCACGTCAATGCTTAATTTTTTTTGTCTAAATGGAGAACGCCATCTTGTATTGTGTTCGGCGGTCCGACAGAATCAATTCAAAATCAATTTTGCCTAATAATCGGTTACCGATTCGAGGTCGCCATTGCAGAACCTTAACGCCCCATCGGTCGTCGGTTCTTCGAGCTATATGCCCCGCCCATTGCCACTTCAGCCTGCAAACTCGCCTCGCTATGTCGGTCACTCCAGTCCTCTAACGGATTTCCTCATTTCTGATTCGATCACGTAGGGACACTCCGAGCTCTCTCCGTCCAAGGCGGCGGGAAGCCGATGGATGCAGGCGACCCAGGATAGCTCAATGAGGAAATCTATTGGGGAGGCCTATGTTCAGCAGTGGACGTCAGATGGCTGAGATGATGATAATCGGTTACCAGCAAGTTAAGCGGTACGGCTCCTGTACCTGTATGGTTCAATTAGTTGAAATTTGTTGATCTCTGGTAGCAAAGAGTGTCGTTGAGCTAAAATAATGAGGGTAATAATACAAACCTATGTAAATGTTGCACCATGTACTGGAGACAGTTGAAGTGTGCTGGAGGGAGGTGGTCCAGGCATTCCCGCAGCATTCCCACGTGAGACGCCACTGACTTCGACTCTGCAACATTGGGACAATGAGGAGACCAAGCCTCTTTTTTTTTAAGTCCTATAAAATGACCTTTACGCATTCCCCGCCACAATGAGGCCGTGACGGGGATATGTGGGACTCGCCGCCCCGAAAGATCGAAGCTCGGGCGGAATACCTAATAAAAATGGACCAACTGCCACACGCGCAACAAAAAGAGGGGGATCACGGGAACGTATTAACAATCTTCCGTGCCCAAATGAGGAGACCAAGCCTGCCTGGTGACGAACTTCTGCAATGGACGATGCTTGACTCCCGTTTCATAATAAACATTTGAAGTCCAATCCCCATCACAGGTTCCCCCCATTTTTGGGGTCCCGTCTATCGTCAGAAACCAGCCATATTACAATGAGTAGTAAAGTATTGCGGGGTTAAATAATTTATTGATTCAGGCGTTACTTTGCGGAAATCCATTGTAAGCAAGTGATGGATTAAAAATATCTTTGTAACAATTCCCGCGCTACTATAATTTCCCGAAAAATCGAGAAACTATTCAACACGACACGTGTTTCGCCCTTACACAGGGCATCTTCAGGTAAGATAGGAGCCTCAGAACAACGATGTCTTCACGACCAACGCTGAAACGAGAGAACTCTCTCGTTCTCGTTCTCTGATCTCTCTCTGAGAAGGGTTACCGCGGTCCCGGGACATAGCAATCTCAAGAAGAAACATGGATAGTCTTTAGTCAGTAAAAGTCTGACACACCCTTCCGCTTCACCCACAGCGGCATTTGATGATTTTCCATCCGTAAAAAATTTCTATGCGGTAATAATAATAATAAAATCATTTATTTCGAACCATTGTCCATTTTGTTAGTAACCATTTACTTAATCTACCGTTAGTACACACTAATAATCATAATACTAACAACACAATACCAATCAAGACTGTACATTTCCACTCGAAATTGTACAGCAATGATTAATATACACACAATCTGGACTAGCGATCATGCCTTTTGTTTTTGGGATGGAAAATCATCAAATGACCTTCTCGCGCTGTGGGTAGAGCGGGAGGGTGTGTCAGACTTCTACTGACTAAAAACCATCCATGTTCCTTCTTTTGAGCCTGCTACGTACCGAGGCCGCGGTAACCCTTGCGAACAGTCCCGCAACCCTAGCGATCATGCCTATGGTACCGTTGACGCCGCCACGCACCCTGCGCACCAGGGATACGGTATCATGGATATAACTAGTTTTGGCCATGGGTGTATAGGGCTCCTATCAAGATGTAAGGAGCTCAAGACAAACTCACCATCAAGTGGTGCACCTGCTGATCAACGGACGAGGCTCTGGCGAACATAAAAGTACCCGATAAGCGGCAATAGACTTGCCACCTATTACGTGGGACCAACAATATAACTGGCGAAATGTGGGCGTATAATATGCCTCTGCCTACCCCTTTGGGGAAACAGGCGTAATTTTATGTATGTAACAGTAACACAACCACTAAATAAGGTCAAACACCAGTCAGTCATTCTGTAAAGGGTCTGGGTTTTAGGTCATGCGAACCCAGTGTGGAGGCAGGTGTGTCCTGCTGTTAGAATTTTTCAAACCTTTCAATAACACGACTAGAATCTTTTAATTTTTTTGTTTTACGTCGGTAACAAAATGCATTTACGCACTGCCTTCCGGCCAAAGGGGGACCGAAAGGGGGTGTGGGGCTCACCACCTGCAGATGCGGCTGCCAGCAGTAATACCCACTTAAAATCATCCGACGACGCCCGCCGCTTGTTGAGAAAAAGCGGGGCCAGTACCTGGGTTGCAGCGTCTGACACCCGGCTTGCGGCCAACGTACCCCGGACCAAAATAGAGAGGACCTCTTCAGAGAGGCGCAGTGGACGCGCCCTTCCTACCTTCGTGTGCGATCATAGCTTGTGTGGTCGACTTCTCGGAGGGTCTATGGTTTGTTTGACGCTGCCTAAGACCCTCCCGGCGCTGCTTGACGTGCCCCCCTGGTCCGCCCGCTGCGCCCTCTGCAGGTCCCTCTTAGTTTCCCCCCGGTGGTCAGTACTAAGGCCACTCAGAATCGCCAACTTCTAGGTGTTACCTTTTCCCGGCCTCCGGTAGGTACTCGGCCCCTCTACCACGCCAAGGTGGAGACTTGTTCAGGGGGGTGACTTAACCCTGGCGTTACGACTCACATATTTTACGGATAACCGGGACTAACACGTTCCAAAGCACGGTAGCGCTCAATAAATGCGACACAACCGGTTCATACAAGGAGTGACCACATCTTTACTTTGGTGCATTTGTACATTTTGATTTGTAGCGTGTGGCGAACACCGACGGCAACCGTGTGCGGCGAGTCCATATAAAATGTATGAAAACTGCAGGAAATATGCCGGTGGCCCGTGTGCGGGAACCCTTATGGTGTGAGACAATGGAAGAATTACAAACAGTATGAGCAAAGTGAGAGATTATGGACTCACGTATAGCTTGCACCAGCTTGGGATGCACTTCGTAGGTGACGAGAGGCACAGGCAGCAGCCTCAGGTACAGCTTCAGCGTGCCCGCTATCACGTTGATGTTTCCGTAAACACTCAGGTCGGCTGCTTCTCCGTCTACAAATGAAATAAAAGAAAAATCTGGATTACATTTGCCTTGCACTGGGACAAAAAACAAGAAAAAAGGTTAAATTAATCTTGTGTTTCACTAGTAGTTAAGTGGCGCTCATAGATTTAAGTGACAATTCAAAGTGCTATGTAATGAAGACAAGCTTGAATTAATGAATTTGAATTTTTTTATTCCACGGGCATCTCATAGGAGCGCTGTTCTAGCCTCAATCCAAACAGCTTGTGGAAATGTAACATACGTAATTTTTTTTTGTAAATACAAACTTATAAAACATAGGAAGCAATCAAATCAAACAAATTAGTAAAATTAAAAAAAATAAACAACAAATTAATAAACACAAATATTTGTATTATGTGGGAATTGAACCCAGAATCTAAAGAGCGAAATGCAGGCCTTCATAAATCCCATACGATATAAGCCTTCGTAATAATAAGACGAATCACATTAAAAAAAAATATTATTTAATTCTTAAGGGTGCATAGGGCTCCAACCAAGATCTGAGGAGCCTGCAAGTGGTGCACCTGCCGATCAACGGACGAGGCTCTGGCGAACCGACTAGCGGAAATAGGCTCGTCACCTATTACGTGGGACCAATAATATAACTGGCGATATGTGGGCGAATAACAGGCGTGATATTTATGTGTGTATTATTTAATTATCTTTATTTAAGAGCATTGTACAGTAAAAGCTCCTTATTCGCGCTTCCTTTATTCGCGTTTTCACTAATCGCGGATTAAAAAAATGCTACCCAATTCCTATATTCGCGACTAAAAATTTCTTTATTCGCGGATCTAATAAGTACATACATAATAATAATAAAATTATTCCAATAAGTATCCAACACAATATCCTTGTCAAATGGACTAATAAAAAAGTAAAATAGATCTTATTACAACTTAACCAAAAGTATGTTGTTAAATGATGCGGCTGCTGTGTATCAGTCTGAATTGAAGGAGCTTTTGAAAACTGCCAAGCAAGAAAAAATTACAAAATTCTTCAAACCATTGCCTAAGCCGTAAGATAATTAATTAAAATTTTTAAAAAACTTCAATAAATTTTTTTTTTTATATATTTGTTGTTTTCTTTTGTCACCTAGGAACGTATCCCCTATAATCCCATATAAATTACCATTCCGTATTCACGGTTTCTGTATTCGCGGCATATTTATGGAACATATACCCCGCGAATAAAGAGCTTTTACTGTACTGTGTGCCCATTATAATGTGATATGTAATAAATGATTTAGATTAAATTGAATTGCATTGGTCTCATTAAAAGTAATGTATACGTAGTGTGTACGATGTGTGTGTATTAGTAAATACAATTGTTCGTTACAGTTTGAATATCTGTTGACACAACCTTGTCAATAGATGACGCTGTACTATTGTGATCAGTTTTTGATTCGCGCTATTATTATTTGTTTGTACATATAATATATATATTATATTAATGTAGTAATTTAGCATTGGTTGTGTTGGGTTTGTAGCAAAATATACATTCGTTAACCTGAATACTAGGCCTTGCGTCGTTAAATTCACAATAATAATAATAAATATTAAAATCGAATAAAATTACATTGAAATCTGGTTAGGTCACAGAGACACTTTAAAATATTCTTTCTTTATTTTAAATAAATAATGGCTTCGTGCGTCTAGCACATTTAACCAGTGTCAAGTAAGTGATATATTAATAATATATAATTCATGGTAAATGAGAATGAGTGGTGATAAAGATGATAAATGGTAAATGAGATACCCTCCCCTAAGTCCCTTGAGTCCTCAGTAAAGATGTGGGACTATACTAAGATCTCACATGGACTCCTTGAGAGAAAATTTGAAAAGTGATGTTGCACTGTTTTGTTTGATTTACCAACACTTATGTATGTTTACAAACACTTAACGGTTAATAATCCACCGTTATTACACATTAATGTTAGAAATATCACAAATTTTAGAAAATAAAACAAAACTGCAGACATGACGCTTCACTTTCCCGCCAAGAAGTCCTTTAAAATATTAAAAAACACTTTGCTACCTAAAATACTTGCCATTGAAAATATACCTTTATCAAATGCCATTTTCAAAGCCTCAATCTCATCAGCGAACCCGGACACCCTGTATATCCCCTCCGAGTCCATGCCCCTGGCTTCTATCTCGTTCACACACTTCCTGACCACAAAGGGAAGGGTGCTCGAGTGGGCGTTCAGTAGGGTCGTCAGGTCTATACCGAACACGCCTCGGATTTTCTTCAAGTCCGGCAGACAGTGGTTTGGTACCCTCTCCGAACACTTTGAGTGGGCTATGAAGCCACAATCTGTGAAATTTAAGAGAATTTTCTTTGGAGATCTCATACAGTGCCATCTACCCCCTGACTACTAATGGGTTATTACAAAAACCTACTTAGTTATAAGAAAAAATATATATATGTCTTCATGGAAAAATAATCTTTACAAAGCTAGAAAGTCTATCTATCATAAAAGATTAACTATTCGCTTGCAAACAAAATTCATATTATCATCATCATCATCTCAGCCCATTAACGTCCCACTATTGAGCACGAGCCTCCTCTCACATATCAAGAATCGAGAATATTGGGTCATACTCCACCACGCGGATTGCGCATAAAAATATAATCACATTACAAAAATCGTATGTAAAAACAAAAGTACAAAGATCCAAAAGCGGAATAAAGGATTAATAATAAAAAAAAAGTTAAAGAGAAATCTTCTGTAAAAGTTAGCAATTGTCGCTTACGACAAACTGGCGGTAAGGGCTCGATATGTCTCCACAAAGCAGTATCAAAACGTTCTTCTGCCGACAGCATCCATCCAATCTCACACCGGGGAAACCAACATTCTTTCCTTCTGAAGCTCGGAAGCGCTCGATTAAGTACCACACAAATGAACTTAGTAAATTCTGCTGTACTTCGGTGAGCACTGTTAAGTATTTAAAATATCCAGATTAATAATATTCTAAGCTTTACCTTCACATTTGACCCCTTGCGCAGTGAATCCCCATAAAAAGTTAGCACACAGCTCGCACCAGTTCAGACCCTTGAATGTGTGAACCTTGAAGGTGTGCGCCTTCGAGTACTTTGTAAGGAGTGGGTTGTCTTCTACCGATGGAGTCAAGTCAAACACCTGCTTCTTTATTGTACCATCTAGGGATTCTTGGAGATCAATTTTATTTGAAATTTGATTTGATTTCTTTGTTGATCTGCAAAACGAATGTTTAAAAGGCTATTTATTATCCCGCTCTTATAATTTAATTGCTTCTTTCAAATGTATATTAACTGTTAAATTTTACATTTTAAAAACAAGTACTCATAGCTCTACGGTACTAACTGTGATGAATAAGAATAAGAATATTTTTTAATGACAAAATAACATTACATAACAAATAGTTTAAACAGTTACAAAAAAACGTTACACAAAAACAAAACAAAAATATTTAAAAAAATATATCAATAATAATAACAACTAATGGTAATGTTACCTGTCAAAAGGGCGACACATCAGCATAATGCTGCTGCATCTAATAATACAGCAGCGCTGGTGTTCCTGCACCGCCCTTTTGAGGTAGAGTGGCGTAAAAGAAAAAGTAACAAAAAAAATTAAAAAAAAAAAAACTAACATTAAAAAAGATAACAATAAAATTAAAATATAACCTACAACATAATATGACAAACACGTTAGGTACATCTAAGCAAAATACGAGCAAGCCAAAACAAAAAACAAATGTAAATTAAAAAAAATAAAAATAAAAATATATAAACAGATGATTTCTGTCGACTTCTTAGCGGGAAATTGAAGCTTCATGTCTGCAGTTTTGTTTTATTTTCTAAAATTTGTGATATTTCTAACATTAATGTGTACTAACGGTGGATTATTAACCGTCAAGTGTTTGTGAATATACATGAGTGTTGGTAAATCAAACAAAACAGTGCAACATCACTTTTAAAATTTTCTCTCAAGGAGTCCATGTGAGATCTCAGTTTAGTCCCACATCTTTACTGAGGACTCAAGGGGCTTAGGGGGACGGGAACTCATTTACCATTTATCATCTTTATCACCACTCATTCTCATTTACTATATTTTATATGATATGAATATATCTTTAACTTGACAGTTACCTTCTGTCTGATGAAAGGTTCACTTAGTGCTACTTTATTGGTTAAGGCTACTGGGGACCCTTTCAATATCTTCAAATATTCACTGTGTCTGTTTTGTATTGTTAATTTAAATTATATTTGATTGATAATTTAAAAGAGCATAGCCTGTGAGTTTCTTGTCAGTTCTTCTCACAGAGCGGTGGCTCGGAACTGGCACTTAGATTCACTCACACTTAATTTTTATTTTTTTGCATGTAAGTGAATCTAAGCTTCGTGATTTCATTGTAGTAGTGTTTAGTTTTTCTTTATTTATATTTTGTTTTGACGTTATCAAGGGCTATATAATAGTTTATAAAATAAAGAACTTTTTACTTTACTTTACGTTAATTAATCGGAAATCAGAGACCTTGTGAGTGGCATTTAATATCAAAGGTTTCCGTGCCAAATTACCACTAGATTTCGTCAGTAATTTGGAAGCCCTATTGAGCAGCTGGAATAACAGGAAGCCACAGACCTGCCTCTGCCAATCTGCGTACGCAGTATGATGTACGAGGGACTAAATAAGCTGACATGATACTTACAATTGAATATTAGACAATGTATTAAGTTTCCGTCGATTTAATGTCACATAAGGGCTTTCAGTGTAGTTTGCTTTAGAATTGATCATTTCCAGTATTGAATGTGCTTTTAGTTCCATGTGGCATGTGATCAGACCATCAGCCACTAAGTCATAAATGGAATCGTATCGTTTGTCTTTTATGTAATGCGTACCGTCATAGTACAACTTGTAATGATGTATTTTATCATTAAATCTGTAACAAATACAAAGTAAACAGAAGTCATATTATTAAGACGCGCAAAAGTTTTATAAGTAGCATTTGAAGCAGTTACTAGAGTTAGTAGCTCTAAATATATAAAACACAACATATTTTTACAACCATATGGTGGCCATGGAATATGGAAGTAATAATAATAATTGTCTACATATGTAAAAAAAAGAGTATTTTATTTTACAGAGATAACATTACAACTATCAGAAAAAATTGGATTACCACACTAGGCTTAGTCTGTTCTATAGAAGTACTCCAATATGAAATAACTTACAAAATGCTAAATTAAAATTACATGCTTAAATGTTATGTCAAAGTCATAATCATTTATTCAAGTTTGGCTCATAAGAGCTCTTATGAAGGTCAAAACTTAAAAACTAGCGCGCCCATTCACTGCGGGCGGGAGCTTGATCGTAAAAGAACGGGCAAGAAAATCGTCCAAGTTAGTTTTTTCTCCCGCCAGTAACAAGAAAATGTACTTAGTAGTAAAACAATTTGACAAGTCTACAAAAACCTGTGTTCTGCAGTCACAAGATTTAAAACAAAAGAGAAATAGAAAAAAATAGAAAAAAAAGTTATACAAGCATGATTATGTGTATTGAAATTTGTGTTACTCATGATAGAAATATTGATTATGCTACAAATAAGATTTATTTGAATTTACTTGCTTGAGCTTGGCTTCATTCCGAAACACTTGTTAACGTCATTTAAATCTATTAACGTCATTAACCTATTTTAGGTACTTGAACATACATACAATCTAGCCTTTTTCCCCGAAGGGGTAGGCAGAGGCATATTTAACGCCCACACTTCGCAATCACAACAGGAGTGGAGTGCAGGTATACTACCCTCCACATGAAATCAGTTGCTGAATTGTGAGTGTTAGTTTGTATTGTATATATCTTCTGTATTCATTTATTCTGCAGTAAATTTTACGACATATGCGAAAGTGACTTTCATGTTCTGAGGAAATACAACATAAATCAAAGTTCTGCTTGCTTGCATAAATACATACATGCATAATGTCACATACATATATCTTATTTAGCCAAAATATAATACAAGTTTGTGATTCTTGAAAAAAAATTACAAAATTTGAAAAGTTAAATGAAGTATTTTTTTTTTTGTTTTACCATTTTTTATGTATTTCGACAATGATTGACTTCTCCCCTCTCTTCACTCTTAAAGTTGCGTACCTGTATGTTCCAAACTTGTATAACATCTATATACATTTATATTTAATATAACTCTCTTTATTTCCTACCTCCACGTTAACGTGTAAAAGTCGTTGCATTGATTCCCTTTTCTTATAAGGAAAGATCCATTCGATTTGTTTTCTAAAAGGAGTGTTGCTTCTTTGTGACCCAACAAGCCATGGTATTCCTTTCCATAAAATTCAGGTCGATCAGAGCAGTTCTCACAGGTTATCCTTTTAGGTAATGGTGCTTCCATTTGTATGCGATATACTTAAATTTTAAGAGTATATGGATATTTAAATAATCGTATATCAGGCCATGAGCACAATGATTTTGTGGTCTAATAAACCAAGAACTTGTAAGCAAAATTTTAAGATTTGTTCAAAGCAGGTGTTTAAAGGTTTTGATATGCCATGTTGGCAAGTATACTCGCACTCCACTCCTGAGGTTGTGTGTTTGATTCCCACACAGGACAAATCTTTGTGTGCATAAACATGAATATTTCTTCTGGTCTGGGTGTTTTAATATGTATACTAGGTATGTATTTACAAAAAGAAAAAACTTATTTATGTATGTTTATCCATTATTTAGTATTCATAACACAAGTTCTTAATAATACTTATCTTGGAAGTAAATAATTGGTGTGATCGTAAGAAAATATTAAAATTTAAATATTTTATATTAATTCACGGTATAAGATATAATAAATTTATACTTGTACTACTAAGTATAATTACAGTATACTAATCTATAGCATATTGTATTGTATTATATTAAAAAATCGAATGCAGTGCAATGAGTTTTGAATATGAGAACTGGCAAGAATATGAGACCCGGTGAAATTTTCTTTTGAAAATATGTATAATTCAATGTAATCTTCTATTGATAACCATTAAAAAAGGTAGATAATGAATACGGAAATCGCCTAGTATTAATAGTCTGACAAAGAAAATTTGAAAGTCTCAAGAATCCAGGAAACCTTTCCGTTCCTTTAATGGATTGTCTCGGACACGGCGGGACTCAACAATGTCACCGGTTTTAATTCCTTTTAGATTATTTAATAAATTAGAGTTAATATTTATAAGTTTGTTCTATACATACGTTCAGGTTTCCATATATTTCGCAAGTTCTCCATGATAAATGATTAGGTATAATAAACCGATAATAATAAACTTTATTTTCTTCACTCCTTCAAACTGTAAAACTTTTCAATACAATGCGGAAATTACTAATCACCAATTTATTTGTAACGTAAACAATACACAACTAAAAACTTTAATTGACATTTAAAATGACACTTTGCTTTGTATAATTTATTTAGAGCTAAGTTTACAAATATATACTGCCTAGCTTATAGTTCAGTTTCTTTTATTAATATAGGATGTATAGGGATTCTACCAACATCTAAGGGACTAAGCCAACCTCTCATTTGCAAAGGTGCACCTGCTGTTCAACAGACGAGGCTCTGGCGAACGTAATAGATCACGGTGGGCGGCAATAGGCTCGCCACCCATTCCGTGGGTGCAACAAATGAATTGGCGAACTGTGAGCGTATGCCTCTACCGACCCCTTCGGGGAAACAGGCGTTAATACATGTATGTATTTATGTATGTATGTACGAGCTTGAGTAATTTCGTTTGCGCGGTTCAGGATGTCATTCATCTGTGCGTTTCGTTCATCGCTTGTGTGGTGTCGCTACAAATTGAGTACTAAGTACTGGTCACCATGCACATCTCATGAACATCTCTCTATAGTCGGTATCTCATATCTGGGGATCGTGGTTAGCATCGGAGTAACATCTGGAGCGGATGATCTGCTTCCACCGGTTCCGATCCAGCGCGTCTTTTACGACCGCGTAGAATTTGGAGGACGATGAGTCTTTCACTTGATCGTTCCGTCTGGTTGGTGCACGACCACGCGATCGTTTGCCTTTTGTGTTTCTAACGACAATCAGTTTTTGCAGGCTTTCACCGCCTCTGCGCGCTATGTGGCCAAAGTATAAAAGAATACGTTGTTGGCATATGGTCAACAAGCGGATTTTAATTTTGAGTTGACTCAAGATGAAGGCATTGGTGCGTTATGAACATAGTATAAATTAATTCATCATCTTCATATTATCAGCCATGAAGAGTCCACTACTAAAATTGGCTATTGGGCAAGCTTTACAATATATATTATATACAATTTTTTAAATCAAGCGTAAAATAAGTAATAATAGGTTGGGGAAAAAGTCTTTTCGTATTTTTGTATGAAAAGTCAAGACATTTTTTTCAAAGTTTATTTACATTTATTTACAATATATATGTTTTGTTGAATAATTTTCTGCCATTTTGTGGGCAGAGACATTATCCCGTTACTGTAGAAACTTTGGGACTTCTGATCAAAAAAACGGGACAAATAGTTTTGGCAGTCCTCTCTTGAGGTCAACCTTATAGAACCTAAAGAATTCTACAGAGACCGAAACAGGTGAAAATCTGAAGGCGCAAGGTCAGGGCTATATGGTGGATGCACTAGGACCTCCCAGTCGAACTCTCTTAATTTTTGCTGAGTGGCTAAAGATGTGTGTGGTCTAGCGTTATCGTGATGAAAGACCACACCCTTCCTGTTGATCAATTCCGGCCGTTTTCTCTCGACTGCTTCCTTTAATCTCATCAGTTGCTGGCAGTAAAGATCAGAATCGATGGTTTTGCCGGGCGGTAAAAGCTCATAGTAAAGTAAAGTAAAGTAAAAAGTTCTTTATTTCATAAACTATTACATAGCACTTGAAAACGTCAAAACAAAATATACATGAAAAAAAAATTTATATCAACCCTGGAATCACGAAGCTTAGATTCACTTACATGCAAATAAATAAAAATTAGGTGTAAGTGAATCTAAGTGCCAGTTCCGAGCCTCCGCTCTGTGAGAAGAACTGACAAGAAACTCACAGGCTATGCTCTTTTAAATTATTTTTATTACATGACACACACAGTGTAAATTTGATGATACTGAAAGGGTCCCCCGAAGCTGTAACCAATAAAGTAGCACTAAGGGAACCTTCTATCACAGTCAAGTAAGTATGTATTGTGAAACTGAGCTAAGCCTGTACAATAAGGGATGGTCACGACAATGATCTGGTTGACTTTTTATTCTAATATACACATACAAGTTGAAAAATGTTAAGCCCAAGCTTGTTTATCCGATAAGTAATCATTAACAGCATAATACCCCTTTTGAAGAAACTGCTTTTTAACTACAGTTTTAAAAGTTGCCAATGGTAGATCAATTATATCCTGCGGAATTTTATTAAAAAATCTGATACTATTACCCAAAAATGAATTTTTTGTTTTGTAAAGTCGACAATTTGGCAGAGAGAGCTTATTTCTATTCCTAGTATTAAAATTATGTACTTTTGAATTTTTATCAAATGTATTAATGTTTTTGCGAACATACATTATATTATCAAATATATACTGAGATGCAACCGTTAATATGTTAATTCTTTTAAACATCTCTCTAAGAGAATCTCTGGACTTAAGATTATAGATAGCTCTTATGGCGCGCTTTTGTAGTACAAATATATTATGTATGTCCGCAGCAGATCCCCACAATAACATACCATATGACATAATGCTATGAAAATAGCTAAAATAAACTAATCTAGCTGTTTCTTCGTCTGTTATGAGTCTTATCTTTTTGATGGCATAGCATGCTGAGCTAAGCCTTCCGGACAAATCCATTATATGGGGGTTCCACTGCAATTTAAAATCAATATTGATGCCTAAGAACTTTGTGTCATTTAATAACTCGATATTCTTGCCATTCATTTTCAAGTTAGTTGAGACTTTTGTAACATTAGGCAATGAGAACTTTATTCATTTAGTTTTACTTGCGTTAAGAGATAGATTGTTAACCGTAAACCAATGTAAAACCTTCGCAAGAGCATTATTTATCACGTCAGAATGATCCTTGCCTCTGTTCACTTTAAATATCAGAGATGTATCGTCAGCAAACAAAACTGTTTCGCACAGATCTCTAGTATAGAAAGGTAGATCGTTAATATAAATTAGAAACAATAAAGGGCCTAAAATCGAACCTTGTGGAACTCCCATAAGCAATGGCGCGCCAGAAGACTCGACTCTATTAATAACTACTTTCTGAGTTCTGTCACTCAAGTAAGATTTAATTAATTTTAAAGAATTACTATTAACACCATAATATGTCAATTTAGCTAACAAAGTAGGATGGTCAACGCAATCGAATGCCTTCGAAAGATCACAAAATACTCCAATCGCATCTTGCCTGTCCTCCCAGGCGTCAAATATATGCTTCATTAGGGCTACACCAGCATCTGTAGTGGATTTACTCTTAGTGAAACCATACTGCTGAGAATGAAATAAGGAATTCAGAGAGAAATGACAAAGTAATTGATTAAAAATAACTTTTTCAAATATTTTACTAAGAGCTGGGAGTACTGATATTGGTCTATAGTTAGTAGGATCAGACTTCTCACCAGCTTTAAAAAGAGGTATTACTTTACTGTATTTCATTAAACTTGGAAATGAACCATCATCAATACATTGATTAAAAATGACTGCCAACTGAGGAGCAATAATATTAATGATAGATTTAATAATGTTGGTTGAGATTCCCCATAAATCCTCAGTTAATTTTAAATTTATTGTATTAAAAGTATTAACTATTGTAGAGCCATCAATATGTCTAAAACTAAATAATTCACTACAAAGAGGTACATTGTCTTCAAGAAGAAAGACTGCACGCTGAGTAGAGGAGTCAAGTGCTTGAGTTGTCTCTAATGGTATATTCACAAAGAATTTCCGAAATGCGTTGGCCACCTCTTCTTCTTCTACAATATCTTTATCATCGACTTTAAGAGTTATCATGCTATGATTATTCTTGTATTTTCCAGATTCTTGATTTATGACATTCCATGTAGCTTTGATTTTATTTTTGGAATTCATAATTTTATTTTTAAGATTCATTGACTTAGCAGTGGTGCAAACAAGTTTGAACAATTTTGAATAATTTCTAACATATTGAATAAAATTTGAATCTGTTGAAGTACTTTTTTCTCTATATAAATCAAAAAGTTTCTTCCTACTTTTATAAATTCCGGGAGTAGCCCAATCACAAAACTTCCTTTTGTTTGAAATTTCCACACTTTTCAGCTTAAAGTTATTCTTAAATTCTTGTTGTACAATTCCGAACAATTTATCATAATTTATAGCGGAATTGTTTTCTAACGTGGTAAGCTTTTCGTTGACATTGCTTTGAAATTTCAATGTATCATAATAAACAATGCCCTTCCAATCCCACCATACACACAGCATCACCTTATTTCGTGTTAGGCCAGGTTTGGCCACAGTCTGTGAAGCCTGGCCAACTTTCGACCACGACCTTTTTCGCACGTTCTTGTCGTACGTGATCCACTTTTCATCGCCAGTTATCAATCTCTTCAAAAACGGCTCGGTTTCATTACGTCTCAATAATGAATCGCAAATGAGTACACGGTTCATTAAGTTTCTTTGAGTGAGCTCGTGTGGCACCCAAATATCGAGCTTTTTTGTATAACCAGCTTTCTTCAAATGGGTCAAAACTGTTTTGTGGTCAATTCCCAGTTCTTCAGCTACATCGTAACTACTAATATGCCGATTTTGGCTCCACTCTTTCAAAAATGGCGTCCATTTTATTCGTAACAGGGCGACCAGAGCGAGGTGCATCTTTAACATCAAAATTTCCGGACTGAAAACGTTTGAACCAAATTTGTGCTACTCTTACTGACACTGCATCAGGTCCATAAACATCACAAATTTTTTTCACTGCTTGAGTTGCATTTTTGCCTTTTTTATAATAAAATTTTAAAATGTATCGAATTTCTTCATTAGATTCACTCATTTTTACGGAGAGAAAAACAAATGAAAAATAGCGGGAAACAACTTTTTTTTATTTTTTTCTTTTCTTTATAATGGAACCTTTTTATTGTTACCAAAACCAGCCAGACACAAATAGTACAGTCAAAAAAATTTTATAATAAGTTTATACCTACGTTATGCGAAAAGACTTTTTCCCCGATCTAATATGTGGCCACACCCACACTAGGCACTGCCTGTCCTGTGGCGGTCAAGTGTACGTTAACAAATGTTTAGCGGGTGCCAGCAGTAATAAAAAATACAAAAGAAATTAAAATAATAAAAACAAGAACTGTGGGAATAAACATACTTACATAAAATTTTGAATTAATTTATTTGGAAAATAAAATTAAAAACTAAGTATTTTAATATAAAAAAGTGCATCGCATTCTCAAATTATATTTTTATATTGTTTACTTTATAACCTCCCTGAAGGACTCTGTGAATTTATAACTCCACGTTAAAAGAAGTGAGCGAATCTTGAGTTTCGCAATTCCCAGTGAAGATTTCTTAATATCGCAAAACTCCAGAATACGGTAGGGGAAAAGTAAAATGATTAAACCGTTGAGCAAATGTGGTTTTAACGAAAACCGACCGAACCCGGAATACTTTTCTGCTGAGCATCGCCTGATATCCCGGAGAAGTAATAACAGTTTTGTGCATATCCGTGACAACTTTCAATATATAAAGTTTACGAACGCTGAGAACCTGCGCCTCACCATATAACAAGTCAGTAGGAAAATAAAAAGACTTTCGCAACATCACCTTAAGAACAGCTCTTTGTGCTCTTTCAAGCTTAATTAGGTGGCAGCATGTCTTGGAACTAAACGATTGGTCTGATTGTACCTACATTATAATTAAATTAGCACATAGTGCAGCTATACTGCCTACTGTTTTTTCTTTGCAGTATATTATTACTGTAATCGCTATGGTTTGAAAAGCAAATAGCACGTTCAGTCTTTAGTCCCGGTTATTATCATTATGTGATAGTCGTTAAGCCATGTAAGGGCTCTATGAAACAGCTTGAAAAGTTCTAACAGCTTTTAACAGCCTCCGCTTTACGCAAATGGTTTAACTGGTGGAGTTACAGTCACTTTAAATCAGCGGCTCCTAACCTATTTAGTTCCGTTACCCCTTATGACCTTGTCACTACTGATTTACTCCCCCCCCATCTCCCCGACGTGGGACCAACAATATAAATGTGCGAAGTGTGATGTGGCCGTATAGGTAGTATGCCTCTGCCTACATGAAACAGGTGTGATATTTTGTATGTATGTAGTATATACGTGCTCCGTGGAAAGATGTTAGTGAGCTAAGATGATGAATATCATCATCATATCCCATCATTATCCCGGTGGTCCTAGACTTAAGCTTAGGGCTCAGGGTCTGCTTACTGGTTTAACCAGATTTGGATGAATTTCAGTTATTACATGGAGCGACTGCCGGCTGACCTACGCAACCCAGAGGGAAATATCATGCTATGGTTAAAACAGCAGTCAGGATTCAGTCAGTCAGTAGGCACTGACTTCCTAATAACGACTGCCATAGATGTTCATGACAGCCGGGACCAACAGCTTAAAGTGCTTTTCGAGGCACAGGTGACGAATAAATCTTTTATTATAAAGATTTTTGTTGTGATAAAAATACAATAAATGGAGAAGCGGCATTTGTATTATTTATTTCGTATCAGCATATTTCATTGGTACATTGTTAGAGCTTTATCCATTACAGTGTTTGTCATAATTCATCGTTAAGTATTATAAGTAATATACAACTTTTTATATTAAACTATGCACACATGAATGCACGGATAATATACATTAATTTATATTATCTCGTATAAATAACCATACACATAGTTATACATGTCGTGATAAAAGATATGGATATAGATATAAATATATATATATATATAACAACGTATAAACGAGTGAACAACTTCGAACTGTGTAAGAAATAACACTAGATTATTAATTAATGATAGAAAAACTTCAAATACAGGTTATATTTTAGATATGTAGCACAATGCTTAGCTAAAACATTATATTCCCAGGCGCACGCATGATTATTTACAACCAATTTTAAATATAAATACATTGTCGTGGACTAAATAGGGTTTAATAATTGTTATAACACTTTTGGTTACCTAGGTATCGCAAGCTAATTTTGGCTGATATATTATGTGAAAAGAGTTTAATTGCAGAATTTCTAATTTCCAAAATGTCCAACGTTCTATTAATATTTAAAGTGGCTAATACTTTGAGGCTTTCTTTTTTTGATAACGAAGTAAAACTTATTCAGTTAATATGTTTTTTTAGAAATAGACGCAGTTCTGTACATTGGACATTTTGCTAATTAGAAATTAAGAAACTAAACGCTGAAAAGGATAAGATACACGAGAACGAGAATGTATTGGATAGATACAAAGCGTTATAGGACTTAAAAGAGAATCCCTTGTACAAAGTGAGCAATCTCGAAATAGCCTACATTCCAAGCAACCTTACCTTCCAATATGTACATCAACAATTTAAGAACATTTTATATAAATTATTTAAATTCCAACGTAGTTATTTAGGACGACTTTCTTAGGTACAAACCTGCACTGCGCAATATTTGTTGTTGATTTAAAGATCATATCCACATATTTATTTCATAAATTCTATCAGTAAACCAACAAATTTAATTAACACCTTGAATTGTATTATATAATAGTATTAACATTAATAACAGAAATTCAATGCAAGCAGTCTTCGGTTTGTTATTAACAGTAATAAGTATTTCATTAAACTGCATAGGATATGAAGATGAATTTAGATTAACGACATTAGAATTTCAATAACCTATAATAAAGTAATTATGATTTGTTTATTGAACTCCACAACTGTTGCTATATCAAACTGATTTGCCATTATGATCATGTTACCTACATTATATATTTCACGACAAAGTATATTTCATAACATAGTCCAATAGTGCTTCAGTTTCAAGTATACGATTAATAAAAACATGATTCTTTTTAAATATTATTTTAGGTTGGTTAAGAATTGGCAAATATTTCTAAGTGATACATGACGCAGTTAAATGTTATTACGAGAATGATATTGATTGACACGTCTACTATCACAGAATATTATTATTTCAAGAATTATTTGAGGGATCAGGCATATACTTTAAGGACCTTACGTAAACTTTTTAATATTAAACCACATTTTAATTATTGACCCACATTAGATACGATATTGGGATACTGTAAATTTTACTATGCATCTATACATGTTTGTATTCATTAAAAGATATACATGTCAATTATATGATGACATTTAACCAAAGGGAAACCCCGTAGAATAACGTATGTGATACTTATTTTAAAATAATTAACAGCGTATCCAATATACTTGATTTTTCTTTTATGGACGACATAATTGTTATTGCCAATGCTTTATGCTTTCAACATGATTTAACAGTAATTGTTCATGACTTTCAATAGCTGTTATAAACGTTGTCGCGTTTTGTAAAGAACGATGTTCTTTATCAGAAGGACGGTAAATACGGGTTTCTTAAATAAAACTGTTAGGATAAGGAACTTTAATCTGTTATTAAGATTTTTACTTCCCATAAGACTTAACTGTGCACATCGCGCTATGACGTAAATCTGATAGTACTATTTGTAAGAAAGGAGGTATATTTTGTAGGGAATTTCATTTCACGTTTGAAGTTTTCTTTGTTTAAAACTTAATAAACAAAGATAATATCAGAGATATCAACGATTGATTCAAAAGAACGGCAAGCAACGTTAACAAAGATGTTATTGCAACTCATGATGCCAAAGGACTGCACAATGTTCGCATTCACCGAGGTGCACAATTGAGTCGTACGGGCAATACTAGGGTACTTTGGTTATATGTTAGATTGTACTAAATTTTTTAAAAGTCAACTGACAGCTAGCGATTGAAAACGTAACGTTAGTATTACAACAATAATTCTATGCCACAATTGGGAAATAGTAACTAGATTTTATTATAATAACATTATAAGGTATTTCAAGTCTATACGTATGAGATAATATTGTTCCAATGCAGTTATAATTTAAACAATTCACTCGAACTCTAACCTAACAGACGGGCAAAGTCCAAAGATAGAAAACTTCAGATACACGACTAATTTCAAGTGTTAAACTCCAACCGTGGGTACTATCGAGACAGCACTAATACTTGAATATTCACTAGACTGTGCGTTTATTAAATTATTTACAACATTTTACTATAGTAAGTACATGTGTACTAAATCAGCCGAGCTCAGCAGTAAGCTAGCCTGAGCGAGGCTGATTCTGAAGATCACGAAAGTTAGAACAGCCGCAGCAGGTACTCCGGAGGGTTCGGCGACGGCGGCGATCCGTTTTTCCTCACGTACTGGATGGCGGGGTAGCGGGGGGGCGCAGAGCCCGCCTCGCCGACATTATTTGCCTCCGAGACCGAATTTCATGAATATAAGCTCCTTGCCTTTGCTGAGGATATCGCCTCCAGGTGCAGTCATTTCGGAGAACTTCTGCATGAGATTGGGCTGGTTCGGGGTTTGCTGAGCGGGCGGGAGAGGTTGGGCGGTGGGTGCAGGGACGACGGCCGGGCCGGCGCGGCGCGCGGGGGACACGCTGACGGCAGTGGGGCCCGCGACGGGGACCGCACCGGCCGCGCTGCCGAGCGGGGTGCTCGCGGCAGCGGCGCCAGGGGACTGCACCGTGGGGGAGCCCGCGTTACCAGCGCTCGTGCGCGCGATCGTGCTCGCCGGCTGCGCGATCGCCCCGCCTCTCGCCCTCGCCTGCTGACCCACACAATAGATATTTCACATGAAAGCAATCAAAACGTTAGATACCTACTTGAAAAATAGCATGAAAATGAGGCTAGGCTGACAAATAGCTACGAATAGGTACACCTTGATTCTAATTTATGTAAACCTTCCCCGGAGAAGCAAACATCACAGGGGTAAACTTCAAAACTATTGGTGGAAAGAAAGTCGTGCTGCGATAAGCTTGAATTAATGACAATGTACTTAGTTTAAAGAAAATTGGTAGATGCCAAGCGGTTACATCAAAATAGATATAAAATTATCATCTGAATTACGTTATTACCAAAATTTTGAATTAGAAAGCTTAACATGAAATGACTGATGGGGAACGGGGATTTTTTACAATTTTAGCTTCGATGTCATTTAGCTTTGTATTAAGACTAAATATGGATATTTTCATTGCTACTAACAGACGTTTTCAGATGCTATAGTAATATTTAAGTTCTTTTACAATTGGCATTAATAAATTATTTTAAACACAATTAAAATATTTCTTATTGCGTATAAATTATCTATGTTTTGTGCTTTCCATGCATTTTCTAAAAACACAGTTATTACATATTTCTGCACTTGTACATGTTTAACTAAATATTGTTGGTGCTGTAATAAAAGAGCATGCATTGCCAAACATTAAAGCAGACACAATTATACATTAAACTCAATCGTTGTCATAACAATGTGTTTCTCGACTGTCCCTTTCAATAATCATGGGTGTTTATGGATCATCCTCAAGAAAAAGACTGTGTTCATTTCCATTCACATATCATGCGTCTAATACGACAGAAAGCATCATTAGAATACTATGCGATTACTCTTCGAGATTGCGATATTTTGTACGTTTTTTACAAATCAGCTTTTATTAGCACCTCGTCTCAGTAATCGTCTAGTAATTGACCACATTCACAAGCCTCAGAAAGATTGTATTCAAATGGTGAATGGGTTATGGTATCTCATGTTAGTGAAGTATACGCCAGTGTTAGTTCGTAATGTTCTAGTTTTTGTATGATCAGGTCCAGTATATGACATGGCATCTAATGATGTGTACGAGGGTAAACATGAAACTTTAAAACCGTAAGTTCTAATGGACCAAGAGCATTAGAGCGAATGTTCTCAATCAGACGCCCTACTCTACACTGAGCGTAAAAGTAAAACATAACATAAACAAAGATAAAACAAAAGGAAGATAAAAAGTGAAATAATAAAATCTAGAAATATGAAGTGATAGTTCAACATAAAATTAACGACTAGTTTTGTTGCATAGTATACTTGAAACAGTATTATTGTGGGTCGATTATAAACGGTATTTTTACCTGAGAATTCGCCTGTTCTGGATTACTGGCGCATGTGTTGTGGTCTAACTGAGAAGGGGGAAGAGGGCAGGCATCTAGCAAACAGACAATACACACAACATATATAGTGACCACAGAAAACCACTTGAATCTTGGATCACACCTCACTCCCATCGTGAGCTCTGTGCAAGTCTATGTTGCGTGTATTTTAAGATAAGCCTACCCACTTGACTGTTGTGGGGTTTGTGAAAATATTCTGTGAAGGGGGCGAACGCAAAAACATAAAAATAAAACAGGACAGAGAGTTGGATAGATGTAGAAATAAAATAAGGTTTTAAAACTTAACCCTTCAAGCCAATGCCTGCCGAAATTTTGGATATAGTACTGTGTCCTGATAGTTTGGTTTTTCGCTACAACTTTCTAGTTTTTGAGTGGTAATAATTTGAAACGTGACCACAACGATGTTTGTGACTGTGTAATCCAAGATAGTGTCAATTAGCAAAGTGTACACCAAGAGTCTTTGTGCTCCGGAGATTGCAACCGGACTCGAAATTAAACATTGTTTGAAAATTACTTAATTGACTTTCTTACTCTCACTATTTTCTTCCATATTTAAACTTTGTATTTTAGATATTTAATGCAATTCCATGCATTCAATGCAAATACTTTTAATCATGTTCTAATTTAACTTTCAATACAGAGAAAAATTGAGAGTAGGAAATTATTAAAATGTTTTATAGTAAAACTCTATACACAATCTGTAACTATTATCGTTATATTTCATTTCATATCTGATATCTTTTTAAAATTCATTAGATATTTAGCAAATTATACTATGCATAGCGAATTGATATTCTTTAATCTAAATCGCGCAACGAGTCCAATCGCAATCGCAAGACCGTGTACAGGAAAGATGATAGAGGGTACCAGAGCGAAATAGCTAGCGTCTCTCAGTAGTCACATAGCAAGTCCAAGGTGCAAACATGAAACACTCAAAGCTCTCGGTGAACGCGATTGGACGAGTCACCGCACTTACCAACTGATACAGCGGCCGGGGCGTTCGTTTCATTGATACCGACTCGAAATCATCGAAAAACCTCGATATCGCAATAATGTGAATGCAAGTCTTTATGTTTAGGTAATGTGTTGTGGTTTGATTGTCACGTTGTGCTATCAGTATTCTGGGATTTATTTGTTGTGTAATTCTTCCGCGGTGTTGATATTTTGGAAACAGACGGCCCGGCCGCCTTCACACAGTTTGTACTAACAGGGAGAGTAAACTATGACAGCGAATATAGGAAAGCCAGCTTTAGTAGATGGCGCGTACGCACCTGGTTTGCGATGGTGGTTGCGGGGCGCGGACGCGACGTTATCGCGAGGCGGGGGCGGGGGCCCGCGAGCGCCTGGCCCCGGTGCCCCCACCCCCACCGCGCCCCCGGGGCCGCCCCGCCCGCGCCCCGCGCCCGGCCCCATTCCAACACCCATCCCTGCCGATCCTCTCCCGACCATACTTGCGCCTGTGCATCAACAACAGCATACAAATAAAAACGAGACATCTCATAGTGAGACGAATGAGTGTCGGCAATTGATGATGATAGAGTAATATTGATTTTGACCTTGACTCTTAGATAGAATACCTCCTTAATAAATAGGTAATATCGAGTAACATAAAACATATATTTTACATTAAATATGGACGACATAATATCAACATTTACTATATTATAGTATTACGTTTGATACCGTTTACCTACTACATTTTGCAGGCAATTGGTAAAAAATTCGTTTAATATATACTAGTATATCCATATTACCACCATATTACTCGTCACCGTAGGTACATAATAAAAAATCTAATTTAAGAATAAATCTATAATTTAAATAGGAATCATTTCCCCTTTTCGAAAACATTTTATGGGAGTTTCTCAAGGTATCATTATGGGTCTTACCAAATATTAAATTTAAAAAAATATGAATTATAAAAATTGAGGTAATTTTATCTCATTTACATACATTTTAATTACTTATAATAATACCGTTATTGATTGAATTGTAGTTTTTCTATAATAATCATCTTTGGTGAATTTCAATACATTATTGATACTGTGGGAGCATATTGATCTGATTTGCCAAATTTTTGAATTAAAAAAAGAAGATAATAGAATAATTTAATTCACCTTGACTGGTTTGTCCCGGCGCGTACTGCTCATTGGTCTCAGTGAGGAAGTTGCTGGGCACCAGCCCACGGACTCCATCGATCTCAGCCATAAAGAACCCGTCGTCATCCATCTCACCATACACGTGTATGATCTGGCCCGTCTGAAAACTCAGCTCCGCCTGGAATGTGCAACGTTTTCCCTAATTCATTTCATTATTTTCCTCTGTTTTCCTTATAACAATAAAATTTTAGCTAAAAAAGTAAAAAGTTAATATAATTTCTTTAAGTTTAGCTCAATACAGCTCTTATGAAAGTCAAAACATAAAAACTAGCGCGCACATTCACTGCGGACGGGAGCTTGATCGTAAAAAGGTCGGGCAAGATAATCGTTAAGGTTAGTTTATTCTCCCGCAAGTTACAAGCAAATGTACTTAATAGTAATACAATTTGACAAGTGTACAAAAACCTGTGCTCTGCAGTCACAAGATTTAAAATAAAAGAAGAAATTAACTCTTTTTTATTTATACGATTTTTAGCACAATTACGAATAAACATAGTAGAAATGAGCTTGTTTAATAACTTTGGCTTTTGAACCAGCTTTACTTGATAACAAAATTTAAGTAAAAATAGAAAAACTCTGTTTATGTCTTGTAATCACAAAAGTCAAGTCAACATTATTCAAGATAGTCAAAATTTACCAATTAATACCCTTTATATTAGTGATGCATCATTGCAAGTTCTCCACTATACCAATAATAGGTGGGTGTATAGGGTAAAAATGTCTCTGCCTTCCTCTTCCGGGAAACAGGCGTAAATGTATGTATGTATGTAAAGAATCATCATCATAATAGTTCCCTGATAATGGTTTTACTCATTGACGTGTTACTACTGAGCATGGACCTCCTCTCCTGATTCAAGGTGAGAGGATTCTGATCATACTCCATACGGACTCAGTGTGGATTGGCGGAGATAGGCAAGTGAAAATTTTCCGAAGCATGCATTCTCAAATTTTCAAGCTGTCCAACAGAGCTTTAAACGCCTAACAACTATCACGTATATTAATACCGGATGTTACAATGTTGACGTTCCTTCTGAAGCATGGAAGCCACACTAACTGCCACCCACTCAAGAGCTGACCACTGGTAAAGATTAAACAACTGGGTTTGCTTCGTTGATAGTTTGCGACCGCCTAGTGGAAATTGGAAGCGCAAATTTATCGACCAGAGGGGCCGCTGATCCCCTGGCCGAGTGACGCCCTAAAGACTGGTCACCCACCAGCCATTCATGCGAGAGGATGTCGCAAGGCTATTTGCGCTTAATAACCAACAGATTCAAGGCAGATAAGACAGAAGGACGAAGGCTGTAAGCACACGGTGTATTTTAAGCGCGCTGATGACTGGACTGACTGACCTATTCACACTGAAGGTCGTGTAACATTCAGCATATATACATCATAGCACGACGCCGAAAAACGTGTCATCTGCACCGTATGCTTACTCTCTAAGGCCTTGAAGTAAGAATAAATTAAAAAAGAAAAAGGAAACTTACGTCAGCATCAACATTGGGGCTCAGTTCCTGAGGGTCGTAGTCGTAGAGTGCGACCATCCTCCTCACTGGCTGGTTGGCGTAGGCGTCAGTCCATCGATCTCTGGGCTTGGCTGTGGCCTGGCCCACCGCTTGCCCTGCCGCTTCCTGCTCAGAAACCTCCATCACCATATTGTGGGGAACGTAGCCCCGTCGCCCACGACATTCTCCCCAGTAAAAGCCATCAGCGTCTTTGTCACCCCACACCTGAAAGGGAGCACGTGTAGGAAAACATCAGCTTGGTAAAGGTTGTGTAGTGAAATCCAGTAAATTTTACTATTCTTTGCAGTTTATTTGGAAAAAAATAATTTTCAACGCTTTGGAAACAGATTCAAGATTATCTTACTGTTATAGAGGAGTCCCCCTGCCTCTAACTAATGGATAATTGTAATAACTAAAAAAACGTCATCATAATCATCTCAGTCCATTAATTTCCCACTACTGAACGGGTTTCCTCTTACGAACCAGGGTAGGTACCAACGTGAAAGGTAATCAATGCATACTCCATCACGCGTATCCACAGCAAATTGGCGGGAGCCGATCCTTGGCGTCTTGCTGTTAGAATTTTTGGAATTCCCGATAATAACGACACGTCTTAACGTGTCATCTGGAAGCACAGACTAACCCCGATCTTTTTATAGTCTAGATAATACATATTATCTAAGTATTGTTATTTTTAAAAGTTCTGCCACCAAATTATGCTTTCTGATTACAAATATGTACTCACTTACTTGATTAAAAGTATAAAAGCAATTACCTTGATAGTATCCCCTTCACTAAACGGCAATTCCTCCTCGCAGCTTTCTGGGTTCGGGCTCATGGTCGCTGGATCGTAGTCGAACAGCGCAATGAAGTAACGACTTCTTTTGGACTGCGGATGCCCTTGTTGCTGATGCCGAGCCCCCGGCTGCGGGCCCCGAGGCCCCGGCGCGGGGCCTGCGCGGGGCCCATATTGGAGGTTGCCTTGTTGCTGTTGTTGCTGAAATTAACGGGCCGTAAGAGCAGAGAGAGAGCGAGACAATAGCAGAAACGAAACAAAAAAAAGTATCAGAAAAAAGTGACAGTTACAAAGTCTAATAGTTGTTAAATTGATATAGAATTTAGAAAGGAACTTTTAAAGCTCACATGCTATGAATAGATAAAGCAAGAATCAAGGGAATAAACCTGATGAGGGTTAGGAGGGCGGCCCCGCTCGTGGTGGTTGCGCGGAGGCGGGTTCTGGTACTGCTGCGGCTGGCCAGGGTACGGCGGCTGGTTACTTGGGAACGGACCGGCAGCTTGGTATGGGGGTTGCTGCGTGCCATGGTAGGCTTGTGTACTCGGGTACGGCTGACCCGATGGCTGCTGCGACACTTGCGCTGGTTGGGACGGTTGCTGCTGACGTCCGTACGAACCAACACATTAATAAGGTTAGATTTTCCATAACAAAAACAACAGCAATGACAAGCACAATAGCCACATCTTCCTCATTGGCGTTGCGTTAAGCGACAGAAACGTTACCTTGAATATCCGATGGAAACAAACAAGTCATTCCGTTGTAGCTCTAGTCAACCCCCATGCACAACGAAAGCGAGCGTGCAGCGCTTACACTTGAAACCACATCATTCATAGCAGAGAATATTTAATAACAGTTGCTTCCAAAAAGTGCTCGTCAGCATTTATATGTAGAAAATAAAATTCTCAATTAAACGGAACCTCTCCATACGACGGTAAATTATTCTTATCTATTTGTAATTTACTTCGATTACCTTACTAGTAACAATTAAACACATTCAGATCGACAGGTGTGTGAGGGAGTATTGAGTGTATGCATCGAAGCCAAGACAACATGCAGGAACATTCGTACAAACACGCGCTGAACATGCTCGAGTAATATGTGTGTCGAGTGCTTTGTAGGGGCACCGAATTGACTGAACGCCGAAAGGTTGACGTGTGTTTTTGTGCTATTTTGTGTCAATTGGTATAACCTGGGAGTGTTTGGATCGCGTGAACCTGTGTCGGGTGTGTGGCATCAGACATTGAGGACGGTACAGTTAGTGAAGATGACAACACAGAACATCGAGAAGTGGAAACTCGTGATCGGGAGAGAGTCCGCACAAAGTTGTAAGAAAGAGAGAGAGAGCATAGTGAAAGTGCTAGCACATGGAGAGCACATCGATGTCAGCTAGGAGAGATCCCAGACCTGCTGGCGGCGGCGCGTCGCCTCCTCGTCCTCGCTACCCAGCTCCGTGGCGCCCTCTTTAGTGATTTCGATGGCCGGTATTCCAGATTGCTACCACACGGTCATTCAATATTTTAACACAAAACAAATTGGTTTTCAAATAAGACAAAACAATGTGAAAAATGGGAGTGCTTGCAGTATGGTCGATGCTGAGTTAGGCAAAGGTGATAGAATTTGGTTATTTTGTGATGATAACGTAAACAGCATTATATTTGGTAAATTGTGAAGTTTCCTATAGCAAGGAGATATAAGCATTTGTAATTATCATTAAAATAATCGTAGGAAGCGGACGAGTTGAAGCTGTAGAAAGTGTTGACATCAATTTTTTATTCAAGGTAACTGCATTTAATGAAGATACAGAGCAGAGCAAACGAAGCCTTATTTATATGAAAGCTCAAGAGGAAGTGAAGTTCACTGCCGTGGAAAACTATCTAGTAGGTACAATCCGTGTCGCAGATCACGGTAAACACCTATTGATTAATCACGGCCTTTATATTCAAAGGATAACGAAAATATATTTGGTTATTGTGTTATTTGATGATGTTTATGGAGTAAATGTATGATTATGAGATCAACCTGTTTATAAGTAATTGTCTAAAACCTATTTTTATGGCAATGTTCTAACTGTAACTAATTCCGATTAATGTATGTATGTACACAGCAATTTAGATTTCTCTGCTAAAATACTTCTATTTTTGTTATAATAGCTCTATTCCGCTTGCCTAATTTTCCAAATAATTAAAAAAAAACTCCTAAATAAATTCTCTTGTAATAAATAAAAATATGCAAGTTAGCTAGGTATATATAATTTTCTTCTACTGATTTTCTTGTCTACATCATATAATTATATATTTATAAAAGCATACTCAAATTAAATTTGTTTTCATATGCTGATTAATCTCTACATTTATACGTAGAATACGGCACACTGTGTATTAATTATAAATAAAAAGAGTTTAAAAATAATAAATCAAAATACTCATAAGAAACGAAATTTCATGAAACGCTAAATAAAATGTGTGTAAAAACTTGAAATAGAAATAAAATGGTAATAATATGATAAGACGTGTTAAAATTCCTTACCGAAGGGGTTATTTTGTCGAATATACTCTTTAGGAGGCCTGTGCCGAATCCGCTCGTGGGCTACGGAAAGGTGTATAACAGTTATGTGAGAGAGAGAGGTAAGGTTACTCTAAGTGGGATGATTACAATGAGCTCCATAGCGGTATGGTCTGTGTCACAAATTACAGGCTCTTTATTTGTTCTAGGTTGTATATATCTGTAAGGTGTCGTGCGTTGTTTTTGGGTAACGGCCAATAGCACTAGAGACTACAGATCTAGTCGCAAGCAGTACCTTATGCAATTAATTTTGAACGATTGAGTCGAGTGCATAGCTATAATCGATGGCGCGGGTGGTCGTGTCGTGAACCGTCGGCAGAGAGCTACTGGACATTTAGAAGATGCCAGTGACAGAACCACAGAAGATAGTATAAAGAGTGCAGTTTGCAACACCGATACACGTAACAAACTATCTGTTGAAGTCATTCTCATTATTGAAATTGTCATTTTTTAACATGAAACATAAGATTGTAATAGTAAAATTGAACAGATTGTTTGCCACGACAGAAAAGAGCATATGACATTGATCGTAATGATAGTAGATAGCTAAGAAGACACAGACGAAGAATCACCATAGTTAAAAAAAAATAGATGAAGCTCCAATCAAATACATATTAAACTTCTCAAATAAATACTGGCGAAATCAAATCTGAATTAATAACACATATAATTTACAACACTGATTTGCAAACAAACAATATTGATTGATTCTTTTGCAAAAACGGGTATTCGTAACAATTTATTTTGAAAATTATTTCAAATTAACTTCATGGAAATTCAACAAAAGATCTTGATATCATTTTCATAAGTAAACAATATTTCTCAGACGCTAACTGGTTGGATGCCTTTTATGACATAATAATATTATGCCCAGCGAAATGTAGCTTTATTTATGCATAAAAAGACTCAAAATTCAGCGAAAAGCTCTCTTCTCGTCAAATTGAAAAGATGGCTATTTTACATAATAACTTGATTTGATTCGATTACTGAGAATAATGTTGCTTGCAGTTAGGAGATGTAAAAGTAATGTGATTAGGTAGATGTTGATTTTCCATATCTGTATTGATTTGTATACAAATAACCTTTTTTTGCAAAAGAGTTTATATTAGGAGCAAGTTTTTATGCAGATCATCCAATGGTAATCATTTTTATTTAAAAATATTTTTATGTAACAAGGATACGAATTTTTTGTCTAAATTTTTAACAGTTGCTATATTTGTACAAAAATCATTCGTATCCTTTAAGATTTATTTTTCTATATTGAAATATAAGATTAAATGAAAGTAATCAAACTTCATGTTAGTTTGACTTGGAGGAAGTCTTTATAATTATTATTTATCTTCTCATTATTTTACATGGAACAAATAAATATAGAAAGAAAGAGAGCGGTCACCTGAGCAGCGTGTTGGTCGTGGCGGTTCGGATTCGGAAATATTTCCTTATCAGAAAGATTTTCATCGTGCTCTATGACTTGTTGCTGATGCTGATAAGGCTGTGGCCGCTGTACTGGACCTCGATATCCAGGAACATTTTGATTAGGCCCAGGACCAGTCCCTCGAGGCATCCTCGACACTACTCCTCGAAGAACAGCGGGGGGAATAGGCGTTGGAGCACTATCGCTGGATTGGCTGTCCCGAGATTTTGTACGAACCTGGAAATAACACAAAGTTAAACCAATATAGTTTAAAGTAAAAGCCGGTAATCCATCGGTTAAGCGTCCAGTTCTGAGCTGCTTGTATTAAAATCTCACCAAAGTACTACAGACGTAAACCCCTCGTATATACGAGGAGTTGACGAGAAAATGAAATAAATTACATGTTTAACACGATTTAAAAATATTATCTAAGAGAAAAAGAAACAGAAAAGTCTAAAGAGTTACAATTGACTACAAGATAATTGCGAAAACAGCTTTCTACAGCCATGAAGCACCATTTAACTATACTTACTGTAACACATTTAGGATTGAGGCCGATCAGTTTCCCGATATCGATGAGCGCGTGGTCCCCAGTCGGAGAATCCACGTCTGTCACCTTCTTTCCATCGGCATAGACCGCGTAGCCAGTGACAGGGCCTGACGCTGGCGGACGCAGCACGGGTTGCCATGTGACGAGGAGCGTGCCGTCTTGGGGTCCCGCTTCCACCTGCGACACCGCACCAATCACCACCAATAATCCAGCCAAACGCATCTTTCACAAGCCAATTGGGTGTTGATAAAGTTTTTTCAAATTTCTGACCAGCTTCCGTAACATAACACTAAAGCCACATCGTGGGAGGGAGAACAAAGATGGGATCGCTAAACATAACTATAAAGTGATCGCTGGGATTGTTCAATATAATTTTTCATCCTGGAGCTGGATTTATGGTTATGATTGACGCGTCTTCCTCAAGTTTGTCGGAGGTGCTGTGTGCGTCGAGGTTGTGATATTAATTGAAAAGGAACAGGGTGTATCATTTGTGAGCAGATAATAGATGTTCAGGTTCAATGAGCACACACTTGGTGAAGCGTTCAAAAGCTATCTTCAAGTGCTAGTGCCAAATGGTAAATTCCCCAGAATAACTGTAGTAATGAAGAAGCGTTAACAATTTGTCAAGAATCACAAGAATTTATCACATAATTACGACAGAGTGAGTATCAAATGGGTCAATAGAGTATGTAAAGGTATCAGCGAGCGAGGAACTGTCAGGTTAGTGTAAACATAACAAACATGCTTTGTCCCACCATGCTAATTCTTTGACAATTCCCTGAGACCTACCATGATTTCGTTCGGTGGATCTGGCAAGCCTTTCGGGAGCGTTCTGAAGTCAGTGTAAGCTCCTGGTGCTTCTTCTATGGGTATTCCAGACGGAGGTCCGGCTCTCAGATGCTTTGCTCTTACCGTCACCCTGTACTGAGTGCTCGGTGACAAACCAGTTATAGTATGGCGATAAACACCCGGTTTTACCGTTCGGACCTACAAAGCAAAGCATAGACTGTAATCTTCGGTCACAATATTCAGTTCTTGTTATTCTCAACCATTAGTTTGGCTTACTTCAACGTTGTTGACGCAGACCACGTGTTGGTGGTTGGAGTTGGCTGGGAGCCAGGATATGACAGCTTGGGAACAGGTAACGCCGCTCGCCCTGACACAGGTGGGGCCCATGTTGGCAGTGTCGCGTCCGATTACCATAGTGCAGGCGGCGTCGCGGGACGTGCGTCGGGTTACCGTCACCGATCGCACGCTGATGCGATGAGGCTTTGGAAAACAACATAGAACATGAACAATATGCTTAGAATTCGCAGGTCTTTTAAATAATATTTCATTAAAGTCTTTTACGTTACTATGATAATTTATTGAATAAATTAAACAGACTCTTTGAGAAAAAAGGACTATCCCATCACTGACTACAAAGAACAACTTGAAGGCACCCTAATTACCCAATTTTCCCAGAAATATTTTATTTTTCTCTTTGATGTTATTACTAATTTAATAAAATCACAAATGTCATTAACTAGAAACCCAACTAAAAGCAAAAATGATGTCTATGTACCAATAGACTAAAAACAAATTATGATGATTTTCAAAATGGTAATGTGAACTAAAATGATACAGACAAATCAGAATCTAACATCGAAAGAAAGAAGTGAGGGAAAATGGCTTACCCTATTAGAGTCGACTCCTTCAACCAGCGCGCGAGTGCGTTCGCTAGCCTTCACAGTAGTCTTGAGGACGCCGTCGACGTAGACGTGGTAGCTCTCGATGTTGGCTTGTTGTACCCCCTCAGGAGCGGTCCACCCAATGAGCACGGACTTGTTCAACTGCCTCTCCAGCGTGAGCTGCCGCGGTGCGGGAACTAGCGACGAGAAAAACAGCTCGGCTGTTCAGGTCCGAGTTTTGATCGCATAGGAGTGCAGCCAGGCAGGCGAAGTGCGAGTGATATGCGAACAAGCGTGCAGCGAAGTCCAGTGGAACGGGACAGGACATAAGGAAGGATAAAGGAAACACTATAGATATTCTATTGCTACAGTTTCAATGAAAAATGCATGTTAAATGTAATATTACAAAAAACCGATTAAATTTTGATAAAAAAAAACGATAGTTCTCAAGCATCACAGAATGTGTTAATTGACCTGCAAAAACATGCAGTTTTGATAGTAAAAGATTTGACACATGTAAAAAATAAAACCATAAGTACAATTAATATCATATTATCCAAAAGAAATATGAATGCTTTTTTCAAGCTTCTATTAAAAAATCATCACTATCAGCTATTTCTATGTCTATGTCATAGAACTATTAGAATCTAATCATTCCAGTTTTGTATGACGTCTATGATACGTGCCCGCTCATTCGTTTGAGAGAACTCACCGTTGTCGTCATCTTCAGGACATTCGCTGATGTCGGCTACTTCACTGAGTCGAGCTACGTCACGGCTCAGTGACATGTCACTGACTGCAGTGGTCGCCGACTCGTCGGCGTCGCGTAGAGTAGCAACCACGGCCTGCGGACAAATCTAGATTTACAATTTTTTTGTTCTTCTCTATTGCTTGTTGTGCGTAATTTTAATTAAACCATACTAAACTACTTCCTATTTTGGCTACGGTTATGATCCCTATTATTTTTATGAAGACTACTTAAGGCTTACCAAACATGTCTCGTGGAAACGATTCGGGTAAAATCACAATTTTCACAAATGAGAAATTAATGAAAAAGTATTTTTAAATTACAATTTCATAAAACTGATAAGTCGTACCTGGTGAAACTCAAGCAGGTCGTCTCCTACCAGTCTTTGTACAAAATTTGCAGGAACAAGTCCTCTTCTTCCGTCTAATAGCTCTGCATCTAACATCGAAGCGTTAGGGTCTGGAGGACCCCAAACTAATAAGTAATCACCAGAGCATATAGATAGTTCTCCTTCGGCAGATTCAATCCTGAAATAATAGCCGGAATAAGGATATGATCATTCTAGAATCTAAAACTAGCTGAAGTTAATAATCAACAACTTACTCTGGAGGATCGTACGAAAATCTAGCGATGTAGACACAGCAACGTCCTTTTCCTGGAATATCCAACATGTCTACTTGAGGTTCTGACGAACCGCCGCCATTCATAAAATGTGTATTCCGAACTGCAAGTAAAAATATCATATAAAAAATTCAAAAATGAACAACATCAACTATCATGCGATACTTACCATCCATATCCATGACGCCTCCCGGTATAATTCTAGATAAAGCTCTTTGGTTCCGATCATGACTAAAGCCTGGATCCATCCCTGACATTCTATCAGGTCCATATTGACTATCTAATCCTAGGTTCCACGAAGGTTGATGCGGAGTCACTGGTGTAGCCACTCTTGCAACTGCAGTACTTGTATTTCCATATCTTCCTAACCCAAGATCAATTTCATCTAAAGGCTTTAGTTTTATATTCATTGCATTCATTGCGTTGGATCCTAATCCACTGGATAGTAGCGGATTGGTGTATGTTCCTGTGCCATAAACATTTGCACCCGTCTTTATATCGTAATTTGTATTTGTGTTGTAAAGTTGACCAGCACCAGTCATATTTGATAATGGATTCGTTAATGCTCCGCTCAAAGTCGATTGCATTCCTCCCAAAGTACTTAGTCCGCCAGAGAGATTAGTTTGTACGTTGTTCAAGCAACTCGTGAGTCCAGAGCCGGACATGGTTCCCGTCATCCCGGTGCCTGTTAATCCTCCACTCAAATTCATTCCCGAAACATTGCCAGTTATGTTTTGTAAATTGCTTTGAAGTCCTGCCAAAGTACTAGATATCTGGCTTATGTTGTTCACTAAAGGTGCAGTCACAGGATTAGTAAAGGTAACTTGGTGGGCATTGGATAGATAGGAGTTTGTGGAGTAAGCTGGCACCGGGTTGGAGTACGAAGTGGGATTGTGCGCGCTCATTGAATAGGCTACAGAGTTTGAGTTAGGTGCAGTGAACTGCCCCGTCTGTCCAGGACCGTGTAAAGACGACAATGTAGGCATGGTATTGCTCTGACAGATCGCTGTGTGCCCTGATCCTCCGTAGGAGTGTGGCAACGGAGACGGTGTCGGCGAATGGAACTCGCTTACTAAGCCTTGATTAGATCCGCTGGACTGCATACCTGTCAAAACCAAATGTCGAATAAATATGATTCTATCCTAAATTTATTGTGTTATAATAGTTAGTACGTAACATGTAGTAAATAAGGAATTTGCCAATGATAACATGACGACACCGTTAATTAGCAATGCAATCACAACTAGGGCATATCAAGTTTATGGATGATCACAATGAATGGAATGGTTTGATGAAAAGGTGGATGACAGTGGAAAGATCAGAGAAACCACAGAGCCGGTGAGAGTACAATGAAGTATTTGAAAGTGCCTGGACGTAATCAGGTGGATCGTGCCCTTATGGTCAAAGAAAAGCTGCCTCTTGCCTTTTATCAAGTTATTGCGGATGTGAACTCGATGAAGTGACAGCGTACCATGCGTAGTGGATCTAGTGTGCTCCAGCTCCGCTAGGATCCGGTTGTCCTGCTCGATCTTGGCCATGATGCGTTCAATTTCCGAAGCCGGCTGCGAGGGCGGCGAGGACCACGCCGACCCACCGGCATTGCCCCGCGCTCGCAATGTTGACGATAATTCCAGTTGGAGCTCCTCACATCGCACTGTCTCTAACGCCGCCTGAAATGTGGAAGAGTGGCTTTCGTAAATTACTTCACCTTGAAACTTTCTGAATTGAGTTTAATTTGTTTAATGTGACAAGCAATTAAATAAATGAATAATGTTTGACAGATGAGATAAATTATAGAGATAGAGTGGTCTAGATCCGCATCTTGCGCACTTACGACTTTTGAAGTTATGTGCGAATTTTCGGCTCGGAAAGCACGTTAGCAAACAATCGTTATCAGGAAGTCACTGCTTTGACAACTGGTTTAACCATTTAATTAATCTACCCTCTGGGTTGCGGAGGTCTGCCGGCAGTTGCTTTAAGTTTAAGTCTAGGGCAACCGGGATATTGCTAGGATGTGATGACTGTCCTAAGCAACCCGGCACAAACAGATAGTGCCGTACACAATAAAAACTCATTTCGCAATCGTTTGAACTGTAGCTTCTGCAGAAAATATCTGCCTCAAATTATCATCATTATCTCAGCCCATTAACGTCCCACTACTGAGCACGAGCCTCCTCTCACATATCAAGGTGTGAGGATATTGGGTCATACTCCACCACGCTGACCCAGTGCTAATTGGCGGAGGCAGGTGTATAGAATTTATAAAGCCGCCCATTAGCCTCTAACATGGCTTAACGACTACCACATTTAGTGATAACCGGGACCAACGGCTTAACGTGCCTTCCGAAGCACGGAAGCGCTCGATATCAATTGCCACATAAACGGTCACCCATCCAAGGACTGACCTCTGTAAACTCTGCTGTACTTCGGTAATCGTTTTAGACCACCTAGCGCCGCAGAGCTACGAGCGCTTCAAATACTGCCACTAAATTGAGTTCATGAGAAATGAGGTTCGAAAAATGTCTTTTGATAGTGAATACCAATCCCGCAAGATTTACCAACCGGATACTTTACTAAGAGTAAGAAAAAAAATCGGTTGCCTGTAAAGTCGGTATACGGGCGTAAGTTTTACGTGACAACGACTTTGAGTGGTAAAATAATTTTAATGTGAATATTCATTCGTATAGTAGGAAGAAGGATGAAATAATAGTAACAATTTAAAACATTTATTTATACAAAGAATTATATTTAAAACGCATCTCGCTCTGTCTGTCTCGCTCTTAGGCGGGCTAACCATGCCCGAGTGGAAGGGACGCGTGCCTCTCACTCGCTCTCATTGTGACCGCATAACGTGAGCGGAGCGTAACGCAGTTTCTTGAAGTGTCACCCGGCAAACCAATTTATAAGACGTTGTCACGTCAATATACCATTAAATGCTTCTTTTTACAAGTTCATATACATTTTAACAAGTACCTTTTTCTCGAGCTCCCTAGCACGCGACTGCAGCTGCTCAACGCCGTGCGAGTCAAGCTGTGAGCGCTGCGCGCCGCGGAGTTGAGCGAGCGCGTCCGCGTGCGCGCGTTCGGCGTCGGCGCGTGCACGCTCCGCGTCGCGTAGACGCCGTGACAGCGCGTCCGTGTCCGAACCGCCCCCGCCCCCGCCGTATCCAATCATATTCTGGAACAACATAAAATATTCTCTTACTGTTTTTATTACTACATCCTAACTGCCGGTAAGCAGTCGATATAGACGGAGCTAAAATAAGCTCCTGGCAGACAGTAAGCAGTAAAGCCGGGGGTAGACGAGTTGATGACCAAAGAGCAAGGTGAATGATGAAAAAGATATGCAGCGCCGACTTTAGATAAATTGGGGGGGATCCTCATCATCATCAGCCCCGTGACCCGGGGTCCGTGGGTTACTTTTCGTTCGACTTTAAAATCGAGCGCTTCCGTGCTTCGGCACCTTAAGCCGCTGCGGACAGCTTTTATTCTTTTTTTAAATTTTAGAGTCAAGTCAGACCTACAGCTACATTGAACAAGGAAAATAACAAAAAGTAACGACAGATGGCATATTATAAGTTCTTACAAATAGTCAATAACAAATTATAACTTAAAACATAAAAATGCATAAATTAAAGCAAAACACTAAAATTATCCCTATTAAGATTAACCACCGTACACAAGAATAAGAAAATTAATTCCATATACAAGCAAAATTCGGATATCAAAAAATGCCCCACCAAACCCCGGAGCCACCAAAAGCGAATATGTCGGGATCAATCGCGGCAAATGTACATCAATCTGCAATGACGGCGTGGTAGATCTATATTCTCTTACCCAGGCTTGGGAGTTTCAGCTGTACGCAAATGTAGGCAATTAATGGCCTGAATATGGCGATTAATACTAGACTAATATTTAAAATTCTTAGATCAAAAGCCCTAAATTTTTGTAACAAGACCTAAAATAGTCCTATAAATAGATACATTAATTGCTTATGGGCACATTTATTATTTTAATTAAATCACTAAATGCTACTACTTACATAACTTTTGCATTTGCACTTCACAAACATTTTTTAGCCACTGAACTCACTGTGCCTGTTTAACTATTTATAAGCAATTTTATAATTTAATTTATATCAATAACTTAAAACATATTTGACATTTTGTTTAAAACTTCCCTTTAAGCATGTATGTTTGTATTGGAAAACTTTGCTCTCCCATAACATAAGATTTTTTCAGCTACTGAACACAAACCAAAGAAAATAAAAAGTGAAATATAATGAACAAACTTAGAGTAAACTCGCTGTAAAACAAATATTTTATATCAATGAACATATTTTTGGAAAAACAATCCAAACGATTTTGATATAAACCATTTTGGAACAATAAAAATAACAAAATCTTTATAAGCTCTATTTCTTTTTAAATGTTTTAAGTTAAAAAAGTATAGTTAACAATTAGTACTATCACTATTTTAAAAATAAGTATACTTAGTTAACAATTGGTTCTTTCAATCATTTATCAATTATAAAAAACAAAAAGTTTGATTCATAATAATCATAATGTAAAAAGTTTGCTATCAAAAAGTATTTATAAAAAATATTTTATTTTATTTTCCACGAATAAACCTAAGGTCATATCAAATTTAACACTGATTCGTAGTCACGTGGAACCTTTACAAATTACTGTTAAATACTCCAAATTTCGGAATAAAAATAGTAATTTAATTAATTCGCGACTTCAAACCGTAACTTGTCTTTTTATAGTATTTACACTGTCAAACTAAAAACCAAATCACATATCAAAAGAAGAACTGTGTGCGTTGGAACATTTTTGCTAAAATTTGACCAAAGATAAACAAAATTTTATTAATAACACTTTTTTTGGACAACATTTAACCCGTACAACTCTGTAGTTTACAACTGCTAGGGTTGGCTGGTAGAGATCTCTTCTAGAGATAAGCCCACCTTTGTACATGTTATTTTATATACCTAATGTAATGTTAGAGCAACAAAGGATTAATATTACTATTAGTCTATAAGTGAAGAACAGAAAATATGCACAATAAACTAAACAGATATTAAAGAACCAAAACTCAAGCACTCATTTTCTCACTGCATAAAACAGACCAGTAAAACTTTTATCACTGTTGGTAACGTATGAATAATGTATCGATTTTTATGTTAAAATCGAGTGAATTGTGTTCGCCCTTTGTACGACTTGACGTCACTCCGATAAGATATGATATGCCACCAATATACTCAAGGTATTTGTTATAAAGCTTACACATACATACATACATTCACGCCTGAGGTCCCAAACTACCCCTTTGGCAGAGGTATATTATACGCCCTCACTTCGCCAATTATATAGTTGGTCCCACGTAATAGGTGGCGAGCCTATTGCCGCTTACTGGGCACTGTTATGTTAGCCAGAGCCTCGTCCGTTGATCGGCAGGTGCACCGCTTGCAGGTAAGGTTGGCTTTGGCTCCTTAGGTCTTGGTAGGATCCCTATAAAACCATAAAGCTTACAATGGGCAGTATATAAAGAGCAACATAAAATCTGCAGGCACCACTAGCAAAAGCCTGCCGACTACTAATTCCATGATCATCCAAAAATGTCCCACTATTGACCAGGGGTCTTCTTACGAACCATGGTGAGGAGGCTAAGGTTATACTTCAAAACGCGGACCTAATACGGATTTGCGGAGGCAGGTATTTGGAGATAGAATTTTACAAGCCACCCAAACTGCTGATCAACAGACGAGGCTCTGGCGAACATAACAGTGCCCGATAAGCGGCAATAGGCTCACCACCTATTACGTAGGACCAACTATGTATATGATATGATTGGACTAGCCTGTGTGAATTCAGCTTTACTCATTCGATTAATAGCCCAAAAAAGAGTTTATAACAGTTATTTGCCCTTGCCAAGGGCACGAAGGATGGCTCTTTAGGACTGAGCTTACAAAAATCGACATCAAATCTCCTGCATGAAACGAAATAGTACATACAACACACACAATCATAACCCGATCGATTCTAGTAGACAAGGGATTATGTGGACACAGCAAATGGGCCATATTGTATGACATGAGGGAAAATAATGATGGAGACGATATCTATTTAATGAATCAGAACATATTTAATACTGGAGGCCGCTTACAGCATCGCTAGTGTGAGTTAGTGTTTAAAATTACATACATACAAAGTCTAAGAGCGACTTGTACAACAGTTTTTTTCTTTGAAATAATGGCTTCGTGCGTTAAGTATTTTTAGCCAGTGTCAAGTTATAGATATATTAGTTATATTTGATACATAGGAAATAAGAATGTGTGATGATAAAAATGATAAATGAGATGCCCTCCCTTAAACCAATATGAGTCCTCAGTAAAAATGTGGGACTATATAGACATGGACTTCTTGAGCGAATTTTTGAAAAACGTTTTAAAACTTTTTTATTTCATTTACTAACATTCATGTTCACAAACACTGGACGGTTAATAATCCACCGTTATTACACATTCATGTTCGAAATGTCACAAATTATAGAAAATAAAACAAAACTGCTGACATGACGCTTCACTTTTGCGCCAAGAAGTCCTGCACAACAGTTTTAAAAAAAAGCTAAATTTAATTTATAATGTCATTGCATTTCAGTTATTTGTTCAAAGTTGAGAGAAACAGAACGATGTTGAAATAGATTTAGCTATCTCCCCCCCGACTGGTCTCCACCTTGTCGTGGTGGGGGGGCTGAGTACCTCCCGGTAGGGCGCAGGAGGCGCTAGGAAAAAGGTAACACCCAGAGATTTGCAACTCTGGGTGCCCTTAGTACTGACTACCGGGGGGGAAACTAAGAGGGACCTGTGGAGGGCGCAGCGGGCGGGCCAGGAGGGCCCGTCAAGCAGCGCCAGGAGGGTCTTAGGCAGCGGGGGCGGGAGGCCCCTGCTGTCTAACCATGGACCCTCCGAGAAGTCGGCCACACACGCTACGGTCGCACAAGGAGATAGGAGGATCGCGTCCACTGCGTCTCTCTGAGGAGGTCCTCACGGTTTTGGTCCGGGGGACGTTGGCCGCGGGCGGGGTGTCAGAGCTGCAACCCAGGTACTGGCACCCCTTCTCTTTGTCAACAAGCGGCGGGCGTCGTCGGAAGATTTTTAGTGGGTATTACTGGTGGCGGTCGTGTCTGCCGCTGGTGAGTCCCACACAACTCTCTTGGTCCCCCTTTGGCCGGGAGACCGGGTTACCGACGTAAATCAAAAAAAAAAAGATTTAGTTATCTCGTTTAGCTATTTAGCTTTATATCTTGACATCATGTTTGTAATTTAATTAACCTTATGTACAGCTTAATGTTTCAATGAATTATTTAGCACAATCATCATTATCATCATCTCAGCCATATCCCACTCCTCTATATCCTACAGCTATCCCAATACATATGTTTGAGACAAATATCTAAAATGATTATGCATAATTACTAATTCATCTAAAAAATATATTAATAAGATTAAAGCTAAAAAATATTTTAATGAACTAGCCTCGATGTGCTTATATTGTTTCCGTCATAGCCTTTCGAAACGACAGTGCCGCTATAAAGTGAATATTAAGTATGTACCGAGAATGAGTGCGGTGACCTGATTTCATCAATCACCCTCCCACTGGGGTCCCGGGTTCGTAGGGAATAACCTCGAGCTTGGCCCAGACAGACTGGCGGCAGATATTAGGCAACCAGACTGCTTGGCTAGGCCTGTAACCCTGGGGTCGACATACTCTTCACGGACGACACTTATATCTGAATCTATAGGTATATTGATCTGAATTATTTACTAGCACAAGCGTAATTCTTTTTCTATGTGTAAGTACTTTTATTGGCGTTACACGTTATACGTACAATAGGAGCAGACAGAGAAAAGCGATGTTTGTTTTATACTATGTGGTTAATAAGGCACTAAAACAGCATTTATGTTTAACAATCACGAAAGTACATTAAACAAACAAATAGTCTTAATATAAATGGCTATCATAGGTATACCAGCATTTGCCACATACGTTTTACTGTTTTATATAATAATCGTATAATATATTGCTTAATTTTACTTTAATAATTAAAACTTTTCAGCTCTTTTTCAATCAATCAATCAAAAAATATTTCTTTCATAATACTTGTAAACGTCAAAATTTAAAAGAAATAGAAAAACAATCGATATATTATTAGTCTGAAATCACGAAGCTTAGATTCACTTGTAAATATGCAAAAAAAAAAAAATTAGTGAAGTGTAAATAAATCTAAGTGCCAGTTCCGAGCCACAGAGCTCTGTAAAAAGAACTGGCAAGAAACTTACAGGCTATTGGTCTTTTAAATTTATAAATTGGTCTTTTTCGACACGTCTTTTTAATGTTAGTTTTGTCTTAAAGATAAATTTCATTGTGCAGCTTACATCAGCAAACAAATAAGTTCAAAATTGGACTATAAAACACAGCTTGGGACTAAGTAAACTTTAAAGTGATATTTCACTAAGTTCTTGTAAAAAATAGATGCAACCCAGCTGTGTCATGTGAAACTTTCTTGTGTGCGACGGGATTCTGGTAAACTTTGTGAGTCCGAAGGGAGGCAATGCACAGTTTCATCAAAGTATTACTTACTTTGCCCAAACTTTTGCCAATATTAAAAACGATGTAACAGCTGGTTCTTATTGCTCACTATCCTGCCCAATGGTAACTGTAGTCATCAGTGAGGAAGAACTTCTGTAAAAACTTTCATTACATACTTAACCCGTTTGTGGTTGCGAGTTTTTGTTCATACTATTTAGATATAGTCTACTTTGTTGGAAAGATTTATGTTATTTGAGTTCTTCTGGTAAAGTTTAAAATTGTTTTAAGTTTTATTTTTATAAATCTATTCTATTACTATTTACTAGATTAAACAAATAAGAGGATCATTTATCAAGCCATTGTCAAGTAAGAGATATATTAATAATATATAAATTAAAGTAAATGAGAATGAGTGGTGATAATGAGATGCCCACCCCCTAAGCCCTTAGAGTCCTCAGTAAGGATGTGGGACTATACTGAGATCTTACATGGACTTCTTGAGAGATTTGAAAAGTGATGTTGCACTGTTTTGTTTCATTTACCAACACTCATGTACGTTCTTAAACACTTAACGGTTTATAATCTACCGTTACTACGCATTAATGTTCGACATATCACAAATTTTATTAATAAAACTAAACTGCAGACATGGCGCTTTACTTTCCCGCCAAGAAGTCTTGTCTATCGTTAAATTTATTAAGTTTGGATGACATAGTATGGTTACATTGTTTTAGCATACTTTAATTTGATAAATAACTTATTACGTGTGTGTTATTTTATTAAATCAATATAAATATTATTAGTACATTTCGCAATTTTGTAATAAAATTTTAATTAGTCGCTTGCCTTCTGGTTGATTCAAATATGAAATTAAGTAACAAGCGAAGAAAGTGAACACTTAAAGACAAACCTACACCAAAACCTAGTTGTAAGAAGCGAAACTCCAATATTACTTACATTTAATTATTTCTACAACTTCTTCGCTCCTGTAAGTATATAACTGCATTCTTATGCGCCTAACTTTTATTACACGCTAGAACGGTGATCACGACATTCTCGTAACTTATAGAGTCGCATAGTAGGCGGCGAGTCCATGAAAAATATACTATACATTCTCGTGCCAAGAGGCAATGTAAAGCTAGCAATGTGGAACTACTTAACTCAATTTCTATGCAATATAGAATAAGATTCTCTTTTCCCCAAACTACAGTTTTGTCTTTGCGAAATCACGAATAGCGCCGCGTATTGCGAATAAATCTATTTATTGTGTGTTTTGTAAGCAAAAGCTCTTGTTTTGTACTTTTAGGATAGTTTTATATATGTCTTCAGACTTCTTTTCGTGTCAGGGTACCTAAAAAAACGAAGAAAAAAGTCACATAATTATTTGAAGAATTCCACAGCGCCGTCAACTGAGAATGCTTACAACTTTGTATACTATATTATTTGAACCTCGATCCCCACCGTATTTAAGATCGAATTTCAAGTTTATCAGTTGTACTCACTCACACACGCGATCTTCGTTCAGCTAACAATTTGCTTCTCGCTACTCCATAGCACCATACAGGGTTTCTTGCAAATTCGTTTCATATTGAGGCTGCACAGCTATGGAACGCTCTGCCTATTGATTTTAGTCTTGCACAGAGTAAAAATATCTTTAAAACTATGTTGCATGATTGCTATTTAAGTGAGTCCTCGTCGGTTTACGTCTCCCTACTATCATCTTGCCTTATTATTATGTTTAAGTTGTGTCATTTATTAGTATTTTCTTAAGTGTGTTGATTTATGTAAGTTTATTAATATTTCTTTTTTTTTACTTTGTAGCACTGTGTGCAATAAAGATTTAATTAATAAATAAGAATAATGTAAAAGTGATTTATTTATTCAGACGTTATTATAAAATCCATTTTCATCAATGTCATCATCATGTCCTAGCATTATCCCGGTTGTCCCAAACTCAAGCTCAGAGCCCAAGGTCGGCTCACTGGTTCAACCAGGTATGGCTGAACTTCAGTTATGACATAAGCGACTGCCGTCTGACCTCTGCAACCCAAAGGGAAAATTAATTATATGGTTAAACCAGCTGTCAGGATGTTAAAGGGCACTGACGTCCTAATAACGACCGCTGATAGATGTTTATGACCGGGACCAACGACTTAACGTGCTATCCGAGGCACGGAACAAGTGATAATTATGCACATAACTCGAAAAGCCATAGGTTTGAACCCGAGACCCTCTGATTTTGAAGACTATGGGTCTCGCCACTGGGCTATGACCGCTCTTTTTCAAGGAATTTTTCAGTCCTTTTTAAATTAAATTGCATGTAAAAAGTAAACCATTCATTTTCGACTTTATGTAGTACTTATGTCTAAAAATTACGTTTGTTTGTGACATTAAGATTTTCGTAAAATTTGTGGATGTGAAATTTTTAATTTAATCCAAAATACCTCTTAAAATACATCTAGGCCAAGATCTGACATGCTCAAGTCAACCTCATCTGCAAGTGGTGCACCTGCCTATTAAAAGACGAGGCTTTGGCGAACATAACAGTTTCCGGTAAGTGGCAATAGACTCGCCATCTATGACGTGGGACCAACAATATAACTGCCGAAATGTGGGCGTTTAATATGCCTCTGCCTGCCCATTCGGGGAAACAGGCGTGATTTTATAAATAAATAATTTCTAACAATTACACCAATTATTTAGTCCCAAAATAAGTATCATTAAGAACTTGTGTTATGGATACTAAATAAAGGATAAACATACTTACATACTTTTTTTTTGTAAATACATATTTAATATACATAGAAAACACCCAGACCAGAACAAATATTCATGTTCATGCACACAAAGATTTGTCCTGTGTGGGAATCGAACCCACGGCCTCGGGAGCGGAGAGCTGATATACTCAAATTATGTATGAATGTATGTAGAATAAAAAAATTAAAAGTAAATAACTGAACTTGGGTGATCTTGTACCGAAAAGCTAAGAGCGCGATGTAAATGTTCCTAAATAAATAAATTGTAGACACAGACCTGATCTAGATCTCCTAATCGTTTTTACAATATCGAAAATTTCAGATTTATGATGAACTGTCTCGGAATAGTGTCTAGACATCGTTCGCATGACGAGGGTACGAAAGAGTATCGATATGCTCCCAGTAAGGGCAAGAGCACACTGGGAACTGTCTACACGGTGGTATAGTTGTGAATACCTTCACTAATCTTATTAATGCTGCACATTATCTAATACGAGTAAATAGATATCTTGTAGGCAGTAATAATGCTACAATTATTTAAAAAGTGTTTATATTATCATCATCACCAGCCTACCTTCATCTACTGCTGGACATAGGCCTCTTCAGCTACATCTTTAGCTCTTCGCCTCCAAGAGCCAGCCGTTTTGTATACGTCAATTTAAAAAAAAATTTTTTTAGTTTCAAGATAAGTATCAGTAAGAACTTGTGTTATGGATACTACATAAGGGATTATCATATATAAGTATTATTCCAGTGGCCCTAAACTTAAGTCTTCAACGATGTCTTCACGACCAACGCTGACTGAGGGTGGAGTGGTGGTTTGCACTCTCGTTTCAGCGTTGGTCGTGAAGACATCGTTGTTCTGAGGCTCCTATCTTACCTGAAGATGCCCTGTGTAAGGGCGAAACACGTGTCGTGTTGAATAGTTTCTCGATTTTTCGGGAAATTATAGTAGCGCGGGATTGTTACAAAGATATTTTTAGTCCATCACTTGCTAACCAGATTTGGCTGAATTCAGTTATACATGGAGCGACTGCCGTCTGACCTCCGTAACCAAAAGAGAAACATTACTCTAGGGTTAGTCCAGCTGACAAGATGTTGGAATACTAAATATATTTCCTTCTTTTTTTTTTGGAGAAAAACATACTTAACACACCCAGACCAAAACAAATATTTATGTTCATGCACACCAAGATTTAGAATGAATTCTTTTGGTGATAGATTGGTCTAGATAAAAAAGTAAATAGCTTTTCTTAGACACGTATGTTTGTAATTTTTATGTTATCGAAAATTGCTGCTTTTTCAAGAAAAGCTGTTTTATTCCGATGCATTTGTGCACTTAATAGTTAAGGTAAGTATATTTATTAATAATGTATTTTATGTATTCATAGGAATAAGCTAAGCTCAAAAATACTAACAATTAACCTTAACTAAGAAAACCTTAAAAATTTTATGCCATTTACTTTTTGATATACAATTACGCCTGTTTCCCCGAAGGAGTAGGCAGAGGCATATTACACGCCCATACTTCGCCAATTATGTTGTTGGTCTCATGTAATAGGTGGCGAGCCTATTGCCGCTTACCGGGCACTTCTATTTTTGTCAGAGCCTCGTCTGTTAATCACTTGCAGGTGAGGTGGCTCCAAAGATGATGGTATATACACCCGGTTACGATCCTTATCACCCATTATGCATTACGCGATAATCAGTGCATCGTAAATCTTGCGTCGATTAAGAAGCATAATTTTCGCCAATTATATTGGTCCCTTATCAACTTATATGTTCGCCAGAGCCTCGTTCGTTAATGGCTAGGTTTACCACTTGCAGGTCAGTTTCGCTTGGGGTCCTAGGATGTTGATAGGATCCTTTAGCACCCTATTTTACTATTTTTATAAAATAAATTTTAAAAGTTCAGAATTGCATGTTTTATATTAATACCTGTTAACTCTAACGTTGTTGTAACGTCTATGTTGTTGTTTTGTATATTTGTATATTTTATTCATACATATTTAACATAAAGTTAATTCTTTTAAAAGTTTTGTGCTCTGCCTACTGCTTTTCTGTTTTCTAATTTGCGTCGGGTTGCCTGGAAAAGATTATCTTTTAGCGATAAGACCGCCTAGGTTGGCCTTTTTCATTGTTTCCAATATTCATTGTAGTGTTTTTAAGTTATTTTTGGTCAATAAAGAGCATATCTATCTATTTAACGTACATTCCTATACTCGTATTGTGCAGGTTTATCTAATTGCGCACTAGATAAAACCAACATTTTGCTTCGGGAGGCATCTTCTGTCATTAAATTTTAAAAAAGTTTACCATACTTTACTTTTTGTCTTCTCGCTTTGTAAAACGACGCTTTCTACAGTGGGCGACATATACTTATATGCGGGCAGCTGATCAAAAATATATTTTAACGAGTTGTGTGGGTATGCAGCCTTAGTTGTCCTTACATCTCCGTGGTAATCCATCAATATTTTCCGGCGTACACTGCCTCTAATGGCTCCTGAAAGATGGTGATTACATTACGTTACGGTTTTTCTGAGCTTCGTCGTTGCTAATATTGTAAACTAACTCCGGACCGTGACTGCGTTCGCGTTTACAGTTATACGCATTCTAGAGGAATGATTTTGGAGATAAAAGCCAGACTACCCGTTCTACTAGCTATTTCTTGCTGTTCTTTAAGATGCCGGCTAACTTTGTACAAATTTCATGAATATCGGCTCAAAATTGGTTATAAACTTGATGTCTTGATGTCTTGACGACCGATATGTCGTGGAGGTCAGTATACCTACACTTCACTCCAGAGGTCGTGGGTTCGATTCCCACACAGGACAAATCTTTGTGTGCATGAACATGAATATTTGTTCTGGTCTGGGTGTTTTCCTATGTATATTAAAAAAGTATTTAAGTATGTTTATCCGTTGTTTAGTATCCATAACACAAGTTCTTAATGATACTTATCTTGGAACTAAATAATTGGTGTAATTGTCAAAAAATATTTATTTATTAAAAAAGGCTTGTATTTAACGTGTTATCAGAATTAATAAATTGCCAACCTAACCTAACCTTTTTGTGCATCAAAAATACTGATTGAGCACCTAATCACCTCATTAGGTGCTCACTCAGTATTTTTGATGATCAAAAAGTATTTTTTAGAGGTTCAGTTTATTATATTCCATTAAAAAACTGTAGCTTTACTAAAGAATTTTCGTTTCTGTCTGGTGTCTGGTGCCTTGGTGCCTGGTGTGTTTTATCGCTTGGTCTCAAGGCGCCCAGTTCATTCATCGTTTGGTCTCGAAGCGCCACAAGCGCTTTACAAGCAAACAATTTAAGAAAATCTTCTGAGAAATGTTGCTTGCTAAAATATTTGTGAAATATCTTTAAATAAAATTAAACATATCGTGAGCATTGTCGAGTACAGCGATGCAAGCGTCTATATGCAGCGGTGACCACTAATCATACTTAAACATGGCTCAAGCGTAGCCCCCCTGATGTTGTATAAAAAAAAACATAAAATAAAATAAATAAACTTTATTGTCTCTAAGATCAACATGATCATTTAGATTCGTCAAACATTCACACACAAAATGTTTGTTTAACAACAATGAAAGAGATATGAGCGGTACCATAATAAAGAAATAAAAGCAAATGGGTTCTATGTCAGAATTTGTCAAGGTTTGTCAGTTTATCTGTGTGTTGTGGTTTTTCTTTAAAATATTATTATGATGAAAAAATTATAAAAATGTAACATGTTAAGTTTGTATAATAACTAGTAGTAAGCCCTCTTGAATTGCCGTGCCCTCCCAGGGCGTCACATGTATACCGTAATTTATGTACCACCTCGTTTTTGTAATGTAATAAGAATAATATATAATAAGAATATTTTTTATTGACAAAATAACATTACATAACAATTAGATTAAACAGTTACAAAAAAACGTGCAAAAAAACAAAACAAAAATACTTTAAAAAAAAATAACAACAACTAATGGTAATGTTACCTGTCAAAAGGGCGATACATCAGCATATTGCTGCTGCATCTAATAATACAGCAGCGCTGGTGTTCCTGCACCGCCCTTTTGATGTGATATGCAATAAATTATTTGATTTGATTCTCAAGATTTGTCAGACTGTCGGTGACTCTTATCGGGGGCATCTAAAGATCTAATGTCATAAGAAAGATAATACAAAATACATGTGGTCGTAGTTTCTTGACTCCGGGATGTTATTGGAGTCAAGACTCTTGAATATTTCATGGTACGAGCAATCCCGTGCGGGCCACTTTTATTTGTTTTTCTCTTCATTTTGATTGACTTGGTGTCCAAACGTATAAATGTATGACATAGTAGTATTAATAAATCATTTTATCGCAGGAATGTGTTGCCATATTGGTCTGGTTAAGAGTATTAAAACGTTCTAATATACATCAAGAAGCACATTGACATATTATTATTTATTTTGTATTAATGCATTAGTTACACGGGTCTGGCTAATTACAATAACTAAATTCAGTGAATAATTTTACAAGAATATAAAGGTAATAAGGTAAGGTAAAATATTATAATTAAACATATATTCTATTACATAAAATATTTATGTGTAAGCTTATATTAAATACATTATCAAATAGTAAACTATAAAAAAAATGTTTCGGTTCATTGGAATTGGCACTTAGATTTACTTACTTACAGTAATTTTATTTTTGTTTCATGTAAGTGAATCTGATCTTCTTGATTTTAGTGTAATCATATTTTAATTATTTTTGACGACCGATATGGCGTGGAGGTCAGTATACCTGCACTTCACTCCAGAGGTCGTTGGTTCGATTCCCACACAGGACAAATCTTTGTGTGCATGAACATGAATATTTGTTCTGGTAGAAAAACACCCATTTTCTATGTATAAGAAGTATGTATTTACAAAAAAAAGTATTTATATATGTTTATCCGTTATTTAGTATACATAACACAAGTTCTTAATGATACTTATCTTGGAACTAAATAATTGGTGTAAGTGTCAGAAATAATTATTTATTTTTATATGTAATTTTGACGTTGATATTTGCAATAGGGTGACTCGTCATAATGACCAAAGCTTCCTGATGGTATGCAGAAGACGTAGTCAAAATATGAGCCGACGCCATGCCTTGCCACGGTAACAAGACGGCCTGTCGGTTGCGCAGACTCGGCGAACGCTTAACACACTCCGCGTTCAATATAATAATGGATGATAATTTAAAAGAGCATAGCCTGTGAGTTTCTCGTCAGTTCTTCTCACAGAGCGGGGGCTAGGAACTGGCACTTAGATTCACTTACACCTAATTTTTATTTGAAATTCAAAATCATTTATGTAAGTTTGGCTCAAAAGAGCTCTTATGAAGGTCAAAACTTAAAAAACTAGCGCGCCCATTCACTGCGGGCGGGAGCTTGATCGTAAAAGAACGGGCAAGAAAATCGTCAAGGTTAGATTTTTCTCCTGCCAGTTACAAGAAAATGTACTTATTTGCATGTAACTGAATCTAAGCTTCGTGATTTCATTGTAGTATTATTTAGTTTTTTTAAATTTATATATTGTTTTGACGTTTTCAAGTGCTATGTAATAGTTTATGAAATAAAGAACTTTTTACTTTAACGCATTCAGGATACTGCTGTTTTTGCAGCGTTTTAAATATGTTCGCTTAAGCTCGGGTAGATAGTTTTAGCACCATAATTCATAAAAGAGCGACTTCGAAGCGCTGCGAAAGCGATGCGGCGGCTACAGTCTGCTGGCTGTTGTTGCAGACCGGTACGATGGACTTTATTCCACCGGTGCCTCAATTTTGTAAAATAAATAAATAAAAATAATTAATAAATATTTCTGACACTTACACCAATTATTTAGCCAGTACGCAGGGTGACGCTGACGATGATGGCCCATCATCCGGTTGGATTTCTTGTCGTTGACTTTTAAGACTCCCTATGGACTTCTTGGCGGGAAAGTGAAGCGTCATGTCTGCAGTTTTGTTTTATTTTCTAAAATTTGTGATATTTCTAAAATTAATGTGCAATAACGGTGGATTATTAACCGTTAAGTGTTTGTAAACATATATGAGTGTTGGTAAATCAAACAAAACAGTGCAACCTCACTTTTCAAATTTTCTCTCAAGGAGTCCATGTGAGATCTCAGTATAGTCCCACATCTTTACTGAGGACTCAAGGGGCTTAGGGGAGGGTATCTCATTTACCATTTATAATCTTTATCACCACTCATTCTCATTTACTATGAATTATATATTATTAATTTATCACTTACTTGACACTGGCTAAATGTGCTAGACGCACGAAGCCATTATTTAAAATAAAGAAAAAGACTCCCTATGAGATGAGAGGGGTGACACTATTACACTACACTATAGGCCGGTACCAAAAGCTTATTCATTACATTATTTTATGTAAATTGATATTAATTTACTGGAAGCAGATATCACGGCTGTGCTTTTAAATGGAGAAATATACTTTTGCACACAGAAAGCAGCTGTACTGCTTGCCAAAAACGATAACAAACTATTAATTATTCTTAATTCTGAATTACTTGAATTTTTACAGTGTTACTTTTTGGTTGTTTGTGTTCGTGGTTGTCATAAAGAGTTAAATAAAATGGAGAAGGTAAATAATATTTTATTGTGTTAAATGAACCTATGAAGAACGACTTTTTATAAATCACCAAGCCCTATGATCTGGCCAATTTTACAATCGAGCAACGTTATAAATAAAGGTTTTTACAGGTGAAAGCTTGGAAATAGAGAAAAGAACTAGATAATGTTCTTCCCCAGCTATTTATTTAAAAAAACATATTGTCCCCGTCTGATTTAGTGTGCAAAAAGCTAACATAACCTCTAAATGAAAACAGCCATTTTGGAAAAAGTTCCCGCGGTGCATGCAAGTCTAATGAAGCGCCTCGCAGGGACACATGTACAGAATGGAAGACACATTTCCTAAGGCCTAGAGGCTTTCACGTTTTCTCTGCCAATGTCATTAAATACATGATTATGCGTATTAATTTTGACGACCTATATGGCGTGGTGGCGAGTATACTCTCACTCCACTCCTGAGATTGTTGGTTTTTCTGACAGGACAAATCTTTGTGTGCATAAACATGAATATTTGTTCTGATCTGGGTGTTCTCATGTATATTAAGTATGTATTTACAAAAAGTATTTATATATGTTTATCCTTTATTTAGTATTCATAACATAAGTTCTTAATTATACTTATCTTGGAACTAAATAATTGGTGTCAGAAAATATAATATAATGAAAATATCTATTTATTTATATAGACGAAGCTAACTGTAATTGCTTATAATTTTAGTGAACTAAACACGTAGATCCTATTACTTACATACAAATGCGTCCATTTTTTTAGGTAATTAGTTTGAATGTAGTAGAATTGGGCACTAAATTAGTTTCTTCTTTAAATTGACTACAAAAATAACTGGTACACTAATCTAAAGGTAACAGAACCCTAATGAATGAACAGTGATTTTGGAAAAAGTTCCCGCGCTGAATGTAGGTCTAATGAAACGCCACGCAGAGACGCGTCTACAGCATGGTAGACACATTTCCTAAGGTAATGGCAACCAAGACCCAATGTCCTTTCTCTACGAGTTGCCGTTTAAATGCGATAGGTTGCTTTTTACGTTTTCTCTCCCAATGTCATTTAAGACATTTATATGCGTATATAGACCATGCTTACTGTCATTGCTTATAATTGTAGTGAATTAAACACGTAGATTCTATCACCTACATACAATCATACAAAATTCGTCCATTTTTTATTAATGTGGGTTTAAATGAAGTAGAATTGGACACTAAATAAATAAAGTTTCTTCTTTCAATACTCAAAAAACACCTGGTACACTAAACTACAAAAGGAAACATGTTTCCGCTCTGAATGTTGGTCTAATGAAACGCCACGCAGAGACGCGTCTACAGCATGGTAGACACATGTTCTGGGGTAATGGTAGACACATTTCCAGACCCATTTTCCTTTTAGGTAGCTGCTTAAAAGCAATGTGTTGCTTTTCACGTTTCCCTCTTTCAAAATTTTCCAAAACATTATGTAGTGTATACTAAAACTTTTTTATTTTATTTACGTCGGCAACAAAATGCCGTCACGCACTGCCTCGCGGCCAAAAGAGGACCGAGAGGGGAGTGAGGGGCTCACTGCAGCAGACGAGACCGCCAGCAGTCCTACCCACTAAAAACCTTCCGACGACGCCCACAGCTTTTAAAAAAGGGGTGGGGGCCCAGTGCCAAGGTTTAAAGCTTCTGACGCCCGCGGCCCACGTCCCCCGAATCAGAACCGGGAGGGCCTCCTCAAAGAGGCGCCTGATTTTGCGGGGGGTCTATAATCAGACGGTAGAAGGGCCCCCTGCCTTGCGTTAAGCTCTTGGTCCCGGCTGTCATGAACATCTATGGCAGTCGTTATAATGAAGTCAGTGCCATCTAATATTTTGAAAACTGGTTTAACCATAGAATGATGTTTCCCTTTGGGTGGTAGTGGTTAGATGGCAGTCGCTCCATGTAAAACTGTAGTTTAGCCAAATCTGGTGCGACCAGTGAGTGACCTTGGGTCTGAGGCCACCGGGATAATGCTAGGATATGATAAACTACATATAAATGAAGAAAAATATAGTGATTCGATCCTTCTATCTGTTGGTTGGTGGAGCTGGTCTAATTACCTAATATCTACTAATGTGTAAATTTATTTACTAACAGGAATTTAAATGAAGAAGAGTTGTACATAAAACTATGTTTTTTAAGACAATTTAAAGCGTATATTTGCAAAACAATGCTAACTGCAAATTAATGAACTAAACTACAGTGCTTCGGAAGAGCACATAACTTCGAAAAGTCAAAGATTTAAACCAGGGTTTCAACCCGAGACTCTCTGAATAAGAAGTGTATGGGTCACTACTGGGCTATCGTCGCTCATGTCATGTCTGATTACAGAGTAAGACATCCAAATCACCGGTTTGCTAGTCGTTACAATATAATAATAATCATATAAATGATTAAATATTTAATATGTAAAATTACATAAATAAATTTAAATTATGTCGGAAAATTTATATCAACATTTTTATGTCAGACTATATTGTATCTATGCACAGAAGATAAACTTATGGGTAATTGCCACAATAGCCCACAGCCTTAAAAAACATCTATATCTACTGTTATACTCGTATGTTATTAAACTTATCAGTCTACGGACAACTTTACAGTAAAAAAATACACGAGGAATAATTATGTTTAAGTTAAAAGTAAATTGGCAACCCTAATCGCCAGTTCGTAGTGCTCCACTTCACTACACAACTGCACGCTACGAGAGGCTACGAGCGGCTACGAGTTGCTACGAGCCGCTACGACCACGTTACTAGCTGCTACGGACAAAACCAGTGCTACGTAAATAATACAATTTCACACGTTCTCATTTGTGATATTGTTGTTGATCTAGTTTGGAAATGACAGGAAATTTATTAAATTAACTAATATTTGCTTACTCTATTTGATATTTAAAGTTAGTGCTAAAAGTAGGCAAATTTTACTCTTGATTTTACTGTATGTAATAATTTTCTAAATGTGATAGAGAATTATAATTTCTTTTACTTACTATATAAAAAATAACAGTGCGTCATTTTATTTATCATAATTTAGACATACTTCAGTATTTTATAATATAATGACAGAATTTATTTCGCAAAAGATATTAAGTTGTAAACTATAAGGCTCGGTGTCCCTCGCACAAAATAAGTGGAGAGAAATTCAGGTCATATTCCTCTACACAGGCCCAACGCTCTGGCATCCGCAGATTGTAGAAGGACGAAGTTTGGCGGTCTGCCGATTCTGAATTTTCAAGCCGCCTAATTACCTTAAAGTTGGCGGAACGACTACCAGTCAATTATAATTATGGATTAAGCCTTAAGCACGGTAACGTTGGATATCAAATGCCGCCCAAAACGGTCATTCATCCATGTTCAGACCTTTGTATATTCAGCTTTACATAGGTGATCGTTCTCGACGACCTAGACAATCGCCGCGAAAAGCAAGAAAAAGATAGTAGAACATAGAAAAATAACAATGTATTGAAAATGACACTCCTGATGTTAATTTCTATGAACGTATGGGATTAGACCTCTATTCCATAATAACCGTCACAACGCGAATGTTGTGAGTTTTCCTTAAGCTCGGTTTGGTTAATACGAATTTAGAGAGACTACCAATTTATTTTCTATATATTGTTTGGCTGTAGCTATGTCCATCCTCCCTATCAATCTAAGAGCAATCAACTTGAAGAATAAAGTTCTAAAAGCTGACTACTAAAAAGCTTTGGCAGAAGAACAAACTTTGCTTGATTTTTCTTTACCGTTTCTTTTCAAGAGCTCCCCGTAATGCTGCTGTTTAAAACCAGTGCAGTGGGTTTGTTCACAGACTCACTGCAAATACTGAGCAGAATTCTTTTTCGATATCATGCAACCTGTACGTGTCCTGTGTATTGTTAAAACAATACTTCGTTTTTTTTGGTTGTGTGATTTTGAAATAAATAAAATTTAATTTTCATTCATTTTTAAAAGGGGCGTTAGTTAAGTTATGTTGACAGTTATAAACGCTCTATTGAAGCTCAGATTAAATAACATACATATATAAATAATATCACACCTGTTTCCTCGAAGGGGTAGGCAGAAGCATATTATACGCCACATTTCGCCAGTTATTATGTTGGTCTCACGTCAGAGGTGGCGAGCCTATAGCCGCTTGTCGGGTCCTTTTATCTTCGCCAGAGCCTCGTCCGTTGATCGGCAGGTGCATCACTTGCTAGTGAGGTTGGGCTTGGGTTTATTAGATCTTGACAGAAACCCTATACATCTTGATAGAAATGCAGATTAAATAAAGTTATTGTATATAACAACTCCCGACCAAAATTAGTGTTATAAGTGTGACATATATCTTTGGCACCATAGCTCCTAAACACCTCCTAATAATAATAATTATTTATTTCTGTATGATAACTAGCCTAATTACAATATTTTACGAACATAAATTGGGTTAGTAATGCAATTAATTAAAGTGTTATCTACCTAAACTAAGTAAACTTAATTACTTGTGTCTTAGGTATCCAGAATAAATACGTGTTAGTGCTTATTTGACAAATTCCTTACAAATAACAATGGAGTGTGCTTACGCAATTCAATTTATTTTTTGCAACATTTTACTTATTCTATCTAGCATTATTTATATTACTTAAAGACTATCGAATGAACTAATATTGGTGCAGATTCTTTGTTTGAAAGCTGATTATTTTCCACGTCCTTACTACCTTATCATCTTAGCGCATTGACGTCCCTCTACTATACAGAGAAGAGATTTTCTTCTTCCCAAGAATCTACGTAAGTGGAATTCGGGACTTACCACCACCCCGCGGACGCAGTGCTGATTGGTGGAGGCAATTCAAAGACCACGCGCTAACTAAGCGTTAGTAGAATTGAACCCTGGCACACGAAGATCATCATCATATCTGCTTTATAAAGTCCACTGCTGAACATTGGCCTCCCCAACAGATTAATTATATTATATCGGAGCTATTTGCCGTAATCACCACGCTGACTAGGCGGGTTGATGATTGCAGTTCAAGCCAGTACGCTGGATGATTTTGTTACCCATCATCCGGTAGGATTTCTCTTCGTCGACTCCCCTTTAGATGAGAGAGGGTGACACTATTCTAGGACAATACCACACGGCGCTTAGGTACACACGTAGGTACATAATGGTTTAATAAATAATCGAAAAGAGCCACAATGGTAGTACGTACGGCAGTTTTACATGACAAATCAATACTAATTGTAATTAATGAAAAGCAACCTCAAAATGGTTGGTATAAATTCAAACCTCGACGTACTGTAGTTAGGCATTGACAAAGGCTATCGAAGGCTTCTTTATTCGGTTTGTGACTTTGTCTGGGTATATAGGTCATCATTATATCCTAGCATTATCCCGGTTGCCCTAGACTTAAGCATATATAATATAGCCCAGGGTCTGCTAACTGGTTTAACCAGATGTCAAGAGTGGTTAAACCAGTAAGCAGCCTTTCTCACTGCCTAAATACAGAACGTCAAGGTTTGAAATATTGTTGAAACGTAAAACTGAATTTCAGTTATCACGTGGAGCGACTGCCATCCGGCCTCCGCAACCCAGTGGGATACATCATTCTATGGTTAAACCAGCTGCCAGGATTTTTTAATTTTTTTTTAATGTGACACGTCATAATGACTACATCCTGCCTGATGATAAGCAGTCGATGCAGTCCAATAAGAAAATGAAAGCGCTTTATAACGTGAAATAAGCACGCTATGAAGCGCATCCACTCATGGCGGCCTGCTAAAATGCCGTTTCACGCCCCGCTTAAAAGACCCGGGATCATAGGAAACAGGAACACATGAGCCGGCAGCGAATTCCAAAGCTTAGTGGTCTTGCTCAGAAACGACCTCCTAAATTTCTTGGTTCGAGTGCTAATATTCTGCACAGTATGAGGATGGTTTCGAAGACCAGCACGTGTTGTTCGGGAGAGGAAAGGAGAGGGCGGGATGAGATCGAAAAGCTCCTCAGAACACTCGCCGTAGTAGTTCCGGTAAAAAATATCCGATATTCCGATATCAGAAAGCACTGACTTTCTAATAACGACTGCCATAGATGTTCGTGACAGCCGAGACCAACGGCCTAACTCAAGCGATAATTACGCATATAACTTCATAAAAGTCATACATAGGTTTTGAACCCGAAACCCTCTTAATTTAAAGGCAAGTGGTCTAGCCACTGAAGGTCGGAAGCGATCACTAAAATAAGAGAGAGGAGGTCAGTCCATGGATGGGTGACCGTTTGTGTGGCATTTAATATCGAGCGGTGTTGGTCCTGGCTACTGTTATACTTCAATCAGGATTGTTTCTCAGAAGGGGTAGGCAGAGGTATATTGTACGCCCTCCTATTGTTAGTTTTTTATCCCACGTAATAGGTGGCGAGCCTATTGCCGCTTAATCGGCAGGTGCACCACTTGCAGGTGTGGTCGGCTTGGGCTCCTAAGATTGTGATAGGATCCCTATACACTCTATCACCATACGTGGTATTTAATCCAAGTTAAGAACTCTTTTGTGTTGTTTCAACAATCCACAGCTGCCAAGTCCATTTGCCGAGGTAATACTACGAGCCTCATAGTCAATATGAACGAGTGGGCTGATACTGGTACTCATGAATGGACTTCAGAAGAAAAATAAATGATATAATTAACTATAGACCAGTGAATAGAAAAGTCTTTCCTTGACCAAATACATGCTTCATTGCCTTAGGGTAAGGTAGAATTCACATCCTTCCACTTGCTACAATCATAGCACGCACATTCAGCTTCAATCACGCTCATTAACCATTACACAAACTCCCGTCTGAGTTTTTTTATTTTATTTTATTTTATTTTATTTTATTTTATTTGGAAAGCTTACAGCTGTTTTTACAAAATAAAAAACTTATTAAATAATTATAGGCTAATTACAAGCTTCCACATAGAGTTAGAGTAACTACTTTGGACCTGGCCTCTATCCAAACTCCATCCGTAGAGTATAGTAATAGAATTCTTGGTTATTAATACAGTTATATTTATGAAGAGGCAGAGGCATATTATATGCCCACACTTCGCCAACTATATAGTTGATCCCACGTTATAGGTGGCTAGCCTATTGCCGCTTACCAGGAACTGTGATGTTCGCCAGAGCCTCGTCCGATGATCGGCAAGTGAACCACTTGCAGGTGAGGTTAGCTTAAACTTCTTAAGCCTTGGTAGGATCCCCCACGGACAGGTTCGTGGCGTGGTGGGGCGACTGAGTTCCTCCCGGTAGAGCGGAGGCCGGGAATAGGTAACAGAGTTTGGTGACTCTGGGTGCCCTTAGTACTAACTACCGGGAGGAAAAACCAAGAGTGGAGGGCCCAAGAGGGCCAAGAGGGCCCGTCCAGCACGGTCAGGTGGTCAGTATGTGAGAAGACTCTGATTTCCTAATAACAAATGCCATAGACGATCATCAGGGCCGGTACCAACGGCTTAACGTGCTGTCGTGTGCTTAATTGTCGAACAGGGTTTAAATCTCAGACCCTCTGAATTAGAGGTCTCGCCACTGAGCAATCGCTTCTCATATATTATCTGTCATATAAACGCTAAAAGGTGAGCTAAGAGGATTTATGTCTCGCGCAGAGATAAGTCTACCTCTATACTCTTATGGCCTTTTTACAATATCTGATTAGGAGATCGGCAGTTTAAATTACAGTTTGACAGTATAGACAATCAAAATTAAAAAATCAATCTTAAATTTATTCAAGTTTATTTGCATAAGGCTCTTATGAAAGGCAAGTTATAAACTAACGCGCCCATTCACTGCGGGCGGGAGCTTGATCGTAAAAGAACGGGCAAGAAAATCATCAAAGTTGTTTTTTTCTTCTATCAGTTACAAAAAAAAATCGAAAATATCTGTCAAGTGAACGTCAATGGGGACTTGGACATTGTAAAACAGGTGCTTAGTTTGTTTTAATATTGTGTAATAAAGGTTTATTATTAGAATTACATGCCTTGGAAAATACTTTAATATTGTGCAATCTCACTGAAATAATTAATTTCTAACTAATTAAAAAGTATGTTCTTCTTCTGTCTTGCTCAATCTTTTCCATAAAATCTCATTTTTAAATATAATCTGTGATTAGTTTTATCTAATCTATATTTTTGTTTTGTTTCTATAGCTTGACATATTTATTTTATAAGACAATTATTGAATTTATTATTATAATTACTTGACATGTTTATATTTTTCTTTAATTAATGTAATGTTTTATTGTACATAATAAGTAAATTAATTTTTTATGTAACTTTGACAAGCCAGAAATGGTCTATGTGCTGAACTTAATTGTCATTTTTAACCAATATATGATACCCACATTTGCGCAAATAAATAATATGATTTGATCATATTAATAAAAGTCTTAAACTGAAAAGTACTAGAATTACAGAAAGTCATAGTCGATATCTCATTTTGAATATTAGTATTGATTACTTCATTACATAGTATAAAAGAAAGTCGCTATGCGCTGTATGTATGCTTATATCTTTAAAACTACGCAACGAATTTTGTTGCGGTTTTCTTAATAAATAGACTCATATAGGTCATACAATTATTGATTATAAGACAGATAATAGAAAACTTAGACAGTATCTATAAATATATAGAACTTCTCAAAAAGCATTTAAATAGTATATCTTTAACTTAAATAGTATATCTTTAATAGAATATCTTTAAGAAAATACTAAGAAGAAAATATGATCAATAAATCTTAGCCTACAAGCAAAGCGTTACACATGTTGATAGGCGTCAGGATGATCCTAAACGACTGGGCCCCGATTGTTAAGCAGTCCCTCGTTAAATTCCCATTAACCCTACTTTTATCCTTCTTTTACATTTCACAAGAATTGTAACAAAACCGATCGATTCCTTCTAGCATTCTTACAATTCCTATACATATAACTTGTTATATACATTAGCTTTTGTGTCAACGCATGTCGTGGTAACTAAAACAGTACTTAGCATAGAAGTCCTTAATGCAAGTGGAAACATTTTTTTGGTCGATGTTTTGTTAGTAGTCCTAAATATGGATAATAATAGATAAATAAAACAATATGAAGCTGTAAGGTTTACTATAGAGGGCGTACTTACGGTGCTGTGTCCCTGAGCGCGTTACATGAGCTCCAGTATCCTTCGGCCCGTCTCCGTGTCCTTGTGCTGACCGATTCTCCTCTCATGCACTCGATCCTCAACTTGCGTAACATTTATATAACGAGACACATGCCCCCGCTAAAGGCAGTCCCGAGTTCTGTGTCGGACACTTCGTCCTGCCATATTGGTTCGGATGAAAAGTAAAAAAGCTCGCGCGGGTGTCGCGTTCACACTGTCACAAATATACTAGAGCTTCGAGTTGAATGTCGTTCGGTTTGATAGTAATATAGTGATACTAATGTGGAGGGAAAATAAAAAAAAATGCGAATTAGTCGGGTGGAGCGGATGGCCGGCTCGCGAGGGCATACCGCTCGATAGTCGGGCGCGTGCGTGAGGCGAGGCCGTGACGTCAGCCCGCGCGCCGCCGCCCTGACTCGCCGCCGACTCAATGGACTGCACAGTGCACACTGGGACACTATACGAGTACGCTACGTACTTAGAGTAGTATGAAAAATATCATAAAAAAAGATAGTGATATTAATGGTTAAAGATATTTATTCTCAGTCACTTGAATGAGAACTTAGATAAACATACAAATAATTATTAATTACTCGACGTCACTTAACGATTACGCTCGCCCATCCAATGCATTTAATTTAATAGTTAAGAGTAAGTATCAATAATATGTTGTGCGAGTTTTCGTTTGAATGCATTAAACGAGCTTACATTTCTAATGTTCGAGGGTATTTTGTTGTAAAGCTGCGCGCCTTCAAAGGTGATCATTTTTATATTAGAGAGTTAAATCATGAATAATGGATGACATTTCTATGGGACACTAAGTGAATAACGGAAATTCAGTCAAATCTGGTTGAACCAGTGAGCAGACCCTGGGCCCTAAGCTTAAGTCTAGGGCAATCGGGATAATGCTAGGATATGATGATATGATGACTAAGTAAACAGGCACCAAGCTTAGAGTTATAAAATCATGAAAAAAAGAGTTAAATCATGAAACATGGATGAAATTTATAAAGGACACTAATTGAAAACGCACCAAGCTTAAATTTGTAAAGTCATGAATTATGGAAGATATATCTGTAGAGTTGTAAAATCATGAAATAAGAGATTTTAGAGAGGAATCGTAAATCCAATTTCAACGCCGACAATAACATATTCTTGGAATTAGTTCAATTGAATTATCGAAGTCATTTCTGTGGGACACTAGCTAGCTAGTGTCCCACAGAAATATAGGAGTGCACAACATACTTAAACTTGTAAAATCATTGTAAAATAAAGTGGCTTGGAGAATAAAATCATGAATTATTATATTGGCTGCCAGATATTGCATTTAGAAATAAGTCGGACTCATGACATTTATTACTTTTTTATGTTCTGCAGCGATCGTCCTGTAGTAAGACCAATTTAGATGGATATGTATGTACCTCTTTTAGCTCTATTTAATTTTACCATATTACACATACGTTTCATTTTATTTTGTGCTAAGTAATATGATTTCTTTCTCTCCATTAAATAGTTAGTCCTCTAGAGAGAGGTCAGAGGTAGATCTGACTTCATCATCTATAATCTGTACTAAACAAAACCAAAATACTTACTTTGTTTAAATGATTCCATACAAAAGAGAGCTTGTAGTCATTTCCGTAAAATGTAAAGTCTTAGTCGTCGTTTCAGCCAATTTTTTTTCACAATATTAAAAGTACCTTCTTATTAAGTGTTAAACAAATTTATTTATTTCTTCCTTCCTCTCCCAAAAATATTAAGTCCTCTCCTAGCTGATGTGGGCCCAGTGTGCACGCTCGTACCGGCTCGTCTACACCTTAATTATTTAACTATCAGTCACTCGGACATCCCACACTACTCCGTAACCGCGACATGCCCAATCAGTGCCCACAACCCTTGTTTTTTGGCCTGATGGCTGATGCCGCGTACCAGATCCATTTATAGTAATTTAGGAATCTCCTAATATATCTTCCGATGTAAAAGAAATCTTAGGAATGT